>CM030360.1:106188959-106788959 GCA_017893485.1 Hemerocallis citrina | reverse complement strand
GTCGAGATCAATATCATAAGCACAGAAAATACGAGTAAGGAGAGCACCAAAGGGTAGAAAGTGGGAATGTGATTTGTGAATTCTAGGAAAAATGACACGACCCCAATTAACATTGATTTTACCAAAAATTGCATAGACTGCTTGTTGCAATTCCGTGGAATACTGATCATAACTCCCTGTTTTAGGGATAATATTATAGGACAGTATCCGAGCAACAAGTTTTGCAATAGGTGTAATTGATTTATTAGACATAGGGGGTCCATGGTTGGGCAAAAAGATTTTAGACATGATAGATGCATCATCCATTATGATCTCTCCTAAATCAAGTCCTTCATCATCGATACCCATAATTAGAATAATTCGTTCGGATGTGACTTTAATCTTCTTATTTTTTACAGAAGAATAAATGATAACTTCTCCATCATCCGATTGAACTACTCTCATATTGGTATAGAAGAGATAAATGAGTTGAGGGTAAATAATGTGGTTGATTTTCTAAGGATAAAAAATCATAAAGGCTACAGTTTTGAAAGAGAGAGACAAGGTTAAACCTATCAAGATCATTGAAATTGACAAATCTACCAGGAAAAATAAGAATGGTACAAATAATATACCATTTCTCCAGGAGATCAGGACTTCTAAGATACTGAGAATAGTCCTTAGAGGTAGAACTATCATCTACATGAAAGGTTTTGGATCTTTTCGGTGCCATAAAAAAAATGAAGGGGAAGAGATTATACCAACAAAGAACAGGGAATCAAACAGCAAAAGGGAGTTGGAAAACAGCAGCTCCTTCAGTCGACTTCTCGATCTTGCTCTTTCTCTTCAGGGTTTCAGATCCGGTAAAAGTGAAGTGGGTAAAAGTGAAAGTGAAAAGATGGAGGCAGTGAAGTAGGGTTTTCAACAGATGCGAACGGCTGGGATTGAATGGAAATGAAATCAACGGCTCAAAAAGTAGTCAAGGGCGAATCAAAGGATAAGAAGTTTTCTCAAAAACTGTGTGACGATTCGAAGTTGAAGACATACTGATTCGCGACAATCGACTGGTATTAAGGTACAGTCGACTTAGTCGAGAGAAAAAAAATAAATAATTATTACAACTGATCAGTCGACTGTTCAGAGAAGAAAATAAGTATATAAAAAATACGGGCAAGTCGACTGAACAGCATATACAAGTCGACTTAAAAAAAATATTTTCAACAAATATCAAGAAAATCACATATCCCTACTTCTTTTCTTAAAGTAATAAAAGTGTCTTCTTTAAAGGGTTTTGTAAAGATATCGGCTACTTGTTTATCAGTAGAGATAAAGTCTAAAGATATGTCTCCTTTTAAAACATGATCACGTAGAAAATGATGTCGAATATCAATATGTTTCGTACGTGAATGTTGAACTGGATTTTTAGATAAGTTAATTGCACTGGTATTATCACACATTATTGTAGGTTTTTCAAAAGATATACCATAATCTAATAGGGTTTGCTTCATCCACAAATCTGTGCACATGCCAAACTTGCAGCGATATATTCAGCTTCTGTAGTAGATAGGGATACCGAATTTTGCTTTTTACTGCACCAAGAAACTAGTGAATGTCCCAAAAAGTGACATGTCCCACTAGTGGTCTTGCGATCAGTTTTACTACCAGCAAAATCAGCATCACTGTACGACAAAAGTTGGAAATTATCGGTACGTGGATAAAATAAACCATAATCAGATGTGCCTTTAATATATCTTAAAATTCGTTTCACAGCTTTTAAATGAGATTCTTTAGGACTAGAATGATATCTAGCACACAAACGTACGCTGAACATAATATCTGGTCTACTAGCAGTTATATATAAGAGTGAGCCAATCATACCTCGATAGAGTTTCTGATCGACACTCTTACCTAATATATCTTTATCAAGGGTAGTGGTAGTAGCCATAGGTGTGGATTTACTACGTGTGCTATTCATGTTAAACCGTTTGAGTAATTCCTTTGCATATTTTCCTTGATTAATAAATATGCCATTCGAAGACTGTTTAATTTGTAGTCCAAGAAAATAATTAAGTTCACCCATGTGACTCCTCTCAAACTCGTTTTTCATGGTGTTAGCAAACTCTTGACATAGATTATTATTAGTAGAACCAAAAATTATATCATCAACATATATTTGTATGATTAAAATATCATTCTTAATTCTCTTAATAAACAAAGTAGTATCTAATTTACCTATCTCAAAACCTGTTTCTAAAAGAAAAGTTTTCAGTCGATCATACCAAGCACGTGGTGCTTGTTTAAGACCGTATAAAGCATTTTTCAATTTAAAAACATGGTTTGGGAATTGTTCATGTTCAAAACCTGGTGGTTGTTTAACATAAACATTCTCTTTTATAAACCCATTAAGATAAGCACTTTTAACATCCATTTGATAAAGTATAAAATTCATAAAAAAAGCAAAAAATAGTAAAATACAAATTGATTCTAATCTAGCAACAGGAGCATATGTTTCATCAAAATCTATGCCTTCTTGATTATATCCTTGTGCAACTAGTCTAGCTTTGTTCCTAACAACTTGTCCTGATTCATCTAACTTATTTTTGAATACCCATTTGGTACCAATAATAGTATGATCAGGAGGTCGTAGAACTAAATCCCATACATCATTCCTTATGAATTGGTTTAATTCATCTTGCATGGCATTCATCCAAAATTCATTCTCACATACTTCTTGTATATATTTCGGTTCAAAATCCGACAAGAAGGCTGTGTGAGATATCATATTAATATGTGATCTTGTCTGAATATCATGGGAGATGTCACCAATTATTAAGTCATGAGGATGATCTCTAACTTCAACAAAAGATTTTGTTTAAGTTGGAGATATCACAATAGGATTAGTCGACTTGACAAGTGTCTCAGTCGACTGGTTTACATCAGTCGACTTGACGTCCTGATCGGTCGACTTATCTGCGAGACTAGTTTGTTCTAAAGATGTAATTACTTTATTTAAAGGTGATGAATCAGTTTCATCATATTTAATTAAATTTGATTAAGGCAGAGATTCATCAAATGTAACATGCATTGATTCTTCAATAGTCATTGTTGACTTGTTGAAGATTCTATATGCTTTACTCCTATTTGAGTATCCTATAAAGATACCCTCATTAGATCTAGGATCAAATTTATCTAAATTATCTTTAGTGTTCAGAATAAAACACTTACAACCAAATGTCTTCAAGTAAGAGACTTCAGGAATTTTGTTAAAAAATAACTCATAACAAGTCTTCTTTAGCTTAGGTCTTATCAAGATCCTGTTTAAAACATAACAGGCTGTAGCAACAGCTTCAGCCCAAAAATACTTAGGTAAATTGCTTTCAACAAGCATGGCACGTGCACATTCTTGCAAAGTTCTATTTTTCCTTTCAACCACTCCATTTTGTGGTGAAGCCCTAGGAAATGCAAATGAATGTGTTATACCATTCTTGTTGCAATATTCTGTAAACGTTTTATTTTCAAATTCTCCACCATGATCACTTCTAATAGTGACTATGGTTAGAGATCTTTGGTTTTGAATTTGTTTACAAAAATTTGCAAATTCATCAAAGCATCATTTTTATGTTTTAAGAAGAATGTCCAAGTGAATCGTGAAAAATCATCTACTAAAACAAATACATATCTACTTTTATTTAAAGAAGCAACTCTAGTAGGACCAAATAAATCCATATGAATTAATTCGAGCGGCCTACTAGTAGAAATTACTTCTTTTGTTTTAAAAGTAGATTTGATTTGTTTCCCTAGTTGACATGCATCACATAACTTATCCTTTTTAAAGGATAGTCTTGGCAGTCCTTTAACTAGGTTATACTTAGATACTTTAGAGAGATTTTTCATATTCACATGACCAAATCATCTATACCAAAGCCAAGAGTCATTATTAGAAGCTATTAAACAGAAACCATTTAAAAACTCATTTGTATTCAAACATAATTCATAAATATTATTTTTGCGAAAACCTTGAAAAATAATGTTTTGCATAGTGGAATCATAAATTAAGCAAGCATCTTTTTCAAACATAATTTTATAACCATTATCACATAGTTGACTAATTCTTAACAGATTATGTTTAAGTCCACTAACTAATAAAACATTTTCTATAGAAGGGTTAGTGTTTTTACCAACCATGCCGATTCCTATGACTTTTCCTTTATTGTTATCACCAAAAGTAACTGTTCCTCCATTGATGCTTTGTTTGGTGGATAGGAGGTTGGCATGACCATTCATATGATTAGAACATCCACCGTTAAGTATCCAACGATCTTTCTTTGGTACCTATAAAATTTTCAATGTGAATATGGTACCCTTTTCATTGGGTCCAAAACATATTAGTTTGTGGAAAACCAAACCCATAATGAGTTTGATCTTCCTCCATAAGCAGGAATAAAATTAACAGAATTACATACGTTTAACATATATGAGTTGATATAAGTAGTTCTATCATTCAAACTCAAATTGACTGGGACCCATACAAGTTTGCTCTGTCCAGTCGACTTTATAACATCCTTCAGTCGACTTCTACTGTATGTCAGTCGACTGGATGAAAAAGTAAGTCGACTTATATGAGGTTTTGATCTTGTTGAATAAGACTCAGTACCTCTGGACAGGCGACTGGTGGATGGATACAGTCGACTTGGCTGAACTTTAGATTTGCCTTTATCAATAAAACTTACAAGCTTAGGCTTTTCAAAAAATTCATACAGTTTATGTTTAACACTAGAAATAGATTCAGGTTTATTTATACTAGTGCTTTTAGACGAAAGATCCTTTGCAAGAGATTTTTTAAAACCAAGTCCAAACTTTTGACTAGATTTTACTTGATTTTGAAGAACATCGTTTAAATTCTCTTTTCCTTTATTGAACTTAGATACATTCTTAGATATCTCTTCATAATTCTTCTTTAGAGATTCAAGATCCATATCTAAACTTGAAATACGAGAATTTAACGATTTTACTTCTATGTCAAGATTAAGATTAACTTTCTCTAGGTTCTTAACTCTAATTTTTTCTTTTTTCAATTCTTGAAAATTTCATTGAATGCATCAAGTAAATCATCTGAATCATAATCATTACTTACTTGATTCTGTGATGCCATGAAACACATGTTTGCAACTTCGTTGGTTTCATCAATTTCTTCTTGTGAAGAAGAATCGCTGTCATCCCAAGATGCTTGATATGCCTCTTTGTTTTTGGCGAACTTGTTCTTAGTGTACTTGTCCTTCTTGAATTTGGATGTCTTTCTTTTAGATTTTGTATTTTCTAGTGAACAATCCTTCTTCATATGGCCTGTTTTGTTACACCTGAAACAAGTTGGAGGATCATTAGAATCTTTAAACTTCGAATTGAACTTACCTTTCCTTAGAAATTTTTTGAATCTCCTGTGAACATAGCAATCTCCTCCTCATCTTCTTCTTCATCTTCGGAGTCTGTCATGGCTTTGAATGCTAATGATTTCTTCTTTGACTGTTGTGATTCAGCATCCTTCTTCCGTTCTTCAATTTGAACCTCATAAGCCATTAGATTTCCCACAAGATTCTTAAGAGAAAGTTGTGATAAATCATTGGCCTCTTCTATTGCAGTGGTCTTCTTTTCCCATTCAGGAGTAAGTGCACGAAGAACTTTTCTCACCATCTCTGCTTGAGTGTATATCTTTTCAAGTGCCACAAGTGAGTTTGTAATGTCCGTAAATCTGGTGATCATCTCGTACACACTTTCATTTTTCTTCATGCAGAACATTTCAAACCTATGAACAAGAACAGATATTTTAGATTCTTTCACTTTGTTTGTTCCTTCATGAGTTACCTCGAGTGTGTGCCAGATTTGATGTGCGGTTGTTGAATTTGACACACGGTTGAACTCCTCCTTTGTAAGAGCACAAAATAATGCATTCATCGCTTTTGCATTATTCATTGTTTGGTTCTTCATGTCATCATTCCATTGTGCATATGGAATAGTGGGAGCAGTGTTTTCTGTTTCAGTCATGTTCCATATTTCATAATTGATGGATTGAAGGTAGATCTTCATTCTGCACTTCCAATAATTGTAATTTGTTCCATCGAAGAGAGGTGGCCTTTGTGTAGATTGGCCTTCATGGTACTGATTTGCATTTGAATAAGTTGCCATAGCCCTTAACCTTGCTCTAATACCAAGTGTTGGATCTTGTAGGCAAGGCAACAAACACTAAAGGGGGAGGGGGGGGGGGGGGGGGTGGGGGGGGGGGGGGTGAATAGTATTTATAAGAAATTAAAATGCGGAATAGAGATTTTTCTTCTGTACAGTCGACTTAAGGGATACACCAGTCGACTATATTAACAAAATGAAAATTAATTTAAATAAGTCTGTGAAGTCGACTTAGAGTTGAGACAGTCGACTTAACATGCAAATAACCTTCAGAGAGTACGAGTCTGACTAGTCGACTTATCTGAGTACTCAGTCGACTGTCCAGACAAGTTTCACAATAAAAACACAAACTGAGAAAATAGAAATGCAAGTAGAGAGATACAACCACAGAGTGCACACGATATCTCCTGGTTCGGTCCTTCCGACCTACATCCAGTCCCCAAGCAACCCACTTGAGATTTCCAGTATTCTTGAAAAAGTTTACAAAAATATCCTACGGCGTTCAGACAACAACCTTGTCCAACCCGTATTCCTTTCTCTCAACCAGAGGAAGCAACCCACTCTTCTACCAAGAGTTACAAACCTGACTCTACACCCTAGAGTCTTACTATCCAACCGAGAGGAAAATAAAACAATAAAAATTGTTTACAATCAACCTATAGCCTTGTTTGCGATTGTGATATAGTACGTAGCTAAAATGGTTGACTTCTATATCCAGTCCAGAACGAAATCAAATGTTATACTGGACTGAAGACAGAGAACCAAGTCTTAGTGAATTGAAAGCTTTTATCTCTTGAAAGTATAAAACTTAAGATTTCAAAATTGCTTGGAGTATAGTATCATTCACAGTGGATTCTAATCTCTATTTATAGAGTTAGATACACTGGACGTTGGGAAACAGTTGTTCCAACTGTCAACCAACGGAAAAAAGATTTGAATTTGAAAAAGCGATTTTAAAACAGAAAACTGTCAAAAGCACTTAAACAGTCGACTGGGTTGCCATAATGAGTCGACTGGTCAGAGTTTGAATAAGATTAGGTAGTTTTGTACAGACTCAGTCGACTGGAACAAGTAGTAGTCGACTGGTACTCAACAGCTAATCTAGTTCATGCTGTTTTGACCTTTGGATTTGAAAACACACAACTATAAAAAGTTTATATGTGAGTGTATGTGTGTGTGACAAGGCTGTACATCATTCTAAGACTCAAAAAAGAAAAATATTACATTTGTTTACAAGACACATAAATAAATGACATTGAAACATTTGGTCTTGATTTGAGTCTTGAGTCTTGAGTCTTGAGTGAAGCCATTGTCTTTATCCTGAGCTATGCTTGTTCATTGGTTCAGCTTTAGAGAAATGCGGCCTTTGTGTATCTTCTGATACAACCTACAATTATATTCAGTATAGCACAGATACATGTTGCAGTGTGTTGTAATCATCAAAATCAAGAATCAACAAGACTTACGGGGAAGAATGTAAGTTTCTAGTGGACAGAGCAATACGAAGCAAGCTTTCAAGAGTTGAAAGAGAGGTTGACTACCGCTCCATTATTGGCTTTACCACGAGCGGGAATTGAATATGATGTCTACAGCGATGCTTCACATCGAGGACTGGGCTGTGTACTGATGCAAGAGGGAAAGGTAATAGCTTATGGGTCTAGGCAATTGAGAATGCATGAGAAAAAATACCCAACCCATGATTTGGAGTTGGCAGCAATCATATTTGCCTTGAAATAGTGGAGTCATTATGTGTATGGGGAGAAAGTCAATATGTACACAGATCACAAGAGCCTGAAGTACTTCTATTAGCAGAGATATCTAAATTTGATGCAGAGAAGGTGGTTGGAAATGCTAGAGGATATTTGTCCAGAGGTAAAATATCACCAGGGAAAAGCAAATGTAGTGGGAGATGCGCTCAGTCGGAAAAGCAGTTTATCTTGTTTGATTACAACTCAGTAGAAATTTGCAAAGGAATTCGATCGAGCTGAAATCAAAGTAGTATTGCAAGGACTGGGGGCATCACTGGCGCAGTTGAGACTTGAGCCCACGCTGAGAGGGAAGATCATCGATGGTCAGAAATATGACCCTGAAATTTAGAAGATGAAGGAGCAAGTTATCACGGGCAAGTTGTCAGAATTTCAAGTAAGAGACGAAGTGCTGTGGTTCGGATCAGAATTGAAGGAGAGCATTCTACAGGAGGTACACACAACTCTATAATTGGTACATTCAGGGAGTACCAAGATGTATAAAGATATTAAGCATCATTTCTGGTGGTCTGGATTGAAGAAGGTTGTAGCAGAGTTCGTAGTAAGTTGTACGACTTGTCAGCAGATCAAGGTAGAGAATCAAGGACCTGGAGGTTTACTACCGGCATTACCCATTCCAGATTGGAAATCGGAGAACATCAGCATGGATTTCATAATAGGGCTACCTAGAAGTCCTTAAAGGGAATAATGCGATTTGGGTAATAGTCGACTAACCAAGTCTTCTCATTTCTTGGCGATGAAGATCACCTGGTTGATGGAGAAGTTGGCAGAATTGTACATCGTGGAGATCGTGAGATTGCTTGGCATTCCTGTGTCGATTGTTTTAGATTGAAATGCACGGTCCATGTCACACTTTTGGAGGAGCCTTCAAATAGCTTTGGGAACCAGGACTGATTTCAGTACTGCTTTCCATCTTCAAACTGATGGTCAGACTAAGAGGGTAAATCGTGTGTTAGAGGACATGTTGAGGTGTTGTGTGATGGATTTCGACGAAAACTGAGAGAGGCACTTAGCTCTGGTAGAGTTTGCCTACAATAATAGTTTTCAGAATAGCATTGGCATGGCACCATATGAGGCTTTGTATGGGAGGAAGTGTAGAACTTCGGTGTGTTGGTATGAAGTGGGGGAAAGGCAGATGTATGGACCAAAGATAGTACAGCAGACCTCGGAGAAAAAAGAATTGATCCAGAATAAACTGGTCGAGGCAAAAAGTAGACAAAAGAGCTATGCAGATAATCGGAGAAGGGATCTGGAATTCGAAGAAGGTGATTTTGTCTTCTTGAAGGTATCTCCGACGAAGGGAGTTTTTCGATTTGGGAAGGGAGGAAAGTTAGCCCCAAGGTACATAGGACCATATAAGATACTGAAAGGGATTGGGAAGATAGCTTATTGGTTGAAATTACCGGAAGAGCTAGCCCAAGTGCACAATGTCTTCAATGTGTCCATGTTGCGAGGTTACATTCCAGATCCCAGTGATCACTTATCAGAAGTACCAAAAGGTCTACAGATAAATCTGAGCTACAAGGAGCATCCAGTGGAGATCGTGGAAAGACGGGAAAAAGGTTTTGAGGAAGAAAACTATACCCATGGTCAAACTAATGTGGAGGAATCAGCTAGTCGATGAAGCAACTTGGGAATCAGAAGAGCGGATGATGAGTGAATATCCCGAACTTTTTGCTTAAAACCATGTATATTTTTTTTCCTTTACCCTTTACTCTTTAAGCGTAGTTTTGAGGACAAAACTATTCTAAGGAGGGAGTGTTGTAACATCCCCGAAAATATTTCTTTTTAATATTTTCTTTCGCATGTACTTTGCACGTAATGTTGTGCACGTGTCGATTAATGAAATTCTCTTGAAGTCATGAAAATTTTCCTCTCATTTTTCAAGTCGCTAGTGTGTGGTTAATTTTAATAAAAATTAACTAGTCTTAAATCTATATTTTGTAACACTTTAAAATTATTATAAATTAAAGCCCCTAAATATTATGTGTGCATTCAACATGCATGAACCTTCATTTAAAATTTAGAAAGACTAGTACACATTACAATGTGTAACATGCACACCTAATTTAATTAAAAACTAATAATGAAATTGAATGAAGAAGTCTGCGCACACATAATGTGCACGTGCACGTGCTCTTCTTTCCATGATTGACAGGCCAATGTGAGAAAGGGGAGAGTGGGTGAGTTAGTGTGTGAGTGGGGAGCTCTTTTAGGAGGTGGGGAGTTATTATAACCACTCCCTATTTTACCCTATGAAAACCTTCTCACTTTAACCATATAGGGACAAATCAAATCAAAAAAAAAAAAAGAGAGAGAGAAAAAGAGTCAAGGAGTTGCTTTCGGGAATCCAAGGAGGAGAGCTTGCAGGATTTGCTAGTGTGGTGGATTTTGAGGAATATTGCTAAGGATTCAACCATTCGGAGGTCTATTTTGAGGTGGGTGTTCTCATTGTCTTCTAAATTTCAGTAGGTTGTGCTTACTTATCCATGACAAGTGTAGATGCTAATTTTATTGGTGTGTATAAGTGTAGAAGCTTTCTAGAATTCTAACTGTGCACTCTTAGTCATAGTTAGTATGTGAATGTGTGGGGTTTTCACTATTTTCTAAAATGTTAGTAATTGTGCATGTTAGAAATATGTAGATGGATAATGAAATTGGCATGTGTGTGTAAAGTAATCTCTTGCAAAATTTATTAGTACAAGCTTAATCACAATAATGTAGTAGATAACTGAATTAATAGGAATTTTATAGAATGCTTATCTAATGGAGGAGTTATAAAATAAACTCACGGAATTAAATTTCTCTATATACAATGTAGTAATGTAAAAACTCTCCAAAACTGTAGTTTTATAGAGAACAATAATTTATATAGTTCAAGTTGTAGAACTATGAACAATTCATGCAAATTGGGCAATAATTTCCTTATATTTTGAGAATAGTTTGTTATAGGATTTATTTCGGGCTAATACACTAATGATGAAGGAACTTATTTTCTGAAAATGATTAAAAATAATAATGCATAGCGAGTATGAAATTGAAGTTTTAAAGTAATTTTTAAAAAAAGAGTTGCAATAAAAGAATTGCAATAGTAGTATAATCAGATTAGTAGGCTTGACTGCCTGGTCTTAGTGTTTGGGTGTAGGTGATGTGTACAGCGACCTGTGGTCGCGGGTTCGAGCTCCAGTGGGGTTTTTTGTTTTGAAAACTCTGAGAAATTATCAAAACAGTAAGCGAAAAGATATAAGAAAGTTGTGTTTAGAGTTTTACACCAACAAAGAGTTGGCATATTGGTTGTTGGGTGCACCTTGGGTTGCGGTTTGGCTTGCTGTGCGCCTGGGTTCGATCCCGGGTGTACACATATTGTTTTTTTTATTATTTTTGGGCTTTTTCATGTTTTTAAAAAATCGGAGGAAGTTGTGGAAATATTTTTAGAATATTATTAGAACATTTGGAAATAATTCTACACTATTTTTAAGATGTATTTTGGAGATTTAAAAGTTACATTAGACAATGTATTAGATAAATCTAGTTTCGAGTCTAAATATGAGGGTGGTTGTTTATGTTAAAATAATTTAAAATTTCGAGAATGGAATACATTTTTAGGAACCCGTGGAGAGGGTGCTATACATGAAATTACGAGATAATCAAAGCAAGGATTTGAAATATTAATCATGCGATGTTTTGTAAAGGGTTTATCGATTTAAAATTTGTTGAATATTGTTAAATGATAAATTAGAAATGTTAATTGAGTGTTTTTCTACAAGAAATTGATCAATCGCACTGTTATAAGTATTTATTTACATTGAGATGATAAACATAAAGAGAATAGAAAAAGAAGAAATGATGAATAATGAATGGGATGTGTATGATGAGGTTGGATTTAACCAATGTGACCACTTTATTGAGATGGTTGGTTGTTCTAGAGTGAGCGGGACCCAGAATATCGCCAAGTTATGATATATGAAATATGAGATGTAGCCAATATGGATTAACTTTCTCTTTGAGAAATAGCCAGTGTGGGCTAACATTCTCAGTGTTTTGATTTAAGCCCGGTGGGTAAGCTAGCTCTCGGTCTTAATAACTACAATTTAAACTTAAGGACATGATCTAATTGGAGATATGATGAAACAAGAGCAAACGTGAGTATGAGGGCTTCAGGATGATCCACGGAGAGAGACAATCCCCAGTATTCCGGGACGAGGTATGAAATAAGTTCCAGAATGATCCGCGTGGTGGGATTGATCTCCAGTATTCCAGGATGAGAGCAACGTTCATGGGACATTTGTGCAATGAGGGTTCCAACATGACTCGCAGAGTGAGACAATCTCCAGTATTCCGGGACGAGAGATGAAATAGGCCCCAGGATGATCCGCGGAGTGGGATTGTTCTCCAGTATTCCGGGGCGAGAACCAATACTTGCAGAGTGTCTAAATCTCGTAGTAGTCATGGTAGCAGGTTGTGTAGCGAGGGATTAAACCCTATATTGTGGAGTACATTAAGGGCTTGCCCTCGGAACTATGTAGTATGGGATGTATAGAATCCGAACAAGTATGCATTAGTGTCATCATAGTGTGAATGTCTACATTAGGCATTAGGTCATATCATACACTGACATAATTAGGATTGTCACTTCTATGTTTTCTGCATAAAATTTGTGATTGTTAAGATTGTGAGATCGCTATATTATAGCATTGCGTCAGTTGTATGCAACTAACGTGCCCATGGTTTTCTAGTTGTAGGATTGGATTTGGCATGGACTTGTGAAGTCAATGTGATGGGTTGACATATTATTAGAGAGCTTCCATTATCATATGTTGTATTTTACTTATTCATTTCCGCAGTGTTATTGAAAAGAACAATGTTGTAAATGAAAAAGTTTTAAATTCCTTGCAAATTTGTACGAAGTTGAAGTAAAAGATCATGTTTGTGCTATGAATTTCCTGTGTTTGAAATTTGGGGCGTTACACTTATATATGTTATGTCCCTTATTACTTTTTTTAATCACCTAACCTCCCATTTAAGACATATCAATGTGAATCAAGCCCCGTTCGACTTTTCAGCCAAACTTAACTACTTTCGCCTTTGGGCCTATCCACGACCTTCACTCATACTCACGGCCTTCTTAGCCTACAGGATCACTCAAGGTTATTAAGAACTTCTTAAGGCCTAACTATTCTGTTATGATACGCATAAATTAAAGAGCTTAGGAACTAGTTCAGTTTTTATTCATAAAAAACAGAGGTGAAAAACATGTCATGCCCCGCTTCCCAAAAATACGGAATACGAGTACATAACATTGGCCTAGCGAATGAGTAACGTCACCCATAAGCTGTTTATCCGATCAACTCAACAATATAATCAATACAGAACAATTGCGCAGGAAATAATAATAATCTCATGAACAATAATACTTGGAATAAACAATATAAAATATCCAAATACAATAATCCAACGTCTGTAAAAAATAATAAAAATCCGGGACATAAGCCCAATACAATAATAATCGAATCACAAATAGGTAATAAGTCTCAATACATTAGTTCAATAAAATAATGAGCAACTAGAAAGTATTAAAATCTTCAGAATGTCTGTTCTCCAATTCCAACAGGCAATTCTCCATCATTACCTGTGAACATTTCATCTAAAAAGAGTAGAAAAGTTGTCCTTAGAGCAAATCATGGACAACAAGTAGAGAAAGCAGAGAATAATAGAATAACGGTATAGCAATGAATCAATGGATCAAAAGGAATCAATAACATGGCACGATAATTAATAATCAATATCACGGTAATCGATATAATGGCTATAAACAATGATGCAATATTCGGTAACGGTAATCAATGATCAATAATGGTAACACTTAGCCAATATTTGATATCAATAGAAACAATGAGAAACAATATGCAGTGTCAATATCGTGTCAATCCTTATGTCTATTATGCATTTAATCCTAACAAATGTATGTACTGCTGCATCCCATACTACAGGTTCGATGCATACAATCAATGTCGTTTAGACTTAAGTGGAAGATTCTATAGATCATGTACTCGGCAACGATAATCAATATTCACCTTTCGGTGTATGGTACGGTCATCGGTAACGATACAATACACGATAGATTGTGTTACCGTCGTAACCACAATCACATGATAAAACAATAGCCGGAACGATAATTAGGGAAACATGGTCCCCTCCTCTGAGTACAATCACTACATCATCAACTACTCCAGTCAATCCCTTAAATCCCGTCTTGTTAATTATTTTATCAATGCAACAATACAAAATGTGATCAATGAACATTTCGATGAACAATAGTATCAATAGGGAAATAATAGGTTGGTAACATGGAATAGTAAAATTAGAATGATGACAATAACTCATTAGGATCATGCAATATAACATACATACATTAATTCATGCAATAGTACGATATAGGAATAATTAATTCATTAAACTGAAATATAAAATTCTGGACAGTAAGAGTGGTCTGTACAAAAATATAGTTTCCCGCTGTTTCAAAAATCAAAATGTAAATCCGTGAGAAATTCTAGAAACTAGACTTCCTCACGGTTCCAACACATATTTAAAGTTCAAAATCTGACAACAGTAGCTAGGTCAATCACAATGTTCTTTACAGATTTCATGTTTAGGCAGAATTTCGTCATTGTGTTATTTAATTTTTAGAATCAGAAAAAACTCAATAATAAAATCATTAAAAATATTTATTAAACTCCTAGACATGTTAACTAATGTTCTGGAAATTTTCAAAGCAATATTTTATCATTTGATCAGCCTTTTTACTGTTTAAACATGAAAGATACAAGAATCTGAAAATCAGGAATTAAAAACATAGCTGTAGTAAAATGGGCATAACTTTTGCTACAAAACTCGGAATTCAGAAATTCAAGATGTTTTGCAAACTAGAAAGATAAGGGTACAATTCTTATTCAGAAAGTAATTCAATTTAAGATCGTCGACTGGTTCAAAAATAGCAGTCAACATACTGGTCAACAAGCAATATACAGGTTTTAGGAAATTTTCATAAATAATTTAATTTAAATATGATGGGTATCGATTCTTTAGTCAATAAATTTTATAATCAGCATGATGGGTGTCAAAAAATGATAAATAAAATTAGAACACGCTCATACATCAATTTATCATCAATCGATCAAACAACATACAACCTATCAATTATCTCTACAATAATCTATTTGTGTGACGATCATATGAACAATCCTATTATCAATTCTATATGCACTCATAAAAGATCCAAACTTTAGAGTCAAAAGTGGCACGATGTCAAGAATATTGGGGTTAGCTCATGTAAACCCTCAATAGACCTAACGAAGAGATGAACAATGGATAATACGATAATAAAGAGATCTACTTGCAAGTTCAACAAAATTTGAATTTGAAATAATTAACAATTCAAGTGAACAGTGAAAATGAATACAAAGAATAACGGGATAAAAATCCCGAACCAATGAACCAACGAACTAACAATAATAACACGTGCAATATATGTGCAATAGAATCCCCAAATCAACAACAAAAATAGCAAGAGAGACAACAGCCAATCGTGACAGCGGCAACAGTGGCCACGGGCGGCAGCACTGGCATCGACGACAAGGGGGCGGCAACTGGAGAGGTCGAGCGACGCTGTGGTGGATATGGTCGGCGATCGCACAGGAGAACAACGATGGGTTGCTGCTTTCGTTGCTGTTGATGTCGAAGGAGAGGAGAAGGGGAGGAGGGTCGCTGGGGTTTTGGTGTGGTGGTGCTAGGGAGGCGGCGCCGGAGGGAGTGGCGACGAGGGGGAGGTCGCCGGAGCATGGGGGTGGCCGGAGCTGGTCGGGGAAGATGGCGAAATAGGGTTCTTAGGTTTTGGTGGGAAAACACACACAGAGAGAGAACGGCAAGGAGAGAAAGAGAGAAAGGAAAGAGAATATGCGGGTAGGGTTTCAGAATTGTGCAATTTTTAGGGTTTGCATTAGGGTTGTATTTATATGGTACAATTAGGGTACTGGGTTGGTGGATTAGGGTCCAATAATAGCAGATTTGGGTTAAGAACTAATGAAATTGGGTTTTAGGGTTCAATTAAGAGATAGATCAAAATCAATAAGGTTCCAATAAAAATACCCACAATTAAATGAAAGATAATAGGTTCAACAAGAAAAGCTCAATCAAGAAGAACGAAAATTTTTCATGAACAAATTTAATCAAAAAGAAAATAATCAAGAAAGAACAATAGGGTATTTAAAATATATATATATATACATACATTAAATCAAATAGTGAAATGAATATAAAATTGAGCATGTTAAGGCTTAAAACAAAATAATAATAATAATAATAATAATAATAATAATAATAATAATAATAATAATAATAATAATAATAATACCGATAATAATAATAACAACAATAATAACAAATATTAATACCAATAGTGATGTGTCGGATTTATATACAAATATTTGTACGCATTTACCTATTAAAATGACTTGTTTTCGCTGATATTGTCTATAATTCATCTTATTTCTATATGATTTTATTTAATTAATTATTTTTTGAAGAAATAATATTTTTGATGCAAAAAGTAAAATTTTGTGAAAGAAAATCAACAAACAAAGTAAAATAATTGATTTATCATTTTTTATTGTTTTGTTGACTTAAAAGTGTGACAAATAAATTGTAAAAGGATTTTTATACGCTAATATGATTTATAGTTAGTTTAATTAATTTTAAACTAATTAAATTTATTTTATTTAAAAATCCTAATTTCAGGTATTATTTTGTGTATGCAGAAGCACGTGGTTGGCAGAAAAGGCAGAAAAGAAGGAAAGAGAAACAAATAAAATTCTGCATTATAAAAAGAAGAAAATAAAGAAAGTGTGTGGACTTTTATGCAAAAGTGCAAACCCTAAAGTCCTCTTCTGTTCTCTATAAATACAAGTAAAGGGAGAGAGGAGAACTCAAGAGGTGACGGCTCATCATTACTCATAAAAAAAAAAAAAGAGAGAGATAGAACTATTGTGCACGGCATCCAAGGGGACAAGGAGAACTGTGCGGGCAGTAGTAATCCTCTTCACTTGGGGTTTTCGAAGTGCACCCGGCTGTCTCGACTTGGACCTTGACGCTGACGTGCGACCCTGCTGATCTGGCGACTTCTTCATCTTCTCTCTCCTGGCGTGTGCAGCGAACAAACAAGAGAAGCAGCACGCACATCAAACAAGACCCAGCAGAAGCCTGCTGGGTGCTGACCCAGGTGATGCTGACGCGCGACAAGACGACTGACAGCGGGCCCCCCACCTGACGTAGCTGTCTGCTAGCTGGCGCTCGGTTCGACGCAGACGACTGCTGCAGCACGCTGACTTCGACGGGACTGCTGACGGTATTATTTTTGGGTTCGGTATTTTGGAGACAGGAATGCATATATATTTTTTTTATAAATTTTTGTAATTCTTCTTCTCTAAATATTTGTAGATGCAAACCTGAACATTTTATTAATTGCAATTAAAATATGAACTGAATTTATCTCTTGTTCTAGAGGCTAAGATGTAGCCAAGTTTTGAACACAGATTTTTATTCCTTATTATTATTCTATTTTTTTCTAATTGTGTTTTAAGTTTTATTATTTATGCATACAACATGGTGGATAGACATTTGTATGATTTTTCAAATCATAAAGAGACCGAACAGGTGATTTGTGATTAATAAAAATTAAGACCGTATATTGGAGGACGTGACCGTTAAGAAATCCAATTTTTCAATTAATAATTTGGTGGATAGACGAATGATTAATTGAGAATAATTTTTAGACTACGTTGATAGAGTGGTTAATATCTTTAGGATTTTGGTCGACAATTGGGAAAGATAATATTTTTATTTATAAGGAATAATAATTTGTGTGTGTGATAAACGAGGTGAACCAAGAGCCCTAGAACAAATTTTACCATTAAACAAATTACAAGAACTTTGCTGTTTCACAGCCCTCTCCCTCTTCACCAATTTAGTTAGATTTAGTTAGATTAATTTAATCTAGTTGCTTTATCATAATTAAATTCGATCTTCCAAATAGTGATTCATCTAGCGATATCGGTACTCAGTAAAATATCTAGTCCCTGTGGGTTCGACACTCTACTCATCTATCTATATTACTTGTGCGATTTTGTACACTTGCAAATATCAACATCAAGTTTTTGGCGCCGTTGCCGGGGATTAGTTATTCTTTTATTGATATTGACAATTGCTAGATTATTGCTAATTTGGATTCTTTGTAATTATTTTTATTTTATTATCATTTTACATCTTTATTTTCCTTTGACTAACTTTTACTTTTTTTTATTTTATTTTTCTTATTTTAGTTTTTTTAGTTTTTCTATTTTTTTTTCTCTTTTTCTTTTTTTCGATACTTACATTTCAGGACATACAGTACATTATCATGGCGAACGATGAAAATAGGCCTTTGAGAGACTATGCTATGCCCTCAATTTATGAGTCAAGCATAAAGAAGCCGGTTATTGAAGCTAACGATTTTGAAATTAAACCGGCGATGATTCTAATGATTCAACAGACTGTTCAATTTTGGGGACTACCACACGAGGATCCTTACGCTCACATTGCAGATTTTTTAGAAATTTGTGACACTTTCAAGCACAATGGAGTATCAGACGATGCAATTAGACTGAGACTCTTTTCTTTTTCCCTACGAGATAAGGCGAAGGCTTGGCTACATTATTTACCACCCGGTAGTATTACTACTTGGGAGGGACTTGCACAAAAATTCTTAGCCAAGTATTTTCCACCAGCAAAGACCGCAAAGCTAAGAAATGATATTTGCACATTTATGCAATTTGAGACTGAGTCTTTGTATGATGAATGGGAAAGGTTTAAAGAGTTATTGAGAAAGTGTCCTAATCATGAACTACCAAAATGGCTGCAAATGCAAACATTCTATAATGGTTTGGGAGTTACACATAGATCTATCGTTGACGCAGCAGCTGGTGGTGCACTGATGAGCAAAACTTACCAAGCAGCCTATGATCTTTTAGAGGAGATGGCATCAAATCATTACCAGTGGTCTTCAGAGAGAACGATGCCAAGAAAAGTGGCTGGAATTTTTGAACTTGATCCTTTTTCTACTTTAAATGCAAAAAATAATATTTTATATAAACAAGTAGAAAATATGAATTTTAATGTTATTCATTCTAATATGATTTGTGATCTTTGTGCAGGAAATCATGCAAGTTCAGATTGTCAAGTGGGGAACCCTTTTGCTCCATCAAATGTAGAACAAGAAAATTTTGTGTCAAACTTTCAAATGCAAAATAATCATCATGCAAACACATACAATTCAGGATGGAGAAATACCCCCAATTTTTCATGGAACAACAATCAAGAAGCAGTTATACACCCTCAAAATTTTTCACAGGAAGAAAAGAAGCCGACGCTTGAAGACATGCTTATGCACTACATGCAAAAGACAGATTTGGCAATCCAAAATGTTACAAAATCAACTTCGGTTTCCATTCACAATCTTGAGGTACAAATTAGTAAATTTTTAAATATTATTAATGACAAAACTGCAGGAACATTACCAAGCAATACAGTTGTCCATCCCAAGGAGCATGTTGAGGCTATAACACTAGGAAGTGGGAGGACAATTGAGCAACCACAAGAAGAAAATGAAGAACATAATGTGGTTGAAAGGCAAAGTGAGATAGAACAAATTGTGGAGGAACAAATTCAGCATGAGCAAGTAATGTATGATGTTTGTAATTCTATAAATTTTCCTCCTGAAGAACAGTCATCTTTCCAAGTAAGTAAAATTGATTTAATTGTGGGCGAGAAAGATAAGGCTAAATTTGAAAAATCACCAATTGAAGTATGTCCAACAAATTCAACAAATTTTGAATCTGAAAAAAAATATATTTTTGAACATGTTATGTATTTGGATGCTGAACCTTCTATTTATTCATTTTTGCAGCATAAATTCAAAGAGGTGGGGGAATCAAAGACATCATCATCTAAAAGGAAACGCCTCAAAGTGGAGCGTGAACCTGATCCACATCAGAAGAGAAAAATTAGAAAAGATGTGTTAATGTTGTTGGATCTAGGCGTTACTTAACCATCTCACCCCCATGTCTGGCTGAAGACTTAAAACTTAGCGCTTCTTGGGAGGCAACCCATGTTTTATTTTATTGCATTTAGTTTTGATTTATCTTTTAGTTTATTTTATTTTAATTTTTGATTTTATTTTGTAGGATTGCATCAATTTTGAAAGTCGCCGGGCGGAGCTGTTTTGAACACCTGCATTGATGGCTGTTTTTGAGCAGTATGAAGTCAGAATCTGGAAAAGTGATTCAAAGAGAAGTTGTAGACAATTTTCTTAGCTTTCCAGCTAAAAAAAAATTCAGCCCATTTCGACATCTACAGCTCCAGATATCGCCAAAATACTGAAGGCTGCGCGTGCAGAAATTTAAAGACGAATCAGGGGAGATATTCTAAACTTTTTGCATTCTTTTTGTTTTTCTCTTTCTTTCCCATTGAGGACAATGTGATATTTAAGTTTGGGGGGAAGGTTTACAAATTTATTTTTATTTTTATTATTTTAGAAAAGAAAAACAAAATTTTAAAAAGAATTTCAATTAGGCTTACCTTTACACTTTTGAGTTCTTTATTGTGATAAGCATTGAAACAATTTTTTTGTATAAACATTTTTTTTTTTATAAAGCAATATTAAGCATACTTATTTACTTTAGGATTATTGAGTTTCAAAATTCCTTACAAAATTGTGTGAGTCATGCTATTATACATAAAAGACAATTGTGATGCTTTTTCTCGTGATTATTCCCTTCGATCTAGTCCTAAACAGAGTTTAAGTAAATAGAGTAATAATGAAAATAAAAAAAAAATATTAAGAATAAAGTCAATCTACTCCAATGTTTTGAGTTGCTTAGTAACTAGGGGTATTCATCACAAATGTTTACTTTTACGTAAAACGGCAACTTGAAATATGAGTATGCAAAGCACTTTGAGTTTGTGACTTGTTGAGTAACCGGGTGAATTCATCACAAATGATTTGCATTCGCGTCAAAAGGCAAGTGACAACTTAAAGAAGAGACTAAAAAAAAAAAAAAAAATCTCTAGTTTGCTACTCGGTTTGTAGTAGAGAGAAGGGATAATCACAGATTGAGTTGTTGCATACTATAATTACATTAATGACATGACAAATGCGATTTTATTTTTTTGGAATTATGAATAAATAATTGCACTGGAGAAAGTGGGTATGCTTAGTTTGACTTTATTTTCAATTGTTTATATTTTTAATTGAAATTTTGATGCTTACTTGATAAGATCTTTTGGTGTGATGGGTTGAGTCTACTATTATTATTCCCTTGTTCATGATTCTACTTTTTGCTCGAGGACAAGCAAAATCTTAAGTTTGGGGGTATTTGATGTGTCGGATTTATATACAAATATTTGTACGCATTTACCTATTAAAATGACTTGTTTTCGCTGATATTGTCTATAATTCATCTTATTTCTATATGATTTTATTTAATTAATTATTTTTTGAAGAAATAATATTTTTGATGCAAAAAGTAAAAATTTGTGAAAGAAAATCAACAAACAAAGTAAAATAATTGATTTATCATTTTTTATTGTTTTGTTGACTTAAAAGTGTGACAAATAAATTGTAAAAGGATTTTTATACGCTAATATGATTTATAGTTAGTTTAATTAATTTTAAACTAATTAAATTTATTTTATTTAAAAATCCTAATTTCAGGTATTATTTTGTGTATGCAGAAGCACGTGGTTGGCAGAAAAGGCAGAAAAGAAGGAAAGAGAAACAAATAAAATTCTGCATTATAAAAAGAAGAAAATAAAGAAAGTGTGTGGACTTTTATGCAAAAGTGCAAACCCTAAAGTCCTCTTCTGTTCTCTATAAATACAAGTAAAGGGAGAGAGGAGAACTCAAGAGGTGACGGCTCATCATTACTCATAAAAAAAAAAGAGAGAGAGAGAACTATTGTGCACGACATCCAAGGGGACAAGGAGAACTGTGCGGGCAGTAGTAATCCTCTTCACTTGGGGTTTTCGAAGTGCACCCGGCTGTCTCGACTTGGACCTTGACGCTGACGTGCGACCCTGCTGATCTGGCGACTTCTTCATCTTCTCTCTCCTGGCGTGTGCAGCGAACAAACAAGAGAAGCAGCACGCACATCAAACAAGACCCAGCAGAAGCCTGCTGCGTGCTGACCCAGGTGATGCTGACGCGCGACAAGACGACTGACAGCGGGCCCCCCACCTGACGTAGCTGTCTGCTAGCTGGCGCTCGGTTCGACGCAGACGACTGCTGCAGCACGCTGACTTCGACGGGACTGCTGACGGTATTATTTTTGGGTTCGGTATTTTGGAGATAGGAATGCATATATATTTTTTTTATAAATTTTTGTAATTCTTCTTCTCTAAATATTTGTAGATGCAAACCTGAACATTTTATTAATTGCAATTAAAATATGAACTGAATTTATCTCTTGTTCTAGAGGCTAAGATGTAGCCAAGTTTTGAACACAGATTTTTATTCCTTATTATTATTCTATTTTTTTCTGATTGTGTTTTAATTTTTATTATTTATGCATACAACATGGTGGATAGACATTTGTATGATTTTTCAAATCATAAAGAGACCGAACAGGTGATTTGTGATTAATAAAAATTAAGACCGTATATTGGAGGACGTGACCGTTAAGAAATCCAATTTTTCAATTAATAATTTGGTGGATAGACGAATGATTAATTGAGAATAATTTTTAGACTACGTTGATAGAGTGGTTAATATCTTTAGGATTTTGGTCGACAATTGGGAAAGATAATATTTTTATTTATAAGGAATAATAATTTGTGTGTGTGATAAACGAGGTGAACCAATAGCCCTAGAACAAATTTTACCATTAAACAAATTACAAGAGCTTTGCTGTTTCACAGCCCTCTCCCTCTTCACCAATTTAGTTAGATTTAGTTAGATTAATTTAATCTAGTTGCTTTATCATAATTAAATTCGATCTTCCAAATAGTGATTCATCTAGCGATATCGGTACTCAGTAAAATATCTAGTCCCTGTGGGTTCGACACTCTACTCATCTATCTATATTACTTGTGCGATTTTGTACACTTGCAAATATCAACATCAAGTTTTTGCAATAGCAATAAGAATAACAATAATAATAATAAATAACAATATCGATAATAATAATAATAATACTAATATGATTATATAACAAAATATAAATTTATTAAAATAACCCAAATATCAATAATACATTTAATTTGAGCTCAAATACAAATAGCCGATCAATAAGATATAGAAAATAAGATCAAAATACACCACTATTCGAAATCAATAAGATGTTTGATTAGAAAATACTTTAATAAAAGATCCGAAATAAATTTAGCACAAAATAAATTTATAAAAAAATCAAATTATAGAAAATACTCGGAAAATACCTATTGGTGGAAATGAGGGTTACAAAACAGAAGGAAAACATTCTTAATTATACATAAGTGGGACATATAGCACACATAGCTCGAGGTTTTCCCTTTCGGGAATCCCCTAGAGAAAAATAAAACATATAGTGGAGGAGTCCAAGCTTAGCAGGAGCTTGTTCCTTTCTTTATCATACAACGATGTTTACAAGAGGAAAAGATAATACATGAAAGAGGTGGAGGGAATTCAGAAGGATGGAAGTGGAACTGCTTCCATTCTTTCATATATTAACCTATTTGTGTCTTCAACATTTTCTTTTTTTTCTTCAGATTTTTAACTTATCATTATTTATCATTGTACAAGCTATTTCTGAACTAAATTCTTATTTATAGATTTCTTTTATGCACTTCATTCGTCATTCTTTGTAACATTTTAAATATTTTGTTCTTTTTTCTCAAGTAGGATACCAATGAAAGAATGCAGATGGTACTGTCTGATCCTATATTTATTTTCTAAACATATTTACCGGAATCTTCTTTGCTAGTAGATTCTATGTTCATCATATCCAAATCTGAATAGTCTAATTCAGGCATTTCTAGAGGTGTTACAATACTGTCAATAAATTCATTTGATTCTTCCTAATCTTGTATCATATCATCTTCACTAGGGTCTTCTATAGTGATAATAGAATAGATAGATTCATTGTCTGAAACGGTTTCATCTATATTAATAAGGTCTTCATTAGTACATTGGGTATTTTATACACCATTTACGAACCAGTTTTGAGCAATTTTTTGAGTAAGATCCTCTATGAATTAGTGAGAGATCTTGATGGATTTGTGTTCTCCTTCGTGAGTAGATCAAAATCGTATATTTATTTGCTCAGAGCGTTTATCGGGTGAATGAGAAATTGTCTCCCAAAGTGAGGCAGTTGATTTCTGAAAAAAGAGTTAAGGAATTTTAGTCCCACATCTGAAAAATCAAAGGAATTAGAAGAGGAAATATAATAACATATTTCTTGGCATTGTAAGAGAGCAAGCCAAGAGGTTCTCTCTCACGTGGGCATGGGGAGGTGCAAACCTCGGACCGGATTACATGCGACTTATGTGCATTCGCACATCCTACGGACACGAATGCCACCCTGTGCAGAGCTAATTTTTTGCTACAGTTTTGATTTTTCCAATCTGTAATGGCTGAAATGAATGCAGAAACGAGCATGTCTGCCATTTATTCTCATTTTAAACTGTAGAAACGGTTTTGTCTGCCGTTACAGTAGTACATTAAAGGAATTGTCTGCCGTTATAGTGGATGCAATCAATGAGTTGTCTGCCATTAGAGCATTTGTAGTCGTTCCCTATATGTCCAAAATTTGGAAAATATAGGGAACGAGACTCTGTAATCGTTCCTTATATTTTCAAATTTTGGAAAAAAAGGATCAGTAGCCGTCTATATTTGAAAGAAGATATAGGAAATTCTCAAATATAGGAATCGAAAGAACATCTTGTGTCCGCTCTAAAAAAATTGTCTCGAATGCATAATGATCTTGCCTTTAACGAATTAAAAAAAATAAAAATGAAAATAAACTGGTCGGACGCAAGATGATTTTGCGTCCGACAAATTTTTTTTTAAACAGTGTCGGATGCAAAATCATTTTGCGTCTGACTAAAAAAATCCACTGAAGAAATCGGAAGCAAGATGATCTTGCGTCCGATCGAAATTAAAAAAAAAAAAGAAAAAAAGGGACGGACGCACCATCATGTTGCATCCCTGAGAATTTTCCCCCATTTTGTATTTTTAGTTTCAATGGAATAAAGCCTATAGGATTATATATGCATATAAAGTTAATTTGAGATTGGTTTGATTATTTGATCAAGGGATGAGATGGAATGGGCCTCTTGGAATTATTATGTGTTCGTAGGCATACAATTTTTTTTATTATAAATGTTTTGGGTTGGTTTTCTTTTTTTTACCCAGCGGTTGGGATTCAAAATTAAAATGATCATCCACCATTAGACCAAATTTTAGGTTTCAACCACTGCAAGCCCAACTCAAAATTCCTATTTCTAAAAGCCAAATATGGAAATTTTGAGTCTAACGACTACAGATGCTTTTACAATTCTCACCCTAGCCCTATAAATAGAGTTCCCCTCTCTCCTGAATGCCCCCCCCCCCCCCCCCCCTCTGTCATGTTCTTCTACTTCCTCTGTCCGGTCGTTCTGTGATAGATTTCATACTCTGTTTAGTTCGAGAGCGTGGCGTGGTGCCTACGTCAACACTCTATTTTCGTTGTATCTTGGGAAACAGACACCTCAACAAACTCCAGCACCCGGACGAAACGAATTTTTGTTTAAGGAGATTGTGTGATACACAAGCCTTGCCACAAATCAGTTTGGTTTTGTTATTTTCATTTTCTTTTTAATTTTATTGGTTTTCTTCTTCTCCTCATTCCCTGGATTTGTGCCTCTAATTCATACTTGATTTTATTACAAACGGTTTTTGTAATCAAAATATTCTAACCAACTTAAAACATATTTTTTTTCTTCCTTTCTGATTTTGAGGCACTTCCTTTTATTTTCTTTTCATTCTGAAAAATTTACACTCGTGTTGTGTATTTTCAGATTAAAAATGACAAATGCATTGGAGAATGTTGTTGTAGCTGAAACGGTGCAAGTGTCATTGCTGATGCGGCACAAGTGCCGACTGTTGTTATGGCACGAGTGCCAATGCCAGTCACTGTACCTGTCTCAGTCTCCAATGAGGAAAAACCCGACAAGTTCAACGGACTGAATTTCTAGAGGTGGCAACAGAAAATGATATTCTACATGACCACCTTGAATCTCGCAAAATTCTTGAACGAAGAAGCTCAAAATCCTAAAGAAGATGAGCAAGATAACAAGGTCATTGCCGCTATGGATGCTTGGATAAATGCCGATTACTTATGTAGGAACTACATAATGAACGGATTAGCCAATTCTTTGTACAATGTTTATATTGATAAAAGAACAGCTAAAGAATTTTGAGAATTCCTCGATCATAAATATAAAACTGAGAATGTCGGCACCAAGAAACTCATTGTGGGCCGCGTCCTAAACTATAAAATGGTGGATTCCAAAATGGTGATTAGTCAGGTCCGAGAAATTCAACTGATCTTACATGAGATACATGCTGAAGGTATGAACCTAAGTGAAAGCTTTCAAGTTGCTTGTATTAATGAAAAATTGCTACCAGGTTGGAAAGACTTGAAAATTACTTAAAGCATAAGCGAAAGGAAATGGGCATTGAGGATCTCATTGTCAGGCTACGTATTGAAGAAGACAATAAAGGTTCTGAAAAGGTTGGAGCCATCAGTCATGCGGCCAAGGCTAACGTGGTGGAACATAGTCAACGTTCCAAAAAGCACAACAATAAGGGTTCCAAGTTGGGACCTAAGGTAGGAATATCCAAGAAGCCGAAGTTTCAAGACAAGTGCTTCAACTGTGACAAGTTAGGTCACAAGTCTACTGATTGCATACTACCCAAGAAGAACAGGAACAGAGAAGCAAATCTAGTTGAAGGCATTGCTTAATACATTTCTGATATCAACCTCTCAACTGTGGCCTCAGAGGTAAACTTGATGGGTTTAAACCCTAAGGGAATGGTGTATTGATGCTGGAGCTACTCTCGACATGTGTGCTCCAACAGAAGTATGGAAAGGAAGAAAGTCATCCAATAATTACTTGTGAATGTGGGGATGTCTTGCCAAAGTAGCAGTGCCCCCACCTAAGAAAGTTAAAATATGACCCAAAACGGTTGATTGCATTTTCATTGGCTATACACATAATATTAGTGCTTAGCAGTTCTTGGTGTATGTAATGCCCCATAATTTTTAATACAAAATTTTTGAATTAAAAAATATTTTTTAAAATTTATTTATTTAATTAATTTGAAATTTTGTGAAATGGTCATTTGACACATTCAAAACACGTGCAAATATTTTTGAAATACAAGTTTTGGATTTTTGGGTTGATAAATAAATTCTATTATTTATTATTGGACATATTTGAATTTTTTGGATTTTTCTGAATAAAAGAAACAGCTTTTGTAAATATTTCGAATGAAAGGGGTTTTCTTGCAAAAAAGGCATTGGAGGCAAATTAAAATTTCAAAAAAATGGTTGGCTGCATATCAGGGCTGGTTTTGACATTAAGGAGATTTGGGGGAGAGATTTTATGCATCTAATTTGATTTGATTTGATTTGATTTGATTGATTAAATATTTAATTATGCAATTTTGGGATTGTGAAGGGACTAAATTACAAAACTACGATTAAAACACTAATTTTTCGGAACCCGGCCATATAAAAGAAAGTAGGAACAGTAGTTTTGGCCTCTCTTAGGTTTTTCTAAATTTTTGTGATTTTTGGAGGCTTGAGGGAGAACTTTCGCTTAGAGGAGAAGACTTTTGGAGTTTCTACTTGAGATCAACTCGAGGTGGGCATCTCTCTAACTCGCTTGTATGTTATTTTCTTCATGATTGTTGTAGTACCATGCCAGGGTTGATTTTTATTAATCTATGATTGTGATCTAGCATGAATGTGATGTTTGTTATGAGATGTTGTGGAGATTGATTGTTACATGAAGATTGATTGATAATATAAGAAAAAAATTAATTCTTGAATGCATGATGACCTTGTTTGGTTTGTTCTTGAGTAATGAATATCACTGTGAATGAAAGATCGTGCTTTTATTTACGAAAATTGATCTAATGAACCTGTATGTTACTGTAGATGTATAGATCTTATTGTATGATTCAAGAAATATGATTTGAGTAATTAAAAGATGGAAGTTTTATGAAATATCTATGGCTTTTGTTGTGAAAATTTTGATGAATCAAGATTGAAATTCTATACATTAATTCCATTAATATTTACTCAGTAATATACCATAAATTATGATCTAGGGTTTCGGTGGTTAAACTCTAGGGTTAGGGTTGAACAGTTGGTTCGGGATTGAATCAATTCATCTGGATTGTCACGCCCCGCTTCCCAAAAGAAAATACGGAATATGGATACATGACTAAGTCCAGTGAATGATTTTCATCATCCCTAAGCTGTCAGGATCTGTACAACATTTCAATGGAATATCAGAGTAAGAAGCACGCATCCATAAATGAATTAATATACCAACAGAAATTTACTTGAAACAAAATGCAATAATCTCAAATAAATCAGATCTGAAAACATGTCAATAATTCTGGGTCACATTGCCCAATACCAAATAATCCAAGTAACAGATACATTTATTCAAAATAAGCAACAGGAATAATAATAATAATAGTAAGAACTCCAGCATCTAAAATCTCAGATCACCTACTCCATCGGGCAGCTGATCACCATAATCTACAATTTAATAAATTACAGGAAAAAGGGAAAAGAAAACAAAACTCCCGTCAATGCAAGTTACGGGCCACTTGTAGTGCAGACACAAGTATAGGAATAAAATAAACAGATATAGAGTAACAACGAAAACAAACATAGCATGGAATAGGCATGTCAACAAAGCAGGATAACTAACATGAATCAGAGAACAAAATCAAGTAATATAGTATACTAACAGGGTACAGGTAACATGTATCAAGTTTCATGCAAGCAGGTATACAGGTAAACAGGTATACAATAGCATGTACAGGTGTTATGTAATAAGTGTCATATTATGTCAAGTCTTGTATTTAATTCTAACTAGACAGCACTTCATGCGTCAAAAACTTTTACCACATGGTTGCTACATTCAAACAAGTTAGGTTTAGATTTCGTAGTGGAGTCTATAGGGCTGTGTACTCAGGGATCAGGTAAACAGGAATAGGTACAGGTACAGGTACAGGTACAGGTACAGGTAGAACTTACTGGTCCTCTTTCAAATACACCTTCCTATATGGAAGTGTGCAGTCAGGTAATCAGGTAAACTGGTACAGGTAGAACCTACTGGTCCTCTTCCAAGTACACCTTTCTATAGGAAAGTGTGCAATTAGGTAATCAGGTAAACAGGATCTTGTATCATGAAGTCATGAAACACATAACAGGTTGGAAATACGGGTCCCCTTCTAAGTACACATTTCTATATTTTCCACTACTAGATCTTCCCCTTAACCCCGGTTTGGTTATTTGTTATTATCATCAAACAGGCATGTATGTGTCACAAATATGGAAAGAATAACATGGCATGAATAAGTAACAGGTTCAGGCTAAAGATAAACATGTAAAGGTGATAGACAACACATAAAAGGATAGAACAACGAAAATTCTAATTCAGGACAGCAATACATTACTACACTAAATATGAAATTTCCATTGCTACAAATGTACAAATCTGGATTCGTCAGAAAATCTGGAAAATAAACTCTCGGCCGAATCAAGAAAATATATATAAGTCATATGGTATTTTACAAAAACAAGGCTCAAAACATATTTGTATCCAGAAAACATGTTCAGCGAGAAATAAGAAGTTTTCATTCATAAACAGGAAAACAGCATGAAAAATTATTAATTAAATTCGAGAAAAATCTGAGGTATTCCCTAGTATTTTTAGTAACAGAATATCAAGTTGCATAATTTTTCAATATAAATAGTTTAGTCAACAAAAATCAGAAAACATCAAAATGCAATAGTTTTGCAAATCTGGAATCATGAACACTGCAGTACGAAAACAGCAATATCTCACAAACCATAAATTGAAATCCAAATTCCCCAAAAGGGTGATAAAATAGACACATTAGGCTCCCGAAGATTCCAACAAATATATATAAGTCATATAGTGTTTCACAAAAACATGAGTCAAAACTGGATTGAAAACAGAAAACACGTTCAGCCAGAAATCAAAATATTGTATTCAAAGTCAGGAAAACAGTATGAAAACTCATTAATTAAATCCACAAAAAATATGGGATATTTCCTAGTATGTTTAGTAACAGAAAATAAAGTTTTATAATTTTCCAATATAGATAGAATAGTCAAGTAAAATCAGAAAGCAGCAAGGTACAACAGTTTTGTAAATCTGGAATCATAAACACAGCAGTACTAAAATAGCAGTAGATTACAAAATATAAATAAAAATCCAGATCCATCAAAGGGTGATAAAATAGATACAGTAGGATACAATTCATATTCACAAAATTTTTGTAAATAGCAAATTGAACCATGTCGAAATTATGTTTCTTTACTGAATAGTATGAAAATTCTGCATGTATAGTAGTTGTTTGCAAGCATAGAATAGTTTATAAAGGTCATCAATTAAATCCACAAAAATTAGGAATTAATCCCAATCAAGTCTAGTTGTATTCAGCAAAATATTGGATCAAAATATTATCTTTAATGTCAGTATAAAAATAATTTACTCCCCAGAATTTATCTAAAACTGAATCTATAGTTTTCTACACATCTGTAGTAAAATAGTCATAACTTGCAATTCATAAATCGAAACTGAGATCTGTCAGAAAATCTAGAAAGTAGGCAAAATTCTTTATAATTTATATTCACAAATAGTTTTTATATACTGACCTTAATAGGGTCTAAAATATTGAACAAAAATGGAGTAACAGAAAAGACATAAATATTTTTCATGCATAAAATCAACTAGGTCATATGTAACACATCCAAATCATAACAAAGGGTGAAGTATGGTGTATTAGATGTTCAAGCAACATGGTATAGGGTGTTTGACAAGTCTACAACGAGTTATACTACAACGAACCCATCAAACATACAAGATCATACAACTCCTCATAATTCACGAACACATGCATGTATACAAGAATTGATTATCTCTAAATCTAAATTCATGGCGTGTGTAATGAGACAACTACGGATGGATCAACAAATAGAGACAAGATATAACAGGAGTTTTGTACAAGAATTGTCTCTAGAACACAACTACACTACAGACGGTATTTAGTACTTGTATTGTACAACAAAAACAATACAAGTTACTTGCCTTATAGTCGACGACGGAACTGAAGCAAAAAGCGAGAATAACGGGAACGGATTCCCGGGCACAAACTCAAAGATCGAATCTCGAACTACGAACACACGATCACACGAACACAATATTTATGAACTCACAAGATCAACACACACACACAAGAGAGGGCAGCGGAGGGGTGTGCATGGGAGAATGGTGATGGCAGTAGCTGAACTTGCCGTCGATGATGCTGCTGGCTACTGCTGACATCAGGATACACAGCACTGAGGTGCTATCGCTCAGGCTATCACTACAGCGGCTGCAGGAGGGTTACGGTGCTGTAGGAGGGCCGCAGGCGCCGGAGGGGTCCGGGTGGTGCACAATGGTGGAGCGTCGGGATTAGGCAGGGAGCACAGGGGGAGCGACTGGCATCAACGGATCTGCTGCATCACTGGGTGACGCTGCAGGAGGTGCAGGGCGGTGCTGCAGGAGGGGGGGTTGCTGCTGTTGCTGCGGTCTGTCAAAGAGAGGCATGGGGGTTGGTCGGGGCTGAGCGGTGCAGGGGATATCCGGAGGTCGGGAGAATGAATAGAAGGTATGGGTTAGAGCGGCTAGGGTTTAGATGGGATAAAACTGGGTAGATATATATATAGGTGGGGATATTAGGGATTAGAAGGGGTGATGGGTTGGGGATTAAATGGGTTAATGGGTTAAATTAGATGGGATCCAATAGTGTTTTAAAAATAGGATTTTGGGTTTGCTTTGATCCAAATAACATAGGATGAACCAACAATTGTGAGATGGGAACAAAATGAGTTAATAAAATAGGACGTGAACAATTAAATTAATGGGGATAAAAAATAATGGCCCAATCAACCAGAGATGAAATAATATGAGGCAATTGAATCAAGAAGATCAAATTAAGAGACGACAAACCAAATAAATGGATATATAGAAAATGAAGATCCAATACACTGTTCAAAGAGAGATGGAGAAATACAAGATGAATAAATACACAAAAAGAGAAAAATACACCCAAAAATACATAAAATGAAAAACAAGGGTTACATTGATTCTTTGAACCAAGATGTTAGGGTTGTGGTTTGGACTTATTGGCTAACCCGTGTGGCGCTGAGCTTTGTGTTTGTGTGCGGTTGCGAGTTCGAAACCCATTGTGGCTAATGTATTTTTTTTATAGGTTGGATTTTGGATTTTTCTTGGTATTTAACTCCATTACAAGGGTGTTTGGAGAATATATTAAATGACAATGTTATAGATTATTATTATTATTATTATTGTTATTATTATTTTAGACCTCAATTTTTGGAGAATCAAAATTTTGATTTGTATAATGCATAGCTTAAAAAAAAAATTATGAAAATTTATTTCGGATTTTTAGTCATCATAAAGGTTGAGATCTATATTTTGGGCGGATATAAATCTCAATTTGAAGAATTTAATGTTTCAGTTTGAATGATAAATTTCAGTTTGGAACTATACAATTTCAGATTTTAAGGATAAATCCCAGAATTGAAAGAGGGTTATTTCAGTTTTAAAGTTGATAAATATTGAAATTTTTTATTATGTTTTCAAATATGGAAAAGAGTATTTTAAATGGGCAACAAAGATGTTTGGAAAAATTATTTTGTTTCTATAAATGAAGGGGTCTTTGTGGAAGTGAATTGTTTATTGAATGAGGAATGAGTTATGATAGAGTGATTGTGGATAAATGAATGCTTATATTTGATATGAGTTGATCTTAAATGATACGTTGAAAATACGTTTGAGTACTTGTGGAAAAGTTTTGTTTCCATATATGAATTAAAGAATGAATGTTTTGATGATTGAACCAAGTGATGGTTCATAATAAAATTTAGGGTTATTGTGAGAACCCTAGAAGGATTGTTAAGGATTTTGTGTTGTGAGTATTAGGGACTGAGCAAGACCCAGAATTACCTGTAGTGAATTACTTTGGTTATAGGAATCAGCCATGGGGGGCTAGTGTTCATAGTTTTGTGGATTTAAGTCCGGTAGGGTGGATCTAGCTCTAGGTGACTCAGGATACTCCTATGTACACATAAGGATGGCACTAAATGGTGATATGATGAAACAAGAGCAAATGTGTGGGCTTCAGGATGATCTGCGGAGTAGGGGACATTTGTGTAATGAGGGTTCCAGGATGACCTGCGAGTAGGTATTCTCTAAAAGAGTTCCTGGACGAGAGGGGAAGGCCTCCAGGATGTTCCGTGGATAGAGTTTGACCTCCAGTATTTTGGGGCAAGAACCAATACTTAAAACTTGTCTAAATCTCGTAGTAGTCATCGTTGTAGGTTTCATAGCGAGGGATTGAACCCCAAATGTGGCAAATGCTAAGGGTTTGCCCTCAGACCTATGTTGTATGTGCGGCATAGAATCCGAACAAGTATGTTGTAACACCTCATATTTTTTTTAAATGCCGAAAATAACTTTTTTTATAAATTCCTGGTGTGAAGTGGAATATTTTGTCTATTTTATTTTATTTTATTTTAATTCTATTTATATTTCAAAATATTGAATTTTGTGTTAAATCGAAAAGATGTGGATATGAGTTCATTATATTCGTCTCGAAATAAGTTTTGTAATGGTATTTGATTGTATAATTTTTTGTAGATTATTTTGAGTATTTAAGTGCATTTTATTTAATTATTATAGTAAAGTATTAGAGTTTGTGAATATTATGAAGGTTAGGGGTTTATTATGTAAATAGCACTTATTAATAAAATTCTAATTTTACAATAACACCCCCCCCCCCCCCCCCCCCCCCCCCCCAATACTTTTCCCTCTCCTTCTTTTGTTTTCGACCTAGCAACAACAGAAACAGACACCCATTTCGTCCATGGATTCGCCAGCCCTAATCCTCTCCGTTTCTCCATTTTTTAATAAATTAATTCGAGGGATAGGCTAAGTGAATGGTGCTCTAGCTAGTGGCGGAGTCAATTTGGAGAAAGGATTCAGTGGAGGTATATCTCTTTGTAATTATTTGTGTAATTTGTTATGCTTTTAATTTCTTTTGCTTAGAAATGGAGTATAGGGTTGGTTAGAGATCTATTTTGATGTTAGAGTCAAGAAATTAGTAAATTGATTAAGGTTGTGTAAGTTGCTCATAAATTAGGGTTTCGGGTTTATATAAAAGGAAGTAAATATATGAGAATTATCTCCTTAATAGTAGTAGAAATTGTAGTTGAACCATTAGAATAGTATGGGGGTGATTTTAGAAATTTTGTGGAGATGAAATCCCGTAGGAATTCGAATAATACGTGCATCGCACGTGTGCATGCCAGACGTTCAACAAAATGCCTGAGTGACCTTATAATAGTGTTATTATTATCTGTGACTGGTTTGGATGTTTTGAGCCCTAATTGGCTTTGAAATTTGATAATAGGAGATGTTAGCGACTTCGGATGCGTGATGGAGAAGTGGTGCTTCGAGTATTCGCGGGATATCAAGTGAGTATGATTATACTAGGTATATATTATGTTGTGACAAAATTTTATGCGGTTTCGAAATGATTTTTGTGAGTTTTAGCTAAATGAAGATTTAACCGAAATACGGAATTTTTATATGTTGAAATTGTGTTATATGGAGAATTTGTGTGATTTTGAATATTTAGTGTTATGGGTGATGTACTGGGTATATGTATGATAAGATGAAGTATATGGGGTTGATATACGTATAATATATGGTAGATAAACAAGAATGACATATATATATATGATGTTATGATGTATTGACCTATTTGGTGTATGTTTGTGATATACATGGGTGATACTAAGTTATGATAGCATAATCGATGAAATTAATAAGTATATGTATAATGTGGTGATGTTTAAAGTGAAACTAATGGGCGGTAATATGATAAAATCATCTACTTAATTCGGTATGTTCAAAAGATATTATAATGTAAGTGAATAAATACTTTGGTGCATTTATGATACGGAATAATATGAGGTAATAATCTTATAAATGAAATAACCAAATGTATGTGAATATGTGAGATAATGTGATAATAAATTGCATGGTTAAAGTCAAAGATGTGGCAAATTATTGAAGTAAAAGAGGAGATGTTGTGTGGTGGTGAAATGAGATAAATAGATGTGATGAAGATGATAATAACAGTTAAATTTTGTTGATCAGTACCTATAGAAATTCCGAGGGTTTGGGCTAGACCTCCACCCAAGGACCAGTTTGGGATGTGGTGTTTATTACCCAAACTATGTTTAGGGTGCGGTGTTTTTATCGCCCAAGCTTTCTACTTAAGGCCCGGTTAGTACCCAGCTTCGCTGGGATGCAGTGTTTTCTTTTTCCTCGTTGGTTTTGCCATGAGGAAGTACCCAAACTATCTTTGGGGTGTGGTGTTTCCCTCACTGGCTTCGGCTGGAAGGAAGTACCCATGTTCTACTTGGGGTGCGGTGTTTCCCTCACTGGCATAGGCTGGGAGGAAGATGTAGCCTTGGACACGTAAGACCGGAGGGTGGGGAGGTCAGCGTGTTTTACTGGGCTTTCGGCTTTCAGTATATTTGTAACGCCCCGATTTCCAGTAACTGGGAAACCTTGACATAAGCCAGAATCTTTTCTTCAATTAGTCACAACACACAGAAAAACAGGAGAATTTAAAACTTTTTATTCAACCCCCAATGTATTACAAGTTTGAATGTTATATAACTGCAATACATTACAATAGTGTTACAATAATACCTTTACAATCCCAAGTATTACAACTTTCAACAAATTACATCAGAGTACAATGATTGGGTACTTTTCGACAAATAGATAATCAACATAAATATTACAGCAGAAACTGACATGACATCGACTCCTCGCTTTCCTTGCCTTGAGTCCTCCTGAATCTCGCACCTGTACTTCTGCGATCCAGTACCTATTGAAGTGGGGACGTCAGTATTCACTGACGTTTTAAGGCTGATAACTTAGCAACGAATCTCCCAAACAAACATACAACATGACAATGTGTCGGTGTAGTTTAAGTATTCATGAGTGCTATGACTAGAATCTAATGCAATATTGACTAAAGCTAGGATGCTCTTATTCTAATGCCAGCAAGTCTCTGAAGCAACATGCCGCCCATACTACATGCACCCTTCTCAAGCCGTCTCTTCATTATAGGGATTTGAACCCGCGCTATGAGTCCGACTCTTGTACTCAACTTGTTTATAAAGATTAGACATGACTGATGAGGTTGCAGGTACGGTCTAGTTCCGTTACTGCAGTCAATAGTGGTGTCCTTGTTTGCCACTATTGCCCAGTCGCACCGGACCCCACACAAAAATCTAACGAACCCCGGAGTTTCTGCTAGCAGGAGAGCCCCCTGCCGCCCCCTAGCCAGACCGTAGTCTATGGCTTGTTCGCCCGTAGATCCAAGCCAAGATGAAGTGCCGAGGGTCCATCCCCCTGGCTCCGATAGGAATCGCTCCCGCTTATCATTCCACTTCAGAAATTAACAGACGAGATACAGATCCTTTGCTTCCAACTCGTGACAAGCCACAGACCGTATCCCTTTGACAAGAAGGGTACAACCCAGTAATACCACCTAATGCAGGCTTATAGGACAGGTCGGATCATAAGGAATCACCCTTAACACCAACTCCTTCCCTTCGGCGAAAGATGAAGGTTAAGTAGCAAAGCCATAAGTTACTACCATAACAATGTCACTAACCCTAAACCAACTGAGGGATGACCACAGAATCTACACAACATGCTAGGTCTTAAGTTAGACTTCACAAGCTAACTCTACTAGGCTGCTCATCCTAGACTTACCAGAATCCCTAAGGATCTAATTCATGGCCTATCGATCCAAGCCCCCGGCAATGTGAACGTACCTGCATGCCACTACCCTGAACTTGGATTCCGTCTATACTCCGGTCCGCGATCAACCTACACCAGTTAAGATCTGACGATACACAAGGAGTGACTCATCCACAGTCCCTTAGAAGTAAGAAAACATATATCTTGATAGTCGATAGCCCCTAGGGTAATAATATCGCCCTAGACGAGCATAACAAGACTGCGTACTAGCTAATAAGCTATATACGAGTAAACCAGATACATACGAGCCACTAAGCTACGTATGAACCAACAACTACCTACGAGCCAAGCAGCTTCGTATGAGACAACAACATACACACCAGCCAAATAAGCTGCGTGTGAGACCAACAGCTACGCACGGGCCGGTCGAGCCGTGTACGAGCAACAACACACATACGAGCCAATGAGCTGCGTATGAGACCCATAGCTACATACGAGTCAGTCGAGCCACGTACGAGCACAATCATATGCAAAAACAACCAAACAGATAATCAAACCTAGAAGCAACCAAATGTGCTTACTAGCAACTTGATCTTCTATAACTAGAAGCAACAGAAGAATCTACTAACAGTCTAAAACAGGCATTCTACCAATGAGAAGCCCAAGCGACATAACAACTTTTATCGAGTTAACAATTACTAGTAACCATCCCAATCCATACTACCCATGAAGGTGAGGAATGCCCCCATGATAGGGTCCTAATTTCAATTTGAACCTCACACGACTAGAACCTACGGTTTCTTTTCCAAAAGCGAACTAGAACTACATGCAACTAGATTCTTAGGTTCTCTCTCAAGTTTGAGCTAGAATCACCTAGGAGCTAGATGTATGGGTTCATGGTTCCTTCTTAATCTTTCACTATCATATACAATTCAAGCATGGTTCTTTAACTAGAATGCTACAATACAACATCCAAGCATGCATGGCTCTAACTATGTAATCTCAACCATGGGATTCCTTCTAGGGGATTAACTAGAACTACTTTACAATACAATATTGTAACTACAACATGGTGGTTCTTCACTAACACCACAACTACAACATGATAGTTTCTTACTAAACACTACAACTATAACATGGAGGTTCTTCATTAACACTACAACTACAACATGGAGGTTCTTCATTAACACTACAACTACACACAATAGTTCTACATTAACACTATAACTACAAGGTGATTGTTAATACTACACTACAACATAAATAGTTTCTTTGCTAAACACTACAACTATAACATGGAGGTTCTTCATTAACACTACAACTACAACATGGAGGTTCTTCATTAACACTACAACTACACACGATAGTTCTTCATTAACACTATAACTACAAGGTGATTATTAATACTACACTACAACATGAATAGTTTCTTTGCTAAACACTACAACTACAAGCATGGATAAAACTTAAGTAGAAAGCTATTATAAGTTAAAGCATGAATAGATACTATATTTAAGCATGGATATCTCCTACTACTTTAAGCATGGTTAATTGCTACAACCTAGCATGAGTGCTAATAATTTAACATGGTATACAACAAGCATGATTTTCTTTACTACTTTAACCTACAATAATTAGCGTGGTATATGCACCTTAACATCATTCTACAACAATCTTAAGCATGGTAGGAACCTACGACAATATTTAAGCATGGCATACTGCTTAAGCATTCCTACAACAATCCTAGGCATGGTAGGTAATTTAACATCAATCTTACACATTCCTAAGCATGGTATATGACATAGCATGAATCTACAATATTCCTACGCATGGTATTCAACTTCAACATTAATCTACAACAATCTAAGTATGGTAGGTAATTGAAACATTAATCCTACAACAATCTTAGCATGAAGATATACTTAGCATGAGTCTACAACATCCTAAACATGGTATACTACTTAAGTGCTAACCTAAGCATGGTATACTTTTCAAGTAAGAACCTACAACATTCTAAACATGGTAATACTACTTAGCATTAATCTAAGCATGGTATACATTTCAAGTAGAAACCTACAACAATCTAAACATGGTATACTACTTAAGTATCAACCTAAGCATGGTACACATTTTAAGCATAGATAAATATGAGTTCTCTACTACAATCCATACAACATGCATACTACATAAGCATGAACTCACTACAACTTAGCATGAATGATTACTAGGTGTAAGCATGGATATATTCTACTACTTAAGCATGTGCCTTTTCCTACAACTACTTAAGCATGGTAGAAGCATGAGTATCAATCCTACAATAATCCAACATGGTATATAATTTTCCTACGACAACTTAAGCATGATCTATAACTTAGCATGTGTTCCTACAACAATTTAGCAAGGTATCTACTACAATTTAAGCATGAGTATCTACTACACATTAAGCATGGATACTTACTACTAAGCATGGATCTTTATTAATGTTTAAGCATGGGTGTTACTACAACCTAACATGAATGCTTACTACAACTTAATATGAATATCTACTTACTACTTTAAACATGGATAAACTCAAGCATGGTAGATATCACTAACATGGACTTCCTACAACAATCTAAGCATAGTAGAAGCATGAGTATGACATAAGTATGAACTTTACTACAACTTAACATGAATATCTACTTACTACCTTAAACATAGATAAACCCAAGCATGGTAGATATCACTAACATGGACTTCCTACAACAATCTAAGCATAGTAGAAGCATGAGTATAACATAAGCATGAACTTTACTACAACTTAACATGAATATCTACTTACTACTTTAAACATGGATAAACTCAAGCATGGTAGATATCACTAACATGGACTTCCTACAACAATCTAAGCATAGCAGAAGCATGAGTATAACATAAGCATGAACTTTACTACAACTTAACATGAATATCTACTTACTACTTTAAACATGGATAAAATCAAGCATGGTAGATATCACTAACATGGACTTCCTACAACAATCTAAGTATAGTAGAAGCATGAGTATAACATAAGCATGAACTTTACTACAACTTAACATGAATATCTACTTACTACTTTACTTAAGCATAAACATCTACTACTACTTTACTTAAGCATAAACATCTACTACTACTTTACTTAAGCATAACCATCTACTACTACTTTAATTAAGCATAAACATCTACTACTACTTTACTTAAGCATAAACATCTACTACTACTACTTTTCTTACACTTAAGCATAACTATTTATTACTACTTAAGCATGATCTTTACTAACTAATACAAGAATTCTTATCCTTATGAGTTACAAGCCCTAAAAGAGTCCAACTTTATGAACTACTACAAAATCTACTTTCTTTCTAGTCCTACATACAACAAGTCTATCTTTTTATAACTAGGAGTTAACAAGGTTTTGTTAATTATCAAAGTAGAGAGCAAAAACCAAAGAAAAGCTTATTTTAATAGTCCAAAACCCCAAAATGGGTAGTAATTAGTTCTATGTGCAAAAATCGTATGCTTGTGCCAAGTCCTTGTTTAGTTCTCCATCCCAAAAATGGGTATGCACACAAATATTCATATGCATATGTCCAATCAAGTCCTACAACCCAAAATGGGTGTATACACAATCCTCCTTATGCTTATGTTTATTTAGTCCAAAAATAATAACAACAAGAACAATAATTACAACCATCAAGTTCAATCTTTGTGTGTTTATTTAGTTCTACCATTCACTCTCTTTCAAGTGATCATTCATTCCATCCATACGTAATGCTACAACATACACAACAAGAACAACACACAACAACCCCATCACAAGAAACAACCACCCCAAAAGAACAAAAGAAAACAAACCAAGGAAGGTAAGAAAAAGAAGAACCAAAACAATAACTCAAACAACAAAAGCAATGGAGAAGCCCCCACCTTAATCTTCTTGTAGGAAGGACTAGCCTATGCTCCTTCTCCTTCCCCATAGCTCCTAAGAACTCCTAAGAAAACCTACAAATAAAAACTCTCAAGTTAGAGGTTGTTCTCTCTTTCTTTTCCTTTCCTTTCTTTTCCTTTTTTTTTGTCTTTGTAAAGTGAGACAAGAGAAGAGGGGAGGGGTATTAATAGGTGGAGAAGAGGGTGGAAAGTGCAAAATTGCACCCACCATTTGCACAAAACCCCCTAGGGGTGGAGGAGGCCGGCTATGCTTGTAGGGGTGAGGGAGGTATGGTGTAGGGTGAGGTGGAGGGGTGAGGTGGAAGAGATAAGGTTTCTATAAGATCACTCCTTAATCTCTTATGCATTCTAAACCCTAACTTAATCCTCCTAATCCCAACTTAGCTACTTGTCATGACAAAGACAAGTATTTTGTCCAAAAATACAGCACACAATTTGTACAATGTACTAATTGACATAATACATATAGGTATGTATATATGGTATAAAAATCTTCGCATAATCCGCATAAAAATAATTTTATTTCGGAAATAATAATAAAATAAATTTTATTATCAGTTCTGAAGATCACGGTACCAATTTGATACACTACGGGTGTACACAGACCGGTAAATGTGTATAGATATTGTTTATGTCACCAAAATATTTCAATTCTGGAATTAAAACAAAATAAAAATAAAATAATAATAAAATAATAATTTATACAATGTAATATCCGTCCGGAATATTGCAATATTGGGATACTGTGGCTCACTGCTCGACAAATTAATAAAATAAATAAATGTGAAATGAAAAGGAAAATGATAAAGTAAAGAAAGCATATAATGTGATATAAGAATAGGAAAGAAAAGAAATTAGTTGATGTAAATTGGAAATGATGTAAAGTGGAAATGAGAAAGTGAAGTAATTACCTGAGTGGAAACGAATAAGTAGAGTGAAAGAAAATGTTTATGAAGATAAGTATGAAAGAATATGATTCATGAGTATGCAAATGAAAATGAGTGTGAAAAACGAGGAGATTGCATTATGTAATTATAAATGAAAATATAGAAATGGCGATATGTAGATAATTATAAAAAGAGTAACATTTTTGTGTTATGTTTTTGAATATAAAAAATGAAGGAATTATATATAAAAATTAATATGATGTTATGAATATGAGTATAACAGTGAAGGAATTATGTACGTAAAATTAATGTGAATAACTCGAATAAATTGTGGAATGGAAAAGAGTAAAAGAAGTAAAGAAAGTGTGTATGTATGAGATAATATGATATGAATGAAAAGTAAAGTTATATGTGATATTAGTTTGATGCATAAAGTGATGTGTGTTAAGTGATGGATATGGGAATGATTTCAAAACTAAAGATAAGTATGATATGAGTTGATGCCTTGGAATTGTGTCAATGAACTACTTGCCCGCTATTTCAATAGGACTAGTGGGAACTACCTGCCTTGGCACAACTCCCAGAGTGAATTTGGGGGTTGTTGATATAATAGTCGTATTGCGAGATGGAAATGAAAGTAAAGTAAATTGTAAGATGAAAATGAAAATAAAGTAAAGTAATATTCCATGCTATCGGCTTGAGATGTGATGTTATATTACCCGAGTTCTACTTAGGGTGCGGTGATTATTACCCAAGCTATTGGCTTTGGGGTGCGGTGTAGTATTACCCAAACTATGTTTTGGGTGCAAAGTATAATTTGGTAAGAATGAAGTTACAATAAAGTGTAATATGAGACGTAAGCAAAAATGAAAGAAAAATATATTATTTATAAGAATGAAAAGTAACTTGAGTTGTATGATGAGATAAAAATAAATGAATTATAAAGTAAAATATATGGTAAAATGAGAATGAGCTTTTCAATAAGCTATATGATGACATTAGAATGAAAAGAGGATAACTTGTAATAGTTTTAATGAGAATGAAAGTTAAGGTATTATGAGATGTTATGATATGTGATATAAGATAGGAATGAATGTGATATTACGTGATCGAATATATATGAATAATATGCAATGAAAACAAATAAATGAGATGATATGCTGATGGACTGAAGATTTAAAGGAGTAATTTTGTATGAAGTCACTTTATGATGTTTTTACATTCAAATTTCAGGTTGACTTATTTATCATGATTTCCATAAGTTCTTTACATTTTCTTTTTATAGTTCAATTTATTACTAGTGAATTATACTCACACTAGAAATGGATAACCCCTAGTGTTTGGGAGATTAGTGGAGTCCCATGACTACCCTAGACCCCCTACTGTTATAGGTTCTCAGTAGTGCAGAGGTGAGGCGTAGATTTTGGTTTTGAGTGGATCCTTTTCTTTTTAAATTTTTGTATAATTTAGTGATATGAATAGTGAAGTTTATGGTTTAAATTATATTTTGTGATGTATAAGTATGTAGATGGCGATGAAGAACATAATGTGGGGTAGTATGATACCCGTACCTATCTTGTTGTGGAGTACCGGGTCCTATGGTATGTTCTACAAAGGTTTTTCTAAAAAATTTGCTACGTTATTGAAGAAATTTATGGTTTAATTTGATATTTGATATTCTATTATGAGTTTTGCCCCTAGAACATTATATATATATTGTCTGTGTGATTCTGCTCATTTTCGTCTGGGGAGCCCGTGAAAATATTGCCTGTGTTGTGAGCTACGGAATTTATAGCAGAATTCTGTAATCTTTTTGTGTTTCAGAGCAGAAATTTCACGGGAAACTCTGCCAATTTTTTATTTGAAAGATAACTATCTTAGTTTATGTTTAAAGTGACATAGAAATTGAAAGAATTGAATTTGGAGTTACAGAAAAAAAAAGGGGTGTTACACATGCATTAGTAAGCATCGTAGGCACTTGTGTTTTCCTTGAACCTTGTCTTGTGCATTTTGATGTTTTCCTGTCGTATATTTTATTCTAGCAATTCAAGTATTTATTGTTAATTTATCATTCTTTTGTTATCATTTTATTTTAGTAACAAGTGTGTGGTTGTAAGACTTTGGAGAGTCGCAGCTTTTATCAGCATTGCGTTAGTTACATTCAATTGACGTGCCTACTTTTCAGTTTATTTTGCAGGATTGCCAGTGAGTAGCTTAACAGGGGTTGAAGTTTGAGCTATGAGAAGATTGAATTTTAGTTATTCATTTCAGATGTATTAAAAATGTTGAAATTTTTTTGCTGTGCATTGTAATAAAGAACTGTTGTAAAGAAAAGTTTTAATTTTTCCTGTGTTTTATACTGTATTTGGATTACATTGAAGAAAAGATTCTAAAGTTGTGTCTCTTACTTCTATTATTGAGGGCGCTACAAAGTGGTTTCAGAGCATGCTTCAATAAATAATACTAAATATGGTATATGGAATAAACCTGGTAGACATTTGAGTGTGTGTATCAGTCTTAGAGTGTAACATCCTAAATTTTTAATTATAAGAGTTCGTGATTTTACGTGTTTTGCACGTACAATTTTATATGCATTTTTCTAGAGGAAAATAATTCTTTATAGCTTGAGCTAGTAATTATTCTCTTTATTTCCTAAAAGATCTATTTTTAATGCCTAAATAAAATCCTTGGCCTAATTAACTTTTCTAGCACATTATAATTAATTTATTAATTAATTCACTAGAGCCCATGGTCTTTTGGCCCATTAGTAAGCCCAATTAATTTGATTCCTCTTTCAATTAACCTAACTTGTAGTGTGGACCAATTTAGTAAACAATTAATTAAAATTGCATGAACAAATTTTGGTAGAAGGTACTAGTTTGCATGTGCATTGCACTAGCACGTGCAAGTGCACCCAAATAGTGTAGGCCGGATTGTGCAAAGAGAGAGGGAGAGGTGGATGAAGTGGAGAGGTGGTTGCTCCATCATGGGTAGTTGTTACAACTCCCTAATTCATCTTGGCCTTTAATCCTTAACCATTTGAAGAAAATGTAGCCCTCCATTTGCACTCCAAATTAGTATAAATACCCCCTCTCATTCACTCACATTTACACTTGAAAAAGAATTGAAAAAGATAAAAAAGAAAGACAAGATTGTGAGTAAAAGATTGGGAGAGTTGTGAGTCAAAAGATTGAGTACGAGTGTGTGTGTGTTCTTCACCCTAGAGTGGCCGGCATTCTTCAAGAAGCAAGGGGAAAGGCTCAGGTTGCATACAAACTAGGAGGAGAAGTCAATTGGTGGCTCGATCTAGGAGGAGAAGGTTTCACTTGTTCATTCTAGGAGATCCTTTAGAAGTTCTTGTTGTTTTTCTCTCCATTAAAGGTGGACAACTTTCTCCAACTTCTAACTAGTTACCATTCTAGGTTTAAGTGTGTAATCATGTTAAAATAAAAAAGAAAAGGAAATATTACTTTATGTTAGTATCATGTTTAAGGAGAAAATGAACCCATGTGAAATTGCATGAAATAAGTAGTAAAATTGGCTGAATGATGTGAAATATTGTGGTGATAACTTGATAATATGCTTGTTTGCTAATTAAGAAATTGTGAATCTTTATGTTGAGTTATTCATGATTGTGGAAAAATGCAATATGAATAAGTGTGTGGTTTATATGATGTGAACTATAAGAAAATCTCCTTGTTATGAAAGTAGATTGATTAACAATTCATACATGTTTATTATTAGCAAGATTGATACAAAAATCCCCAAATTTTTACTTGTTGTTTTGTTGGAAAGAAAGAAGAAATGTACATTTTGTAGTTAGGACTAAGTTAAGAGAAAGATTGGTTTTTATTGATAAAAGATGAAAAGGAGGAAATCATTAGTTTAATAAAGAGTATCCCATTTGAGAATTATCAAATTAAAATCTTCTCTTTGAAAAGAAACAAATTAAGAAGACATAAAGCTTTTTGTGACCAATTTTGTACAAATAAAAGAATAGACTTTTATATTGGAAAAAACGAGAGTTAAATGGTTTTTAAAATCTTGAATTACTGTGTAAATATCAAAGAAATTCAGTCAGGAAAATTTTTATGCTTCTAAAAGAACAAAACTTATTTTCAAAGAAATGAACCATTTTTTATGAACTTGAATTGCTACAGTCATATACAAAACTACTTGTAATTATTTTTTCTACGGGTTAGTCACTCTGTCCATTTTGGTCAGTGGGTGCAAAATAAAAACGTCACTGTCGCAAGAGGTCATGAGTTCGAGTCTCTGTATGCTCTTCATTTTTCCATTTTGTGAAATTAACTCAATGCCGAACCCAATTGTATTAGGGGTTATTAAATGTCTCTCTCAACGCCTGGTGTTGTTGGCCTTTCTGGTAAGGAGCTGCGCCACAGTAACAATATTGTAGCGCAGCGGCTGTGTGTATATGTGTGGTTCGTAACCTGGCGTTAGCTAAGTTTTCTTTTTAATTCTGATTTTTTTTTTGGAAAAAATGATTTTTTAAAAATGAGTTTAAGTGAAATAAATTCATAAAAATTATTATAATTATTCTAAAATTAATTGGATCTTACAGAAAATTTCTATAGCTTAATAAAGAATTATAGATCAAGTTAGAGAATTAATATGAATATTTTTATGAGATAAACCAAGAAACAATTAGTCTCTTTTAAGAAATTGTTGTGAGAAGTTTTTCTTAAAAATTCATGACTTGACGCAAATGTGAATAAATTCACTTGGTTCAAATAAATGAGATTTTAGACTTATGAATGCAAAGAAAGATTGTGAGATTAGATTTGTAATTTGGAAAATTGCGAAAAATAGAATAAACCTGTCTTTTTATGTGGAAAATAATACATGAATTGAAATGAAAAGAATCATGATAACTTATGAAGATATTGGTAAGTGTGAATACTCAGTTTATGAACATGAAATGAGATTTGAACTAGAGGGTAGCTAAGTCCTATTATCGGCAAGCGAATAAATTATTTTTGAGATGAACTATTGATGAACGGCTAAGTTTGGTCATGTTGTTGACTAAGACTGGTATAGAGAAAAGAGCTAACTCTAGGAGTTGATTTTATTCATGATTCAAATAATTAAGGACTAGACACATAGTGGTGATGTGACGAAAGTAAGAGAAAAACACGAGTATGAGGGCCGTCGGATTGGCGGTGTGAGAGTGATTTACAGATTGCCTGCTTGATGCGTCATGACACGGCGTGAGCACTACTCCGGAATTATCGTCCCGGTGGCGACGCTTGTGGGGTGTTTGGTGACTACAGGTGGTGCCATCGTTCCACGACAGAGGCTGAATTGTCCATAGATTGTCTGCATGATGCGTCATGTCAGTGCGTGGGATTCCCCTCCCGATTGTCTGGACATGGGCTCGTAATTCATAAAACATCTAGGATACTTACCGTAGTTACCGTAGTAGTTTAAGTCATGGCGAGGGACTGAACCCTACAAGATGAAGTACAATTAAGGCTTGCCCTCGGACCTATGTAGTATGGGATGCATAGAGTCCGAACAAGTGCGCATTAGTGTCATATAATATAAACAACTGCATTAAGGACTAAGTGCACAGCACAACACGACATCTATAAGATAGTCCTCGTAGTTTTGTTTGTGACAAGTGTGTGCTTTCTAAGTAGGAGAAAATTGATGTATTATATCTTTGCGTCAGTTGAATGAACTGACGAGCCCACAGTTTCTATACAGGATAAAGAGAGTGACAAGATTAAAGTATGCATGCTGCTCAAAGAATGTTTCAAGTGCTGTACATTTTATTCATGTAATTTTTGTAAATTGCTTCCGGTGTTTAAATGTAATTTATGATGTAACTCTGATGTAATAAAAGTTTTAATTTTCTTGTAAAATTGTATGAAGAGAAGTGTAAAGATCCTGTGGAACTTCGAATTCAGTATGTTTTGAAATTCGGGATGTTACAGAGTGGTATCAGAGCCACGCTTCCAACTAGTACAAATTTATAAGGAACGACACCCTAGAGTAGACATTAGAGTGTGTGTTGAGTCTAGAGATTTAAATGTAAGTCACTTACATTTGTGTTGCTTTATGATTTATGCTTCTTCTTCTCCTTTCTCTAAGATGGCGGACCACTTTGACCCAGCTGGAGGTGATGACTGGCACATAGTTGAGGAGGATTACTATCCCAGGCAAGCTGATTCAAACGAAGAAGATCCTGAAGAATTTGAAGAGGAATGGCCTGAGTCCAGAGAGATCACTCCACCTTCGGATTCATCTGATGATTCCTCCGACGAGGAAGAACCAGTTCCGAGTAGTCTCATTGTGTCTCTTCAGAGGCAGGTTGAGATTCAGAGGGAGAGAGCAGAGCTGCTGCAGGCACAATGTGCGAAGTGCAAGGAGAGCATTGCGACGCTCAGTCATCGTGTTTGGGAACTCGAGAAGAGGAAAAACATGTACGATGTACTGAAGGAGGAAGTGGCAGAACTACGGGAAGAGCTTCGAGAAGCCAAGAGGAACTGTAGGAACTACAAAAATGTTCTAAATTCGAATGTATAAAGTTTGAAATTCAATGAAATGAAGAATTGATTTAAATTCATGTTTTCTACTTCGAATTTAATGGATCTTTTGTATCAGAATATGGCTGGAAGAAGAGCTAGAAGTGGAGAAGGTCTGGACTTGGAAATGGAGTTAGCGAGGGTCTATCAGACACTCAATGCCGTTGCCATGAATCAGAACCAAGGGAGGGTGCTTGTGAATCCGATACCCGAAGCAATCAAACTCATGGAATCATTCAAACGGATGAAACCACCTGTGTTTTAGGGGAAGTCAGACCCTGGCACGGCAGAAAATTGGTTCCGACAGATCGAGACTATCTTCGAAGTCTTGGAGACTCCGGAGGGCAATAAGGTGAAGTTGGTTGCATTACAGTTCGAGAAGGATGCGGTTGTGTGGTGGTAGTCGATGAAGTGGATGATGGGAGATATTGTTCTTGGCTGGGAGGAATTCTTGGAGGAGTTCTGCAGTCATTATTTTCCATCAGACGTCCAGGAGAAGAAGGCCATGGAATTTATGGCACAGTAGCAGGGCGGCATGTCGGTCAGGGAGTATGAGACAAGGTTCACTCAGCTCTCCAGGTATGCTCCAGAATTGGTGATGGACGAGGCAAAGAAGGCTCGAAAATTCGAGCATGGTTTGAGGCCAAGTCTGAGATCATGGATGATACCCCTCGATATCAGGAGGTTTGACAAGTTGGTTAAACGAGCTACAGCCACGGAGGCAGACATGGAGCAGTTCCATGCTGTTCAGAATCGGCGGAACAACTGGAATGTGGGGAAGAGACCCGCAGTTGCTGAAAATGTCAGGGGACAGCCGCCGGCCCAAAGGTTTAAACCGACTAGGAAAACGCGGTCAGTCTGGCTGGGAGACCCGGAAATGCGTGGGTGAGACCTCCGGTGGTGCATTGTTACAACTATGGCAGCAGGGCGGCATGTCGGTCAGGGAGTATGAGACAAGGTTCACTCAGCTCTCCAGGTATGCTCCCGAATTGGTGATGGACGAGGCAAAGAAGGCTAGAAAATTCGAGCATGGTTTGAGGCCAAGTCTGAGATCACGGATGATACCCCACGATATCAGTAGGTTTGACAAGTTGGTCAAACGAGCTGCAGCCACGGAGGTAGACATGGAGCAGTTCCATGCTGTTCAGAATCGAAAAAACAACTGGAATGTGGGGAAGAGGCCTGCAGTTGCTGGAAATGTCAGGGGACAGCTGCCGGCCCAAATGTTCAAACCGATTGGGCGAACACGGTCAGTATGGCTAGGAGACCCAGAAATGTGTGGGTGAGACCTCCGGTGGTGCATTGTTACAACTGTGGGGAGTCAGGTCATTACCGATCCCAGTGCCTTAAGTTGCAAGATGTCGTTCGTAAGGGACCAACTCAGCAGGTTGGAAAGAAGCCGTACCAGCAGGGGCGAGTATTTTCCTTGACTGAAGCTGACGCTGATGGGGTGGATCACGTCATCACTGGTACGAGGGAGGATGTTTAGGAGTGTTTTCTGTTGTTCTTCTTTTTCTCGCTTTATTTAGTGAACTGTTATGTAAAGAGTGTGGGTTATGTAACAAGAGAACTTTATTTGAATGGAAAGAAAGCTATTGTTCTGTTCAATACTGGATCCTCTCACACTTTTCTATCACCTAAGTTTGCTAAAGTTTTGGGAGTCGAACCGAAAGTCTTTCTAGGCAAGGTCTTAGCAGTAGCTACTCCATCAGGGGAGACTTTAACCACTGATCGGTACTATGCAGACTGCGAGATCGAGATTGGAGACAGAATTTTTGGGATTGATCTGATCGAGCAGAATGTCTTGGGAGTCGATATTATCATTGGCATTGATTGGATGTCGGTGTACAGTGCAAGCATCGAGTGCAAGACCAAAGAAGTAACAGTGAAGGATCCAGGTGGACCTGAAGTCACTTTCCAAGGGAAGAGGAGATGTTCAGGCTTGATTGCTGCTATCAGCAAGAAAAAGGTGATTCCTGTTGAGGTGCAGCGAATTCCAATGGTTCGGAATTACCCGACTGTGTTATTGGAAGATTTGCCTGGGTTACCCCCACATCGTGATGTATAGTTCAACATCACTATTCAGCCAGGGAGTGCACCCATTTTCAAGGCACCGTATAGGATGGCGCCTATGGAGCAGGATGAGATCAAACGGCAGATTGAGGAACTGTTGGAGAAAGACTTTATTCAACCGCGTGCATTGCCTTGGAGAGCACCGGTGCTGTTGGTAAAGAAGAAGGATGGTTCGATGAGGATGTGCATCAATTACCGAGAACTGAATAAGGCCACTGTTTAGAACAAATATCCGATTCCACGAATTGATGACTTGTTTGATCGTCTACAAGGAGCGGCTGTTTTCTCAAAAATAGATCTTTGATCAGGATACCATCAGGTTCGAGTGAAGACTGAAGATGTGCATAAAACTGCATTCAGAACTCGACACGGGCATTACGAATTTTTAGTTATGCCGTTTGGAGTGACGAATGCACCTACAATCTTCATGGATAAGATGAACAGAGTTCTGAGGCTGTTTATTGATTCTTTCGTCGTGGTGTTTATCGACGATATTCTTGTGTACTCCAAGTCGGAGGAGGAGCACACACAGCATCTGGCAGCAGTTTTGAGGAAGCTTCAGGAGCATGGGTTGTATGCCAAGTTATCCAAGTGCAATTTCTGGAAATCTGAGGTGGCATTCCTGGGTCACATCCTTTCTAAGGAGGGAGTGGCAACTGATCTGCAGAAGATAGAGGCGGTGAAGGTTTGGGCAAGGCCTACTATAGTGAAGGAAATCAAGAGTTTTCTTGGGCTAACTGGATACTACAGGAGGTTTATTCAGGGCTATGCTCAGATAGCCGTGCCACTCACTGGTCTGACCAAGAAGAATGTGATCTTCAAGTGGACTGAGCAGTGCAAGGCGAGCTTTTAGGAGTTGAAAGAGAAGCTGACTACTGCTCCCATTTTAGCTTTGCCTAGAGCAGGTGTTGAGTACGATGTCTACAGTGATACTTCACATCATGGGCTTGGTTGTGTCTTAATGCAAGAAGGAAAAGTGATTGCTTATGGGTCTAGGCAACTAAGACCGCATGAGAAGAATTGTCCGACTTATGATCTAGAGTTGGCTGCGATTATCATTGCCTTAAAGCAATAGAGACATTACGTGTATGGTGAGAAGCTAAACATGTACACGGACCATAAAAGCTTAAAGTACATCTATCAGCAGAAGGACCTAAATTTGAGGCAATGGAGATGGCTGGAAGTACTTGAGGACATTCGTCTAGAGATTAAGTACCACCCGGGGAAGGCTAATGTTGTTGCTGATGCACTTAGCCACAAGAGCAGTCTGGCTAGTTTGATTACAACTCTGAGGCAGCTTGCAGAGGAGTTGGATCGGGCTGGTATTGAAGTTGTTCTGCGAGGCTTGGGATCATCTTTAGCTCAGTTGAGGCTCTAACCAACGCTAAATGAAAGGATTATCGCAGGTCAGAAGGAAGATGTAGAGATTCAGAAGATGAAAGGGCAGGTTGGTGCTGGCAGGTTGTCAGAATTTCAGATCAGGGATGAAGTGTTATGGTTTGGTGAGAGGCTATGTGTTCGGGATCAAGCAGAATTGCAGGAGGGTATTCTTCAAGAGGCACATGCTACTCTTTTGTCTGTACATCCTAGGAGTACCAAGATGTATAAGGACATTAAGCAACATTTCTGGTGGGATATAGCCGAGTTTGTGGCGATGTGTGAGATCTGTTAGCAGGTCAAAGCCGAGAATCAGAATCCCGGAGGTCTATTGCAACTGTTACCTATTCTGGAATGAAAGTGAGATAACATGAGTATGGATTTATCTCGGGTTTGCCCAAGAGTTCAAAGGGCAATGATGCGATTTGGGTCATAGTCGATCGGCTAACCAAGTCCGCTCACTTCTCGGCGATGAAACTCACTTCGTCTAAGGACAAGTTGGCCGAGATGTACGTTGGAGAGATCTTCAGGCTTCATGGTGTTCCGTTAACCATTGTGTCTGATCGAGATGCACGGTTTACTCGCATTTCTGGAGGAGTCTTCAGACAGCCTTGGGTACAAAGACGGATTTCAGCACTGCTTTCATCCTCAGACCGATGGGTAAACCGAGATAGTCAATTGTATTCTTGAGGATATGCTTCGGTGTTGTGTTCTAGATTTTGGAGGCAGTTGGGAAAGGCATCTGGCTCTGGTCAAGTTTGCCTACAACAACAGTTTTTAGACTAGTATCGGTATGGCGCCGTACGAAGCTGAGTATGGCAGGAAGTGCAGAACGCCTGTTTGCTAGTTTGAAGTTGAGGAACAGCAAATGTTTGGGCATGAGATTGTGCAGTATTCCTCTGAAAAGATCGATCTGATCAGAAAGAGGTTGGTAGATGCTTAGAGTAGGCAGAAGAGTATGCAGACAACCGGAGGAGGGACCTTGAGTTTGAGGTTGGTGACTTTATCTTTCTGAAGGCTTCACCTAGCAAGGGTGTGATTCTCTTCGGTAGAGGTAGGAAGTTATTCCCAAGATTCATAGGCCCGTACAAGATATTGAAGCGAATTGGGAAAACTGCTTACCGGTTGGAATTGCCGGAGGAGTTGTCTCAGGTGCACAATATCTTTCGTGTGTCTATGCTGAGAGGTTATATTCCATATCCGAGTCATCATTTGCCCGAAGTACCGGATGGTTTGTAGTTGGATCTGAGTTACATTGAGCTTCCAGTTGAGATTGTCGATCGTTGGGAGAAAGTCTTGAGGAACAAAACGATCCGATGGTCAAAGTAGTCTGGAGAAACCAGTTGGTCAAAGAGGCTACTTAGGAATCTGAGGAGAGGATGATGAAAGATCATCCTGAGCTCTTTGTTCGATTTGTATATTCTTTTCTTTTCTTTTCTTCTTATTGTATTTTTGTTTTCTCACTCTTTAAGTGTAGTTCCGGGGACGAACTATTCTAAGGAGGGAGTGTTGTAACATCCTAAATTTTTATTTATAAGAGTTTGTGATTTTATGTGTTTTGCACGTACAATTTTATATGAATTTTTCTAGAGGAAAATATTTCTTTATAGCTTGAGCTTGTAATTATTCTCTTTATTTCCTAAAAGATCTATTTTTAAAGCCTAAATAAAATCCTAGGCCTAATAATCTTTTCTAGCCAATTATAATTAATTTATTAATTAATTCACTAGAGCCCATGGCCTTTTGGCCCATTAGTAAGCCCAATTAATTTAATTCCTCTTTTAATTAACCTAACTTGTAGTGTGGACCAATTTAGTAAACAATTAATTAAAATTGCATGAACAAATTTTGGTAGGGGTACTAGTTTGCATGTGCATTGCACTAGCACGTGCAAGTGCACCCAAATAGTGTAGGCCGAATTGTGCAAAGAGAGGGAGAGGTGGATGAAGTGGAGAGGTGGTTGCTCCATCATGGCTAATTGCTACAACTCCCTAATTCATCTTGGCCTTTGATCATTAACCATTTGAAGAAATCCTAACCCTCCATTTGCACTCCAAATTAGTATAAATACCCTCTCTCATTCACTCACATTTACACTTGAAAAAGAATTGAAAAAGAATGAAAGAAAGACAAGATTGTGAGTAAAAGATTAGGAGAGTTGTGAGTCAAAAGATTGAGTGCTAGTGTGTGTGTGTTCTTCACCCTAGTGTGGCCGGCATTCTTCAAGAAGTGGGGGGAGAGGCTCGGGTTGCATACAAACTCGGAGGAGAATTCAATTGGTGGCTCGATCTAGGAGGAGAAGGCTTCACTTGTTCATTCTAGGAGATCCTTTAGGAGTTCTTGTTATTATTCTCTCCATTAAAGGTGGGCAATTTTCTCCTAATTCTAACTAGTTACCAAGCTAGGTTTAAGTGTGTAATCATGTTAAAATAAAAAAGAAAAGAAAATATTACTTTATGTTAGTACCATGTTTATGGAGAAAATGAACCCATGTGAAATTGCATGAAATAAGTAGTAAAATTGGTTGAATGATGTGAATAGAAATATTGTGGTGATAACTTGATAATATGCTTGTTTGCTAATTAAGCAATTGTGAATCTTTATGTTGAGTTATTCATGAATGTGGGAAAATGCAATATGAATAAGTGTGTGGTTTATATGATGTAAACTATGAGAAAATCTCCTTGTTATGAAACTAGATTGATTAACAAATCATACATGTTTATTGTTAGTAAGATTGATACAAAAATCCCCAAATTTTTACATGTTGTTTTGTTGGAAAGAAAGAAGAAATGAACATTTTGTAGTTAGGACTAAGTTAAGAGAATGATTGGTTTTTATTGATAAAAGAAGAAAAGGAGGAAATCATTAGTTTAATAAAGAGTATCCCATTTGAGAATTATCAAATTAAAATCTTCTCTTTGAAAAGAAACAAATTAAGAAGACATAAAGCCTTTTTGTGACCAATTTTGTACAAATAAAAGATTAGACTTTTATATGGAAAAAACGAGAGTTAAATGATTTTTAAAATATTGAATTACTGTGTAAATATCAAAGAAATTCAGTGAGGAAAATTTTTATGCTTCTAAAAGAACAAAACATATTTTGAAAGAAATGAACCGTTTTTTATGAACTAGAATTGCTACAGTCATATACAAAACTACTTGTAATTATTTTTCTACAAGTTAGTCACTCTGTCCTTTCTGGTTAGTGGGTGCAAAATAAAAACGTCACTGTAGCAAGAGGTCATGAGTTCGAGTCTCTGTATGGACTAATCATTTTTCCATTTTGTGAAATTAACTCAGTGCCGAACCCAACAATATAAGGGGACATTAAATGCCTCTCTCAACGCCTGGCGCTGTTGGCCTTTCTGGTCAGCAGCTGCACCATAGTAACGTTACTGTAGCGCAGCGGCTGTGTGTGTGTTGTGTGGTTCGAAAACTGGCGTTAGCCAAGTTTTCTTTTTAATTCCAATTTTTTTTTGGAAAAAATGAATTTTTAAAAAAGATTTTAAGTGAAATAAATTCATAAAATTTATTATAATTATTTCAAAATTAATTGGATCTTATGGAAAATTTCTATAGCTTAATAAAGAATTATAGATCAAGTTAGAGAATTAATATGAATATTTTTATGAGATAAACAATGCAATAATTAGTCTTTTAAGAAGTTTTTGTGAGAAGTTTCTTTAAGAAAATCATGACTTGATGCAAATGTGAATAAATTCACTTGGTACAAATTAATGAGATTTTAGACTTATGAAAGCAAAGAAAGACTGTGAGATTAGATTTGTAATTTGGAAAATTGCAAAAAATAGAATAAACCTGTCTTTTTCTGTGGAAAATAATACATGAATTGAAATGAAAAGACTCATGGTAACTTATGAAGATATTGGTGAGTGTGAATACTCAATTGATGAACATGAAATGAGATTTGAACTAGAGGGTAGCTAAGTCCTATTACCAGCAAGCGAATAATTTTTTTTTGAGATGAACTATTGAGATGAAAGACCATGTTTTGTCATGTTTTTGATTAAGACCGGTATAGAGGAAAAAGCTAACTCTAGGGGTTGATTTTATTCATGATTCAAATAATTAAGGACTGATACATAGTGGTGATGTGACGAAAGTAAGAGAAAACACGAGTATGAGGGCCATCGGATTGACGGTGTGAGAGTGATTCACAGATTGCCTGCATGATGCGTCATTACACGGCGTGAGCAATACTCCGGAATTATCGTCCCAGTGGCGACGCTTGTGGTGTGTTTGGTGACTACGGGTGGTGCCATCGTTCCACTACGGAGGCTGAATTGTCCATAGATTGCCCGCATGATGCGCCATGTCAGTGCATGGGATTCCCCTCTAAATTGTCTGCACATAGGCTCATAATTCATAGAACATCTAGGATACTTACCGTAGTTACCGCAGTAGTTTAAGTCATGGCGATGGACTGAACCCTACAAGATGAAGTACAATTAAGGGCTTGCCCTCGGACCTATATGGTATGGGATGCATAGAATCCGAACAAGTACGCATTAGTATCATATAATATAAACAACAGCATTAAGGACTAAGTGCACAGCACAACACGCCATCTATAAGATAGTCCCCGTAGTTTTGTTTATGACAAGTGTGTGCTTTCTAAGTAGGAAAAAATTGATGTATTATATCCTTGCATCAGTTGAATGAACTGACGAGCCCACAGTTTCTATGCAAGATAAAGAGATTGACAAGATTAAAGTATGCATGCTGCTTAAAGAATGTTTCAAGTGTTGTACATTTCGTTCATGCGTAATTATTGTAAATTGCTTCCGCTGTTTAAATGTAATTTAAGATGTAACTCTGATGTAATGAAAGTTTTAATTTCCTTGTAAAATTGTTCGAAGAGAAGTGTAAAGATCCTGTAGAACTTCGAATTCAGTCTGTTTTGAAATTCGGGGTGTTACATAGAGTCTTGAATGTGTAGTTGTTTGAACATGCATTCATGATAGTCTTTTCGTATACATTGATGTGATATTATATGTGAGCATGATTTTTTTTTTATCACGAGTACTATGGTTGGTTTGAAGCAGTCTACAGTCTCATCTGTGCCAAAGAAGTCATACGCAGAGATTCAGAGGATGTTTGAGCAGATTTCCATCGGCAAATTGTTAGAGTTTCGTGTCTAAGATGGGATGCTTTTGATGGGATAGAGGTTATGTGTGCCAGAAAGAGAGGATTTGAAGGAAAGCATATTGAAGGAGGCACATACAACCTTATTGTCCGTACATCCTGGAAGTACGAAGATGTACAAGGACATTAAGCAATGTTTTTTGTGGCCAGGCATGAAGAGAGATGTTTCAGACATTGTGGCAAGGTGCTTGACTCGTCAACAGATTAAGGCGGAGAATCAGAAGCATGGAGGATTATTACAGCCTTTGCCCATTCCGGAGTGGAAATGGAAGCATATTAGTATGAAAATTGTGACTGGTTTACCGAAGAGTTCTAAGCGTAATGACTCGATCTGGGTCATCGTGGACAGGTTGACCAAGTCGGCACACTTCTTGTCGATGAAGATCACATGGTCATTGGAGAAGTTGGCCGAGGTGTATATTGGAGAGGTCGTGAGACTTCATGGAATTCTGGTAACAATCATCTCCTACAGGGATGCAAGGTTCACATCGAGGTTTTGGAGGAGTTTGAAAACCACTTTGGGGACTAGGAGTAACCTTAGAACAACGTTTCATCCACAAACATATGGACAAACTGAAAGGGTGAATCGAGTATTAAAGAATTTGTTGAGGGCATGTGTTATGGACTTCAGCGGAGGCTGGGAGACGTACTTAGCACTGGTGGAGTTTGCCTACAACAACAGTTATCATACGAGTATTGGCATAGTACCGTATGAGGTTTTGTATGGGAGGAAGTACATACCAGATCAGAATCATCAGCTACCCGAGGTACCGGAAGGATTGCAGCAGAATTTGAGCTACACGGAGCAGCCCGTGGAGATTTTGGATCGCCGAGAGAAGGTTCTGCAGAATACGGTCATACCGATGGTCAAAGTGCTGTGGAGGAACCAGCTATTCGAGGAGGCTACATGGGAAGCTGAGTACCAGATGAAGACTATTTTTCCGGAATTGTTTGTGTAAATTCCGTAGTGTTTTCTTTTTCCCTGTTAGCAGTAGTTCTGAGGACAGAACTTTTCTAAGGAGGGAGTGATGTAATGCCCCACAACTTTTAATAGATTATTTTTGAATTAAAAAATAATTTTTAAAATTAATTTAGTTAATTAATTTGAAATTTTGTGAAATGGTCATTTTACACGTGCAAAACACGTGCAAATATTTTTGAAATGCTAGTTTTGGAATTTTGAGTTGATAAATAAATTCTATTATTTATTGTTGGACATATTTTAATTTTTGGGATTTTTCTGCATAAAAGAAACTACTTTTGTAAATATTTCGAAAGAAATGGGTTTTCTTGCAAAAAGGGCATTGGAGGCATATCTAAATTTCAAAAAAAATGGTTGGCTGCATATTACAGCCGGTTTTGACATTATAGAGATTTGGGAGAGAGATTGTATCCATTTAATTTAATTTGATTTGATTTGATTGATTAAAAATTTAATTATGCAATTTTGGAATTGTGAAGGGACTAAATTGCAAAACTTCGATTAAAACCCTAATTTATTAGAACTAGGCTTTATAAAAGAGAGTAGGAACAGTAGTTTCGGCCTCTCTTAGGTTTTTCTAATTTTTTGTGATTTTTGGAGGCTTGAGGGAGATCTTTCGCTTGGAGGAGAAGGTTTTTTGGAGTTTCTACTTGAGATCAACTAGAGGCGAGCGTCTCTCTAACTCCCTTGTATGTTTATTTTCTTCATGATTGTTATAGGACCATGCTAGGGTTGATTTTATTAGTCTATGATTGTGATCTAGCATGAATGTGATGTTTTCTATGAGATTGTAGAGATTGATTGTTAGATGAAGTTTGATTGATAATATAAGATAAAAATTAATTCTTGAATGCATGATGACCTTGTTTGGTTTGTTCTTGAGTAATGAATATCATTGTGATTGAAAGATAGTGCTTTAATTTATGGAAATTGATCTAATGAACCTATATGTTATTGTAGATGTATAGATCTTACTGTATGATTCAAGAAATATGATTTGAGTAATTAAAAGATGGAACTTTTATGAAATATCTATGGCTTTTGTTGTGAAAATTTTGATGAATCAAGATTGAAATTCTATACATTAATTCCATTAATATTTACTCAGTATTATGCCATAAATTGTGAATCAAAAAAATGGTTGGCTGCATATCAGGGCCGGTTTTGACATTATAGAGATTTGGGAGAAAGATTGTATCCATTTAATTTAATTTGATTGATTAAAAATTTAATTATGCAATTTTGGGATTGTGAAGGGACTAAATTGCAAAACTGCGATTAAAACCCTAATTTATTAGAACCAGGCTTTATAAAAGAGAGTAGGAACAGTAGTTTGGGCCTCTCTTAGGTTTTTGTAATTTTGATGAATCAATATTGAAATTCTATACATTAATTCCATTAATATTTACTCAGTATTATGCCATAAAGTGTGATCTAGGGTTTCAGTGGTTAAACTCTAGGGTTAGGGTTGAACAGTGGGTTCGAGATCGAATCAATTCATCCTGATTCTTGATAGAGTTATGATTTGGACTTATTCCTAGCCCGTGTGGCACTGGACTCTGTGTTTGTGTGTGGTTGCGGGTTCGAAATGCAGTATGGCCAATGTACTTTTTTTTGTAGGTTGGATTTCGGAATTTTCTTGGTATTTAACTCCATTACAAGGGTGTTTGGATAGGAGGTTAATATATTAAATGATAATGTTATATATTATTAAATTTTTTTTTAGACCTCAATTTTTTTAGAATCAAAATTTAGATTTGTATAACGCATAGCTTCAGAAAAAAAATTTATTACGAAAATTTATTTCAAATTTTTTGTCATCATAAAGTTGAGATCTATGTTTTGGGAGGATATAAATATCAATTTGAAGATTTTGATGTTTCAGTTTGAATGATAAAATTTCATATTGGAATTACAAAATTTCAGATTTTAGGGATAAATCCCAGAATTGAAAAAGGTTTATTTCTGTTTTAAAGTTGATAAATATTGCAGAAATGTTATTGTGATTTCAAATATGAAAAAGAGTATTTAAATGGGCAACGAAGATGTTTGGAAAATTATTTTGTTCTATAAATGAAGGGGTCTTTATGGAAGTGAATTGTTTATTGAATGAGGAATGAGTTATGATAGAGTGATTGTGGATAAATGAATGCTTAGATTTGATATGAGATGGTCTTAAATAAGATGTTGAAATTACGTTTGGTTACTTGTGGAAAAGTGGTGTTTCCATATATAAATAAGAGAAAGAATATTTTGATGATTGAACCAAGTGATGGTTCATATTGAAATTTAGGGTTATTGTGAGAACCCTAGAAAGATTGTTGAGGATTTTGTGTTGTGAGGGTTAGAGGCTGAGCAGGTTCCAGAATTACCGGCAATGAATTATTTTGATTATAGGAACCAGCCAGGGAGGGCTAGTGTTCCTAGTTTTGTGGATTTAAGTACGGTAGGGTGGAGTTAGCTCTAGGTGACTCAGGCTACTCCTATTTACACATAAGGACATGCAATAGATGCTGATATGATGAAACAAGAGCAAACGTGAATATGTGGGTTCCAGGACGATCAGCGGATTGGGATTATCTCCAGTATTCCGGGACGAGAGCAATGGTCATGGGACATTTACGCAATGAGGGTTCCAGGATGACCTGCGGAGTGAGGTATTCTCTAAAAGAGTTCCCGGATTAGAGGGGAAGGCCTTCAAGATGTTCCATGGATAGAGCCTGACCTCCAGTATTCCGGGGCAAGAACAAATACTTGTAACTTGTCTAAATCTCGTAGTAGTCATCATTGTAGGATGCATAGCGAGGAATCAAATCCCAAAATGTGGCAAACGCTAAGGGATTGCCCTCGGACCTATGTTTTATGGGCGGCATAGAATCCGAACAAGCATGCATTAGTAAGCATCGTAGGCACTTGTGTTTTCCTTGAACCTTGTCTTATGCATTTCGATGTTTTCTTGTCGCATATTTTATTCTTGCAATTCTAGTATTTATTGTTAATTAATGATTCTTTTATTATCGTTTTATTTGTGTAACAAATGTGTGGTTGTGAGACTTTGGAGAGTCGCTGCTTTTATCAGCATTGCGTCAGTTTCATTCAACTGACATGCCAACTTTTCAGTTTATTTTGCAGGATTGTAAGTGAGTATCTTAGCAGGGGTTGAAGTTGGAGCTATGAGAAGATTGAATTTTAGATATTCATTTGAGATGTATTAAAAGTGTTTAAATTTTTTCGCTGTGCGTTATAATATAGAATTGTTGTATAGAAAAGTTTTAATTTTCCGTGTGTTTTATACCGTGTTTGGATTACATTGAAATAAAGATTCTGGAATTGTGTTTCTTATTTCTATTATTGAAATTCAGGGTGCTACAATGTACAAATCTTATATCTCTGAGATACCACAAAACACGATAATGACGTTTAGAAATGCATCGTTCTTTGAAGATGTATTTCCATGTAAGTCTAAGGAAGAACCAAGTTCTTCCAAACAAACACATGAGACTATCAGTGAAGATAGTAGAAACCAAGATGAAGAAGTTGAGGAGAAACCTAGACGTAGTAAAAGAACAAGAACTGAAAAATCTTTTGTTCCAGATTTTTTTACTTTTATGCTTGAAGGTGAACCCCAAACTTTCAAAGAAGCGGTGAGATCTTGTGATGATCCTCTGTGGAAAGAAGCCATTGAGAGCAAAATTGATTCTATCTTGCAAAATCATACTTGGGAATTAGTGGATCTTCCACTAGGTAGTAAGCCTTTATGTTCCAAGTGGATTTTCAAGAAAGAAAAAAAAACATGATGGATCAATTGATAAATACAAGGCAAGACTTGTAATCAGAGGTTATATACAAAATGAAGGTCTGGACTACTTTGATACATATTCTCCTGTAACGAGAATAAACTCCAATAGAATGGTACTTGCAATAGCAGCCTTACGCAATCTTGAAGTACATCAAATGGATGTGAAAATAACTTTTCTTAATGGAGGTTTAGATGTAGAAATTTATATGGAGAAACCTGAAGGTTTTTCAGCTTCAGGACAAAAAAAGAAAGTTTGTAAACTGGTGAAGTCATTATATGGCTTAAAACAAGCACCAAAGCAATGTTATGAGTAATTTGACAATGTCATAATGACAAATGGTTTCAAGATCAATCAATGTGACAAATGCGTATATGTCAAAGACACTGATAGTGAATATGTCATAATATGCTTGTATGTAGATGACATGCTTATTGCTGAAAGCTGATAAGATGATTAAATCTACTAAAAATAAGTTGAATTCAAGACTTGACATGAAAGATATGTGACTAGAAGATGTTATATTGGGAATTGTAATAATAAGAACATCAGACGAGCTTGCTTTAAGCCAGTCACATTATATAGAAAATATTCTTAGGAAATTTGATAACGATAATTCTGAAATTGCCAGAACTCCGATAGACCGAATTTTACATCTATCAAAGAATAAAAGTGAGAGTATCTATCAAGTAGAATACTCTGGAATCATAGGCAATCTAATGTACTTGATGAGTTGTACAAGACCAGACATAGCCTATGCATTTAGTAAACTAAGTAGATATACGAGTAATCCTGGATCCGAGCATTGACAAGCGATTACAAGAGTACTGAAGTACTTGCATTTTCATAATTATGGGTTACATTAAACAAGATATTTGGCTGTACTTGAATGATACACTAATGCGAACTTGATATCTTGTGATAATTCAAAATCCATCAGTGGCTATGTATTTATAGTGGGTGGTGCAGCAGTTTCGTGGAAATCCTCGAAATAAACAGTGATCGCTAAATCCACGATGGAATCTGAATTTATCGCACTGGAAAAATTTGGGGAAGAAGCTGAATTGTTATGCCACTTCCTTCAGTATATTCCATGGTGGACAAAGCCTGTGCCTCCAATCTGCATACATTTAGATAGTCAATTTGCAATTTCTAGAACACAGAGCAATATGCAATATGTATAATCATAAATCTGGACATATTCGTCTAAGACATAATATCATTAGACAACTACTCTCTACTGGGGTTATCTTTGTGGACTATGTAAAGTCAAAGAATAACATTGCGGATTCACTGACCAAAGGGTTAAACAGAGAGTTAGTTAATAAATCATCTAGGGGAATGGGACTAAAGCCCATAAAAGAATAAGTCGATATAATGGACACCAAACCTGGTTGACTGGAGATCCCAAAATCTAGGTTCAAATGGACAACTAAATTGTAAAGAACATGTTGGATCACTGTGGGGAATTCCCCATTCCATTCCTATGTTGAAACAGTGATACCCGTAAGGTAAGAGGTTAAGCTAGGCTTTTAATGATTCTTATGCGTCGGAAATCCGAACAGAGTAATGCGGGTTACTCTTAACTAAGAAATTAACTATGTGAGAAGGAAGAATGGCCGCTTCCAAGAGAATAGTGTAGCGCCCCGAATTTCTAATAAAATATCTTAGAAAATACGTGGCATAATCCCAGCGATCCACTTCAATAAAATATTAAACGTAACCAACACCACTAAAATTTTCAACTTTTATTAAAACAATTTTTACATAGCACAGCGGAATTCAAACAAACTCAACTCATAAATTTCTTTTTTATTTACAACACAAAATATCTCAATTTGCCTTTACAAGTTTACACAAAACTCTTATTAAATCACTTTTCTCAAAAACCAACTCAAGCATCCCATCTCCAACTCTAAGCAACAACCTGCAATATATGAGGCTAGAGATGATCCCTAACCCCCAAACTAAAGGGGTCAGCCATAAATGGTGTGAGTGACAACAACAAACAACATAAATAAAACTTAAGCATGGATTCATAAGTAACATATAGTGAATCAAAATATTTAAAATATGAGATAGCACGAAATGTAACAACAAGTGATACCAACCAAGTGTTAAGTGTAGAAAACAGGAAAACCACATGCATACAACAAGTCAAGAAAACACAATTGCTATATATGGACTCTCTAATGCGTACTTGTCGAAGTCTATGCATCCCATTCTACATAGGTTCGGTGCAAGCCCTTAACGTCTTCACTTCATAGGGTTCAATCCCCCGCTATGCAACTAATCATATCACGATGACTACTACGAGATAAAGGCAAACTATGAGAATTAGCCCATGCTTGATAATTCCGGAGATAGATCCCACATCTCAGGCATTTTACCTGGATAATTCCGGAGATCATCCCACATCTAAACATTGACACATCACCACATGAATACCACATGTGCGTCGCCTCGACTTTGATAATTCCGGAGACCAATCCCACATCACAAGCAAACCACTTGGATAATTCCGGAGATAGATCCCACATCTCAGGTAATTTACTTGGATAATTCCGGAGATCATCCCACATCTCAAGAAAGTTACTTGGATAATTCCGGAGATTAAATCCCACATCTAAAGCCATACTGAGGTGCATAGTTCATGTTCCCGTTCATCATATCACCAGTAGTGCCTATCCTTATTAACTTTGGGTTACTTAATTACTCAACGAATCTCCTAGAGTGGTGTACCCTACCGGCCTAAACTCAAAACTGAATAACTGAAATGCCTCAACGGGCCTCAACAAAACAACTCAACACCGGTATACTAGGGTCACGCACCTCTAGAGACTCAAACTCAATATCTAAACCAAAGTCCCACTAAACAAAGTGGCTCAACTGAATGTCTTAAATCAAATGCTTAACTGAATATCTTAGAAACAAATGCTTAACTGAAAGCAAAGTATGGACTGAATTATCTGAGAACCAAACACTCGAGGGACACTCAAGTTACAAAACTTATCAGCACCAGTCGACTTAAGCTGTGGTAAGTCGATTGTCCAGAAGGGCAATTATCCAAAATTTTACAAAAATAAACTAAGTCATAGCAGTCGACTTAAAAAGGCTTCAGTCGACTTGCCCGAGATAAATTCCAATAATTTTTACAAAATATTCTAAGTATATAAGTCGACTTAAAGGAGTTATAGGTCGACTGTACAGACAAGAAACTGACATAATTTTACAAAAGAAGTTCTAAGTATACCAGTCGACTGACAAGGGTCTCAGTCGGTTGTCCAGAACGGAATTTCAAAGATACTAAAATACAACAGCAGGCTCGTACCAGTCGACTGATAGGTAGACCAGTCGACTGTCGGCCTACAGTTTTCATAACTTACGTCTGATTACAATAATCAAATCTGAGGTTTTCTAAAGAAATAGTTAGTATTCAGGCAAAATGACAAATCTTCAAGAATCTTCATTATGGGTATATTACTCAAAACATCAAATATGTCAAAACTTAAGTTCTCTTGTTCTAGATCACAAATTCTTTTATTAGGGTTTCTCAACACTAAATTCTTTCACACTCTCAATAAAAGTTTGATTTACAATATGTAAGATCCAGGTGTTCCTCATCCGATCAAAATCATACTCAAATCTTAATAACACGGTTTTATAAATAAGGATCTACTAATCATTCTTAGATTTCACAACATGGTATAAACAACAATCATTATTCATATGAATCATACCACAATACAAGATCTATATTATTCACAACATCAAATCAAACGATGTTGCCATTCGCATACATAGATCAACAACAAGACAAATTATAACATTCACAAAACAAAGACAAAACACACAATGTCACTCACCTTTAGATTGAGAAAAAGTCCATGAAAGTCTTCCTTTTGCTAGATCCAAAAACTTCTTTTTGCTCCTCCAAACAAATCACCAAAATCTGTATATTTTCAACAATGACGGCTGGGAAAAATCTCTTAAATATCCGGTAATAGGTTTAGGATTTTCACCCATACTTTTGCAAAACAATCCTTTCCAAAATACAATTTCACATATATAGGTATAGTCTTGGAAATCTAATCAAAATTCATTTAAATTAGGATTTAAAAGAAAATATACTTCTAAATCTCAACCAATACTGATCCAAACATCCAGAAAATATATTTTGCACTTTAACCCTTAAAATGTCAAATTTGCAAAAAGGTTCTTCTTTTCTCAAAAATTGCAATTAGTTCCAATTAATTTTAGAAAATCTGGAAAAATACTAAATAAATCCCAAATATTAAATAATGATTTTTCATTAAGAAAACTAAATTTTCAAACTTCTCATAAAAGTATTTGCACGTGTTTTGCACGTGTATGAAGATAAATCTTTTAGAAAATATTAATTAAATCTCCAAAAATCAATTTAAATTCATTTTCAAATATAAAAATAGAATATTTGAAAATACGGGGTTCTACAAATAGTGTAAGGCAATATTCATGTTAAACTCTTACAGAACCAGGCGTATATTCATGGAAAAAACGAGCATAACAGTGAGAACTGAAATACTTTAGGAAGATTTCTGTGTGAGATATGTTATCGTTTACACAAATGACATAACAGTTCAAAGAAAATGCGTCTACTTTTGAGTTATTAAAGTAAACATATTCTCATATGGGAAGGTTCAAAGGGTAATACCTACCTATCCAATGCAGGTTTCAACCGCTGAATTCTATCACCTGTCTATCATGTCTGTGGTCGTCAATTTCATTCATGTGGAGAATGTTAGAAAATGAGTATTTTATACACCATTTACGAACCACTTTTGAGCAATTTTTTTAGAAAGATCCACTATGAATTAGTGAAAAATCTTGATGGATTTGTGTTCTCCTTCACGAGTAGATCAAAATCATATATTTATTTGCTCAAAAAGGTTATGACGTAGATGAAAAATTGTCTCACAAAGTGAGGCAGTTGATTTCTGAAAAATGAGTTGAGGGATTTTTGTCCCACATCGGAAAAATCAAAGGAATTAGAAGAGGATATATAATTGTAACCCCTCTTCCCGCAAATACGTATTTCTTGGATATTTTTCCGTATTTTGATATTTGTAAATTTGTTATTGTTAAATTTCGTTTTGAATTTATTGTTAAAGCTTTTCCTAAACAGTAGTTATAATTATTTTGAATAAACTTTGTGTCTATTCCTACTTGATCAACGATTTACATTAAACTCAAATCAAAAATATTATTATTACTGTTTGGACTATTTCAACAAATTACTATTTTATATACTGATATTATTCTGACGATTGCTATTATTATTGTTAATATTTTTATTCATATTGTCATTATTATTACTAATTGTTGTTATTAGTAATATTATTTTTATTTAAATGGTTATTTCTATTCTTATTGTTACTATGATTATTTATTGTTATTATTGATTATTGAAACAGATCCGTTTTTGTTTAATAATTGTGCTTCTGTTATTATTTCAAATAATTTATGTAAGATAGTACAAATTAAACTTTATTAGATATCTTGTTCTTTTATGTTTGAATTTATATTGATACTTATATTTACATCCAATGTATTTTGTTTATTGGATTTATACCCAATTACCCAATAGCCCAATATCCTATTTTCCCCTATAAATACCCTAATACATTTTATAAACCCTAATCCAATTTCCTAAACCTAGCCGCCTACTGTTATACCCCAACTCCACTGTTCATCCCTTCTCCCCTACCCCCGAATCTCTCTCCCTCTCCCTGTTACCGCCTCCAAACCCGAACCCATCGCCTTTCTTTGATAGCCCCTTCACCATCGCCTTCCCCTCGTCAAGACCTCCACACCGTCGTACGCCCCATCACCTTCAACCCGTCGGAGTCCCATCCCGCTCAAACCCAACTTCCTTTACCGAAACCATTCACCCATCCACCTCATCGCTTCCCCTCCTCGTTGCCACTGTGATCCCTTACCGCTCACCCCTCACAACCTCCGAGGATTCCCGTCGCATCCTCGTCGTCGTCCAAGCCCAGTTTGGTCACCCTCTGTTTCCAACCGAAAACAGAGCCACCGTCGGAGACTCGCCGCTGCGTCGCTTCCCGACCGTAGCATGTCGTCGTCATCGTCAGTCGTTGCAGCCTCTCCCTGGATGTCACAGTCGCACCGTGGTCGCCGCCGAAGTCCCGTGCTATTCCGTTCTCTTTCTCTACCAAGGTTGAAAACGGGAGCCCATTGATCGGTTTCGGTGTTTCGTGTTTTGGCATAGCGGATCCGATTCAGCTGTTTGGTGTTTGGCCCAATCCGGTATGCAGTTGTGGTGTGATTGGTGGGATCCGCTAATCTGTGTTTTGGCATGGCGGATCTGAGATCGCTGTTCTGTGTTTTGTCCCGATCCAGTGTGGGGATTTTTGGAGTTGTTGTTGCTTTGGTTGCTGTTAGATTCCTTCGCACGTATTTCGCACGTGATCTTGCGATTTTCGCCTGGGATTTTGATCCCGTTAATCTTATTAATTGTATCTGTAATATAACAGGCAAGTGTCTTTTTGAACTAGAATTTTATTCTGTTCAAGTTTATTTGATCTCTGCAAGTAGATCCAGTCCCATTTGTTATCATACTGTTTTAGACAATTCTGTTAAGTATATCGAGGGTTTACACGAGCTAACCCGAAATACTCTTAACATCGTGCTATCTCTTTGATCTAAAACCTAGTCCCCATTATTCCTGCATATGCACATTTAAATAACTAGATTCATGCATAGGATTACTTGATAACTTGGACATGTTAAATTGTATGTGCTAGATTGAAGTTGATCGAAGAATTGATACCATGCCTGTGATAATTGTATCTTAAACTTAGACAATTGCATGTTGACACCTAGGATTCACTTGATTACCAATTTGCATGCTATATGTGATCATATGATTTGTTTATTTGCCTATTCATGTCAAGACAATTTCTGGACTGCTAGTTGTTTCATTTTGTATCAAATTTTCACCCATGATAATGTCATAATTTGAATTTCCTTTACACAGATGAATTTTTAGCCTGTGATGTCTAGCTTAACAACCTTTTGACAGATCTAAGTTCCGATGCATAATTTGTTAGATATCAACATTTTAATACAGCCATATTAGAAATTCCAGATTCATAATTTCATGCATATCCTGCTTTTCTATATTTTATTTGACCCTGTTAACAGTAAAAGAAAAATCTAAAATAAATTATGCTGGGCCTAGACATGTATAGGTACTTCTCTGAATTTTTATAGATTTTATTAATGAGTTCTCTGACCTGAAACAAATAGTTGAACACAACCTACTATATGCTGTCTGAACATAAAACCTGAATAGAATAGAGTTTTCACCCTAGTTCCTATACCTTTTATATACCTTAATTATACTCGTTGGAACCGTGTGGAAGTCTACTTTCCATACCTTCCAACGGATTCGAATTTTCTATTTTGTAGTGACCATAACCTGTATTTTGGTACAACAAGGTCATGCTGTCCTGATTATGTGAATTGTATTTATTTGTTGTGTTTGCCTCATACTTTGTCTGTAGCGCTTAGAATTAGTCACACTTAGTATTATACAACATTGAAACCCTATTGCATGTTTACATAGGATGAAAATGAATTAATAAAAAGCCGGGGTATAATGGGTTTGACTTGGTAGTGAATAATCGAAACTGTAATCGGTAAGGGTTCCTGGCCTGCAAAATCCCGAACATCCTGAAAATCCCGAAAATCCTGAATATCCAGTAAATTCCCAACTACTGGGCTGAGTACACGATCCGTGAATTCACCATCAGTCTAAAACATTCACTGTTTGTTTGCGTCGAACCTATGGAATGGGACGCAGTAGTACGTGCACTGGATAGGCTAATAAAATACTTTATAACCAGCATTTCCTATTTGATCCTGACATCACTCGTTACATACGTGATTATTTTACACATTTGATATTTTGCCTGCCTTTGCCTTGTTCTTTGTCTTTGACCATGTCCTTATTCTTTGATATTCATGCTTTCCTTTACCCTTTATTTTCTCTACATACTGCCCACGACTTGCTCTAAGGGCACTCTTTTCTTTCTTTTTAGATCAAGTATTAACTGGTACCAAAGGAGCAATCCCGGAAGGAATTGGTGAGCAAACTCTCTGAAGATTGGAGCTGGACTATTAGACTACCTTAGCTATCTTTTGTTATTTGCTTATTGTATTTCTTTTTATCATACTTTGTATTCTTGGGCTTTATCACCCGAAGTATGTTTTTATCCCAGATGTTGGATTATTATTGGTGAATTTATTTCATGATTACCTTTGAGTTTATTCATTGTTATGTGATTATATTCTTTGCCTACGTGGTTGTTTCTCTTATATATTGTTGAGTTAGTCCGATACGGCTTATGGATGATGCTAATCATTCACTGAGCCTACGTTACGTGCTCGTATTCCCGTATTTTGGGAAGCGAGGTGTGATAGGTTTTTAGTGATATCAGAGCCCAGGGTTGAGTAATATGGCAATCAAACATGACTAACTTTATGGAGGTTTAGCTTTGATTGATTTATTAGTCAAGTTTGGCTCAAGCCAGGTTAACTCAATAATATGTGTGCCACGTTGATCACATAAACATGTAATAACTTTAATATAATCTGGATATTAATCCTATTTGATCCACATCTGACTCCTTTGCATTCAATCATTTGATTCCTTGTATCCTTCCGTCCCTTGCATTCATTATCATTTGTCAAAATCTACCTACATATGTCTGGGTACTCACCAACTGGATGGTTTTGTAGACTATGACTCGTGAAAATTCTTCGACTCCCTGCTCAGGACTGAAATATCAGAGAGTTCCGCCATTCTCTAGGTGATGCAACGAATGATGGAGCTACAACGAGAGCACAATGAGCTGATGAGAACTAGTCTAGAAAGAAACCAGGAGAACACACAGCTCACCTGACTATGTGTATTTGCGCACCAGCATCATGCCCTCGCTATCATGGGCCAGACCCAAAGAAGGAAGGGCCCGACATGCAACTTTTGCCGCTAGATTGGTCACTTATGCAAGGATTGCCGGAAAGCCAACGGTCGATGTCTTGTATGCGGAGCGAGTGATCACAAGGTTCGGGACTGCCCAAGGAGTAGGAGGAATGCACCAACTAGAGGATCAGCTACAGTAGAGGATAGGATGGAGAATGTGATCAGGCCTACAACCAGATTGCAGAGGAAACAGAGACTACCGGAGGTGCGATTGTAGGTATTTTTTTTGCTATTTTGTTGCATTTCAGTTCTTGCGTCTTTTATTTCTTCTATGCTTGCATCTATCATATTTTGGTCAATTCAATATTGAGTATCATGTTAGTTATTTCTTTCCTGCTATATTCTCTTCGATTTCGATTTTGCCCCCTTGTTCCTCTTCCTTCACATTCAATTCTTTGATTTCTTATTTTCTTTCGTCCCTTGTAGTCGTCTTCCTTTGTTGACTCTCTGTGGGGTATAAATTTATTCTTTTCCTACCTATATTCTCCTTATAATTTTTTCCGAATATTTTCTGTATTTCGATTATTAATTGTTATATTCATTTTGGATCTTCTATTAAAATGTTTCTCAACAAATATTATGTTATTTTGAATAACAGTGTATTTTAATGTCACTTTTCATTTTGATCGACTATATATTTCTATTGGATTATTTTGATAAGACAAATCCTTATTTTTTTGTATAATGTTGTTGTTACTACTATTACTATTGTTGCTGTTGTTTCCATTGTTATTACTGGTATTATTATTATTATTGTTATTACTATTGATATTCTTATTGTTGTTTTCATTATTTTATTATTGTTATTAATATTGAATTACTTTCACAAAAATGGTGGACCCAAACTATATTTTGTCTTGCATTATTATTCTTACTAATGTTGTTAATATTTTAATATTATTGTTATTATTATTATTATTGTTATCATTTTGCGATTATTGTTATTATTATTATTTTGCTATTAATATGTGTTGTTATTTGTATTAATATTATTGTTATTTTTGTTAAAACCCCTGTTCATGTATATATGTGTTCTTTCGAGTATTTTCTGTATTTAAAATTTTATAACTTTCTTTCCTTTTAAATTCTTTTTCAACAATTTACATTTTCAATTGATCGAATTTAAACAAAATATTATTCTAGTTTCAAAAAAAAATAAAAAATTATTTCACTTATTGTCCGAAGATTATATTTATTTCGAATGATGATGCATTTTAATTTTATTTTACATTTCTAAGTGATCAAATATTTATATTACATATTACTACTGTTGGATTATTTTAATAATTATGTTAAACTTGAATTTCCATTTTTGACATATATGTATATTATTATTATATCCATTTCCACTATTATTGTTATTGTCAGTATTATTATTGTAATCATTATTATTTTTATTGTTATCATTATTGTTATTATTGTTATTATTATTGTTATTATCATTATTAATCTTATTGTTATTTGTATTAATATTTTGTTATTATTATTGTTATTGGTATTATTATTTTTTTTATCGTTACTATTATTATTATTATTATTTGTTTTGCGCCCGAACATGCTCAATTTTATATGCACTTCACCATTTGATTTAATGTATATTTTAAAAACCCATTTTTATTTGTTAATTGCATTTGTAGTCATTTCAAAATGAATTATATGTTATGATGCAAATTACGATTCATTATAAATCACATTTTTAATGGTTATTTTATTTCCCTATTGATTTATAACCCAAATTCTCCTACCTGCATTCTCTTTGATCCTGGTGACTCGTTCTTTTCTTCCTTCTCAGTTCGTCGATTGGTGTCATGTGATCTACAGCGACATGTATGTTGCTTGGGACAGCGCCATTAAAGTAGCACAGTGGAAGCATGGTGGGCCCATAACCCACAGGACCCGAGATTCTCTTGTTGTTTCTCCTTCCTTGCATTGTTTGTTTCACTCTATCCCGTGCATTCACTCTCATCCGTTGACTCTTTTGGTTGGTCTAACTCTTTCTTGTCCATCCTTTCTTCGATTCCAGCTCTATCTTTCTTCATCTCTTTGCTGGCTATCTTGCAAGTCTTGTATTGGTTCTTTCCCTTTTATACTATTTATTCTTTTTTTCAGACATTCCATTTGACCTCATTGTTATCCACTTCCTTTTTTTGGAGTTGCCACTATTTGTTCTTTCCCTTTAACTCTTTGTTTTGTTACCCCCAGCTTGTTTTGCCTTGTCCTATGTACCGCCTAAGTAAATTTTGAGAACGAAATTTTGTCGTAAAGTGGGTAAGATTTGTAACCCATATTCTCGCAAATACGTATTTCCTGGGTATTTTTCCGTATTTTGATATTTGTAAATTTGTTATTGTTAAATTTCATTTTGAATTTATTGTTAAAGCTTTTCCTAAATAGTAGTTATAATTATTTTGAATAAACTTTGTCTCTAATCCTACTTGATGAACTATTTACATTAAACTCAAATCAAAAAAATTATTATTACTATTTGGACTATTTCAACAAATTACTATTTTATATAATGATATTATACTGACGATTGCTATTATTATTGTTAGTATTTTTATTCATATTGTCATTATTATTACTAATTGTTATTGTTCGTAATATTATTTTTATTTACATGGTTATTTCTATTCTTATTGTTACTATGATTATTTATTGTTATTATTGATTATTGAAACAGATCCGTTTTTGTTTAATAATTGTGCTTCTGTTATTATTTCAAATAATTTATGTAAGATAGTACAAATTATACTTTATTAGATATCTTGTTCTTTTATGTTTGGATTTATATTGATCCTTATATTTACATCCAATGTATTTTGTTTATTAGATTTATACCCAATTACCCAATAGCCCAATATCCTATTTTCCACTATAAATACCCTAATACATTTTATAAACCCTAATCCTATTTCATAAACCTAGCCACCTACTGTTATACCCCAACCCCACTGTTCATCCCTTCTCCCCTAGCCCCGACTCTCTCTCCTTCTCCCTGTTATCGCCTCCAAACTCGAACCCATCGCCCTTCTCCGATCGCCCCTTCACCATCGCCTTCCCCTCGTCAAGACCTCCAAATCGTCGTTCGCCCCATCACCTTCTCCCCATCGAAGTCCCATCCCGCTCAAACCCAACTTCCTTCGCCGAACCCATTCACCCATCCACCTCATCGCTTCCCCTCCTCATCGCCACCGTGATCCCTCGCCACTCACCCTTCGTAAGCTCTAAGGATCCCCGTCGCGTCCTCTTCATTATCCATGCCCAGTTCCGTCGCCCTCTATTTCCAATCGAAAACAGAGCCGCCGTCGGAGACTCGCCGTTGCGTCGCTTCCTGACCGTAGCGTGCCGTTGTCATCGTCAGTCATCGCTGCCTCTCCGTGGGTGTCGCAGTCGTGCCGTGGTCACCGCCGAAGTCCCGCACTGTTCTGTTCTCTCTCTCTCTCTGCCGAGGTTGAAGACGGGAGCCCATTGATCGGTTTCGGTGTTCCGTGTTTTGGCACAGCGGATCCGATTTTGCTGTTTGGTGTTTGGCCTGATCCGGTGTGGAGTTGTGGTGTGATTGGTGGGATCTGCTGTTCTGTGTTTTGGCGTGGCGGATCCGAGATCGCTGTTCTGTCTTCTGTCCCGATCCAGTGTGGTGATTTTTGGAGTTGTTGTTGCTTTGGTTGCTATTGGATTCCTTCGCACGTATTTCTCACGTGTTTTTGGGATTTTTGCTCAGGATTCTGATCCCATTATTCTTATTAATTGTATCTGCAATATAACAGGTAAGTCTCTTCTTGAACTAGCATTTTATTCTGCTCAAGTTTATTTGATCTCGGCAAGTAGATCCAGTCCCATTTGTTATCATACTGCTTTGACAATTCCGTTATGTTTATCGAGGGTTTACACGAGCTAACTCGACATACTCTTAACATCCTGCTATCTCTTTGATCTAAAACCTAGTCCCCATTGTTTCATGCGTATGCACATTTAAATAACTAGATTCATGCATAGGACTACTTGATAACTTGGACATGTTAAATTGAATGTGCTAGATTGAAGTTGATCGATGAATTGATACCATGCCTGTGATAATTGTATCTTAAACTTAGACATTTGCATGTTGACACCTAGGATTAACTTGATTACCAATTTGCATGCTATATGTGATCATATGATTTATTTATTTGCCTATTCATGTTAAGACAATTTTTGGACTGCTAGTTGTTTCATTTTGTATCAAATTTTCACCAATGATAATGTCATAATTTGAATTTCCTTTACAAACATGAATTTTTAGCCTCTGATGTCTAGCTTAACAACCTTTTGATGGATCTAAGTTCGGATGCATAATTTGTTAGATATCAACATTTTAGTACAGCCATGTTAGAAATTCCAGATTCATAATTTCATGCGTATCCTGCTGTTCTATATTTTGTTTGACCATGTTAGCAGTAAAAGAAAAATCTGAAATAAATTAGGCTAGACCTAGACATGTATAGGTACTTTCCTGAATTTTTATAGATTTTATTAATGAGTTCTCTGACTTGAAACAAATAGTTGAACACAACCTACTGCATGCTGCCTGAACATAAAACCTAAATAGAATAGAGTTTTCACCCTAGTTCCTATACCTTTTTTATACCTTAATTATCTCACTGGAACCGTGTGGAAGTCTACTTTCTAGAATTTTCGGCGGATTCAAATTTGCTATTTTGTAGTGACCATAACCTGTATTTTGGTACAGCAAGGTCATGCTGTCCTGATTATGTGAATTGTATTTACTTGTTGTGTTTGCCTCATGCTTTGTCTGTAGCGCTTAGAATTAGTCACGCTTAGTATTATACAACATTGACACCCTCTTGCATGCTCACATAAGATGAAAATGAATTAATAAAATGTCGGGGTATCATGGGTTTGACTTGGTAGTGAACAATTGGAGACTGTACTCGGTAAGGGTCCCTTGCCAGCAAAATCCCGAACATCCTAAAAATCCCGAAAATCCCGAACATCCTAAAAATCTCGAAAATCCCGAACATCCCGTAAATTCCCGACTACTGGGCCGAGTACACGATTCGTAAATTCACCATCAGTCTAAAACGTTCATGTGTGTTTGCACCGAATCTGTAGAATGAGACGCAGTTGTACGTGCACTGGATAGGCTAATAAAATTCTTAATTACCTTCATTTCCTGCTTGATCCTGACATCACTCATTACATGCGTGATTATTGTACACCTTTGATATTTTGCCTGCCTTTGCCTTGTTCTTTGTCTTTGACCATGTCCTTATTCTTTGATATTCATGCTTTCTTTTACCCTTTGTTTTCTCTACTTGCTGCCCACGACTTGCTCTAAGAGCACTCTTTTCTTTCTTTTTAGATCAAGTATTAACAGGTACCGAAGGAGCAATCCCAGAAAGAATTGGTAAGCAAACTCTCTGAAGATTGGAGCTGGACTATTAGACTACCTTAGCTATCTTTTGTTATTTGCTTATTGTATTTCTTTTTTTCATGCTTTGTATTCTTGGGCTTTATGACCCGAAGTATGTTTTTATCCCAGATATTGGATTATTATTGGTAAATTTATTTCATGATTATCTTTGAGTTTATTCATTGTTATGTGATTATATTTTTTGCCTGCGTGGTTGTTTCTCTTGTATATTGTTGAGTTAGACTGGTACAACTTATGGATGATGCCTAATCATTCGCTGGGCCTATGTTACGTGCTCGTACTCCCATATTTTGGGAAGCGGGGCGTGACAATAATAATGTAACTACCGTTCCCGCTGTTTTCATTTTCCCCCCTCTTTGGTTATTTTATTTATAATTGTATAAAATACTATATTTTTCCTTCTTGATTATTTTAATTTAATCTTGTTCATGAAATTATTCATTCTTCTTGTTGATATGTTCTTATTGACTCTATTTTTTTTGATTTAATTGTGGGTATTTTTATTTTGAACCCTATTGATCTGGATCTCTCTTACTGAACCCTAAAACCCAATTTCTTTTGTTCTTAACCCAAATCACCTATTATTGGACCCTAAATCACCAACCCAGTACCCTAATTGCACCATATAAATGCAACTCTACTGTAAATCCTAAAAATTACACAGATTAAAACCCTAGCCATTTATTCTTTCTCCTCTCTCCTCTCTCCCCTCGCCGCTCTCTCTCTCCCTGTGTTTTCCCGCCCAAATCACCGAAATCCATTTCTGAGCTTCTCTTCTCTGGCCATACTCTGGCCACCCTTTCGTCGACGACCCTTCCAGTCGATGCCAACCATCTCCCCGACCTCCAGTGACCCTCTCCACGATGCCAGCACCCCACAACCCCACCCCGTCCTCATTCTCTGTCATCGACATTAGCGACAGAGCCGCATCCCCGGCACTTTTTGTAGCGCCCCGAATTTCTAATATGAGAGCTTAGAAAGTACGTGGCACATTCCCAGTGATCCACTTCAATATAACAATAAACACAACCAAACACCACTAAAATTTTCAACATTTATTACAACATAGCTTTTACATATCACAGCGGAAGACTAAACAACCAAACTCAACAAGTCTTTACAACTCAACACTGAACACTAAATAGTCTATTTATCCCAAAAGCTAACTCAAGCATCCAATCTCCAACTATAAGCAATAACCTGCAACATGTGAGGCTAGAGTTGAACCCTAACCCCCAAACTAAAGGGGTCAGCCATAAATGGTGTGAGTGGCATAAAAATCAAACAACAACATAAATGAACTTAAATCGAAATATCCAACAGATAATAACCAAAATACCAAATAGAACAACAGGTGATACCAAAACCAAATATCAAATGTGGGAACAGAAAGTCCGAATGCATAAAGATGAGTCAATAAAACACAAATGCTATATGCTGACAACGATGACTACTAAGAGATGAAGATAAACTATGAGAATTTGCCCATGCTTGATAATTCCGGAAGTAGATCCCACATCTCAGGTATTTTCCCTGGATAATTCAGGAGATCAACCCACATCTAAACATAGACTCATCATCACAATAATATCCCAAGAGTGTCGCCTCGACTCTGATCATTCCGTAGGTCAATCCCGCATCACAAGATAATTACTTGGATAATTCAGGAGATATATCTCACATCTCAGGTTGTCTACCTGGATAATTCAGGAGATAAATCCCACATCTCAAGTTAACCACTTGGATAATTCAGGAGATCAAATCCTACATCTAAAGCCTTACTGAGGTGCATAACTCATGTCCCCTTCGTCATGACACTACTAGTGCAAATCCTTATTATTTTTGGTTACTGAACAAATCTCTTAAAGTAGTGTACCCCACCGGACTAAAATTATGATTAACTAAAAATTTGCCTCAAAGGGGCCTCAACAAACAACTCAACACCGGTATACTAGGGTCACGTACCTCTAGAGACTAAAAATCAAATATCTAAACAAATTCCCACTAAACAAGTGGCTCAACTGAATATCTCAAAATCATGTTCTCAACTGAACATCTCAAAATCAAATACTGAACAAATATCTCAAAATCAAATACTGAACAAATATCAAAAACTGAACAAAGATCTCAAAATCAATTACTGAACAAAATGTCTCAAATCAAACACACAGATTCCTCAGTGCCAGTCGACTTATGCTGAGGTAAGTCGACTGTCCAGAGGACAACTCTCCAGAATTTCACAAAAATAATCTAAGGCAATATCAGTCGACTAGGAGAAGTCATCAGTCGACTGCCCCGAAACAAATCACAATAATTCTCAAGAATATAGTCTAAGTATATAAGTCGACTGAAAGGTTCATAGGTCGACTGTCCCGAAAGGACTGAACTAATTTTACAATCAGCAGACCAGTCGACTGACAATAGCCTAGGTCGACTGTCCCGAACATTTCTCAAAAGACTGAAGATAATCAGTAGCGTCGTACCAGTTGACTGCACAGTAGGCCAGTCGACTGTCGGCCTACAGCTTTCCAAAATAAGTCTGAATACAAAAATTAAACTGAGGATTTCTAACGAATCATGGTTCATTGTTTTTAAATCAATAGTTCATACACAAGCCAATGATAACTTCTCAAAACAATGTCCAGTACGGGTACAATACTCATCAATCAATTCCTCAAATCTCAACTTCTCAAGATCTAAACCACAAATCTTCTATTAGGGTTTCTCAACAAAGTTCTTCCTCAACTCATAACCAAATTCTGAATTAAAAATCATAAGATCTAGATGTCTATCACCTGATCACAAACTAATCAATTCTTAATCATGCTTTCCAACAATAAGATTCCATAGATCAATATTTCCTCAACAAATCTTGATTACTTCTCAATTATGGTCCAAATATCAATAAGAGTTCTCATAATCCATATTAAAATAAAAGATCTATATCATGCATACAATGAGACAAACCAAACAACTTCATACCGATCTCAAACAAAGTGTAACAAAGATCTTACGTCATTCATCAATCAAAACAAACAAAGCAAAACAAAAACAAACCACTCACTTTGTTTTGAAGAAAATCCACAAAAAGCTCTTCTCCTTGCTAGATCCAAAAGTCTCTTCTTGCTCCTCAAACAAATCTCAAAAATCTGAATATTCTCTCAATGACGGCTGGGAATAAAAATCCCTTATATATGCCGGATGATTATTAGGGCTTTTACCACACTTTGCAAAACAATCCTTTCAAGAACACAACTTTCATATATATCCATTAGTCTTGTAAATTCAATAAAACTCCTTTAAATTAGGATCTAATAGAAAATATACTTTTAAACTTCAGCCAATACTGCTCAAAACGTCCAGAATACCAATTTTGCATTTCAACCCTTGAAAATGTCAATTTTGCAAATAAGTCCTTTTCTCAAAAATTGCAAATAGTATCAATTAATTTCAGAAAAATCTGGAAAAATACTACATAAATCCTAAATAATAAATAATGATTTTTCATAAAGAAATCTTAATTTTCAACCTTCTAAAAAGTCATTTGCACGTGTTTCGCACGTGTACAAAAGATAAATTTCTTAGAAAATATTAATTTAATCTCCAAAAATCATTTAAATTCATTTTCAAACAACTAAAATAATATTTGAAAATATGGGGTTCTACATCACTCCCTCCTTAGAAGAGTTCTGTCCTCAGAACTACGACTAATGAGTTCAAACACATACCAAACAAAAGAAAATAGTGTTTCACATATATATATGGAACATAATCCAAACAATTTCTTATAACATCACAATCTAAACAAAAGAATACATCATATATCAGTCAATAGTACAATCATCCAAAGAATTCCAATCACATACAAGAAATACACTCATACAAATAATTCAGGAAATTCCTTCAGCATGCGATCCTCGGGCTCCCAAGTAGCCTCCGCGAACTGTTGATTCCTCCACAACACCTTGACCATAGGTATCACCTTGCTCCTAAGGACTTTCTCCCTACGATCAACGATCTCAACAGGCTGTTCCTTGTAGCTCAAGTTCACCTGTAGATCTTCGGGAACCTCTACCAACTGATGATTCGGATCGGCCACATACTTCCTTAATAGCGACACATGAAACACATCATGTACTTGCGCTAACTCCTCAGGAAGTCTCAATCTGTATGCTGTCTTGCCAATCCTCTCCACTATCCTGTACAGTCCAATACACCTCGGCGCCAACTTGCCTCCCTTACCAAATCTGATCACTCCTTTGGTCGGAGAAACCTTGAGGAAAACTGCATCCCCAACTTCAAATTCCAAATCTCTCCGTCGAGTGTCAGCATAACTCTTCTGCCGACTCTGAGCTTCAACTAACCTCTTGCGAATCATCTCAATCTGCTCTGACGTCTGCTGCACGATCTCAGGACCATACATCTGCCTCTCGCCAACCTCATACCAACAAACAGGTGTCCTGCACCTCCGCCCGTACAAAGCCTCATACGGTGCCATCCCAATACTTGCATGGTAACTGTTGTTATGAGCAAACTCAACCAATGCCAAGTACCTCTCCCAACTACCACCGAAGTCCATAACACAAGCTCTCAACATATCTTCCAGCACTCGATTCACCCTCTCCGTCTGACCATCTGTCTGCGGATGAAATGCCGTACTGAAATCAGTTCTGGTGCCCAAAGCTGCTTGTAAACTTCTCCAAAACCTTGAAGTAAACCTCGGATCTCTGTCAGAAACAATTGATACCGGAACTCCATCAAATCTCACAATCTCTCCAATGTACAACTCAGCCAATTTCTCCATTGACCAAGTAATCTTCATGGCTAGAAAATGTGCCGACTTAGTCAATCGTTCCACAATAACCCAAATCGAGTCATTGCCCTTCGAACTCATCGGCAAACCCGTGATAAAGTCCATGCTGACATTCTCCCACTTCCACTCCGGAATGGGTAAAGGCTGTAACAAGCCTCCAGGTCTCTGATTCTCTGCCTTGATCTGCTGACAAGTCAGACACCTTGCCACAAAATCTGCTACATCCCGCTTCATACCAGACCACCAAAAATGTGGTTTGATGTCCCTGTACATCTTCGTGCCTCCTGGATGAACTGACAACAATGTACTGTGTGCTTCCTTCACTGACGTCGGCCTGGGCCAATCCTTCACTGCTTCCACTTTCTGAGGATCAGTAGCCACTCCATCCTTAGAAAGAATGTGACCAAGGAAAGCTACCTCAGACTTCCAAAATTCACACTTCGACAATTTGGCATACAAACTGTGCTCCTGCAACGTCTGTAACACCGCTGTCAAATGCGTCGAATGATCCTCTTCCGACTTCGAATATACCAAGATATCATCAATAAAGACCACTACGAAGGAATCAATGAACGGCCTCAACACCCGATTCATCATATCCATGAAAACTGCTGGCGCATTCGTCAACCCGAACGGCATCACCAAAAACTCATACAGTCCATGACGAGTCCTGAACGCTGTCTTACTCACATCTTCCTCCTTGGCTCGCACCTGATGATATCCCGACCTCAGATCAATCTTCGAAAACACCGCTGCTCCTCGAAGCCTGTCGAACAAATCATCAATCCGTGGCAATGGATACTTGTTCTGAATAGTCACCCTATTCAATTCCCGATAGTCAATGCACATCCTCATCGACCCATCCTTCTTCTTGACTAACAGTACTGGCGCTCCCCACGGAGAAGAACTCGGTCTGATAAGCCCCTTACTCAAAAGCTCCTCAATCTGCTTCTTCACTTCATCTTGCTCTACAGGTGCCATCCTGTATGGAGCCTTGGAAATCGGCGCACTCCCCGGTTGAACATTGATGCAAAACTCTACATCTCTCTGCGGCGGTAATCCTGGAAAATCATCCAAGAACACCTGAGGAAAATTTCGAACAACCGGAATGCCCTTGACTTCATCCGAGATTGCCATCTTTGATACCATTGCAGCCACCTTCGGGATCTTCTTCTTCCCTTGGAAAGTTACTGCAGGTCCACCTGGTGCTTTCACCAACACCTCCTTCTGCTTCCAGTCAATTGTGGCATCATATTTAGCCATCCAATCGATGCCTACAATGACATCCACTCCCAACACTTGTAGTTCGATCAAGTCGATGCCGAACATCCTTCCACCAATCTCGATATCACAGCCCTCATAATATCGATCCGCTACCAGCTCTTCATCTGAAGGTGTTGCCACTGAAAAAACCCTGCCTGGAAATAACTTAGGTTCCAAACCTAAGATCTTCGTAAAACTTGGCGATACAAATGTATGCGATGAACCAGTGTCAAACAAAACCTTTGCTTTTATTCCATTTATTAAAATAACTCCTGTTACAATAAGAATGATACTCAATCTTAAATTGTTCTGAAATAAAAGTTTTACTCATTACACTGATTCAAAAATGAAAGAAATCAAAATTCCTGCATACCCTGTATTACATCTTTCGAGTTTCTCGCATCCTCCTCGGTCAATGCAAATACTCGCCCTTGCCTCTTCGGGACTTTGCTTCCACCCGAACCATCTTCCTTCAATTTTGGATAACGGAGCTTGGAATGTCCAGTCTGCCTACACTGGGAACAGATATGCTCTGCCAACTTCGGACATGCTGACCTGTAATGTCCTACCTCCTTGCAGTAGTAACAGGTCACTCCCTGAGCTGCAGGTGCCTTCTGCACCGATCCACTAAACTTTGCCTGCTTCGCGGGGAATCCCTTCCCACTCTGGCCTGATGCTGGCCTCTTGTTCCGGTTCCAAGTATCCTACTTCTTTGAAATAGGTCCATATCCTCCTCAGTCATCGTTGCTCTTCTGACCAGCTTGTCAAATCTTCTGATACCCAATGGAACCATCCTTGACCTCAAGTTTGGCCTCAAGCCCAGCTCAAACTTTTTGGCCTTCTTTGCTTCGTCCATGACCAACTCTGGTGCATACCTCGAAGGTTGAGCAAACTTCGTCTCATACTCCCGAACAGTCATGCTGCCCTGCTGAAGGTTCATGAACTCGGTCGCCTTCTTCTCTTGAACATCCAGAGGAAAGAAGCGATCTCTGAACTCCTCCAGAAAAGCTTCCCATGTCAGCTGCTGATCTCCCAAATTCCTCTTCAGCGATTCCCACCAAACACCAGCATCTTTCTCGAGCTGCATCGAAGCTAACTTCACCTTGCTAGCTGCCGGAGTCTCCGACACTTCGAAGATCGTCTGCATCTTCCTAATCCAATCATCTGCTGCTGTTGGATCAGTTTGCCCCTCAAAGACTGGCGGCCTCATCCTCTTAAAGGATTCGATCTGCTTGATGGGGTCGGCATTCACCAATCCATGTCCAGCTCCATGATTTGGCGGCGGATTCTGCTGCTGCTGAGCTTGCTGCTGTTGCGCCACGTTGAATGCCATCAACGTATTCAGTGTTTGATACACCTTGGCGAATTCAGCCTCTATGTCGATCCCATTTCCTCGGGAACTACCCGATCCATCCTCATTGTTGCCACCATTTCTGCCCCTGGGTGCTACCATTTTGAATACTGCAAAACGAGGGTAAAGTTAGAGTAATACACAATTCAAACTCATACCAATGCCCTATGGCAAAGTCAAACCATAATTTCAAACCAAACATCATATTGTAACTCTATGTGATACTCACACTCTGATGTCCACACCTAGGTACTCACTCTCTAGTGTCCACACCTAGGTTGGTTTTCTTACTATGTCTATTATTACCATTGAAGCAGAGCTCTGATACCAATCTCTGTAGCGCCCCGAATTTCTAATATGAGAGCTTAGAAAATACGTGGCACATTCCCAGTGATCCACTTCAATATAACAATAAACACAACCAAACACCACTAAAATTTTTAACATTTATTACAACATAGCTTTTACATATCACAGCGGAAGACTAAACAACCAAACTCAACAAGTCTTTACAACTCAACACTGAACACTAAATAGTCCATTTATCCCAAAAGCTAACTCAAGCATCCAATCTCCAACTCTAAGCAATAACCTGCAACATGTGAAGCTAGAGTTGAACCCTAACCCCCAAACTAAAGGGGTCAGCCATAAATGGTGTGAGTGGCATAAAAATCAAACAACAATATAAATGAACTTAAATCGAAATATCCAACAGATAATAACCAAAATACCAAATAGAACAACAGGTGATACCAAAACCAAATATCAAATGTGGGAACAGAAAGTCCGAATGCATAAAGATGAGTCAATAAAATACAAATGCTATATGCTGACAACGATGACTACTAAGAGATGAAGATAAACTCTGAGAATTTGCCCATGCTTGATAATTCCGGAAGTAGATCCCACATCTCAGGTATTTTTCCTGGATAATTCAGGAGATCAACCCACATCTAAACATAGACTCATCATCACAATAATATCCCAAGAGTGTCGCCTCGACTCTGATCATTCCGTAGGTCAATCCCGCATCTCAAGATAATTACTTGGATAATTCAGGAGATATATCTCACATCTCAGGTTGTCTACCTGGATAATTCAGGAGATAAATCCCACATCTCAAGTTAACCACTTGGATAATTCAGGAGATCAAATCCTACTTCTAAAGCCTTACTGAGGTTTATAACTCATGTCCCCTTCGTCATGACACTACTAGTGCAAATCCTTATTATTTTTGGTTACTTAACAAATCTCCTAGAGTAGTGTACCCCACCGGACTAAAATTATGATTAACTAAAAATTTGCCTCAAAGGGGCCTCAACAAACAACTCAACACCGGTATACTAGGGTCACGTACCTCTAGAGACTAAAAATCAAATATCTAAACAAATTCCCACTAAACAAGTGGCTCAACTGAATATCTCAAAATCATGTTCTCAACTGAACATCTCAAAATCAAATACTGAACAAATATCTCAAAATCAAATACTGAACAAATATCAAAAACTGAACAAAGATCTCAAAATCAATTACTGAACAAAATGTCTCAAATCAAACACACAGATTCCTCAGTGCCAGTCGACTTATGCTGAGGTAAGTCGACTGTCCAGAGGACAACTCTCCAGAATTTCACAAAAATAATCTAAGGCAATATCAGTCGACTAGGAGAAGTCATCAGTCGACTGCCCCGAAACAAATCACAATAATTCTCAAGAATATAGTCTAAGTTTATAAGTCGACTGAAAGGTTCATAGGTCGACTGTCCCGAAAGGACTGAACTAATTTTACAATCAGCAGACCAGTCGACTGACAATAGCCTAGGTCGACTGTCCCGAATATTTCTCAAAAGACTGAAGATAATCAGTAGCGTCGTACCAGTTGACTGCACAGTAGGCCAGTCGACTGTCGGCCTACAGTTTTCCAAAATAAGTCTGAATACAAAAATTAAACTGAGGATTTCTAACGAATCATGGTTCATTGTTTTTAAATCAATAGTTCATACACAAGCCAATGATAACTTCTCAAAACAATGTCCAGTACGGGTACAATACTCATCAATCAATTCCTCAAATCTCAACTTCTCAAGATCTAAACCACAAATCTTCTATTAGGGTTTCTCAACAAAGTTCTTCCTCAACTCATAACCAAATTCTGAATTAAAAATCATAAGATCTAGATGTCTATCACCTGATCACAAACTAATCAATTCTTAATCATGCTTTCCAACAATAAGATTCCATAGATCAATATTTCCTCAACAAATCTTGATTACTTCTCAATTATGGTCCAAATATCAATAAGAGTTCTCATAATCCATATTAAAATAAAAGATCTATATCATGCATACAATGAGACAAACCAAACAACTTCATACCGATCTCAAACAAAGTGTAACAAAGATCTTACGTCATTCATCAATCAAAACAAACAAAGCAAAACAAAAACAAACCACTCACTTTGTTTTGAAGAAAATTCACAAAAAGCTCTTCTCCTTGCTAGATCCAAAAGTCTCTTCTTGCTCCTCAAACAAATCTCAAAAATCTGAATATTCTCTCAATGACGGCTGGGAATAAAAATCCCTTATATATGCCGGATGATTATTAGGGTTTTACCACACTTTCTAAAACAATCCTTTCAAGAACACAACTTTCATATATATCCATTAGTCTTGTAAATTCAATAAAACTCCTTTAAATTAGGATCTAATAGAAAATATACTTTTAAACTTCAGCCAATACTACTCAAAACGTCCAGAATACCAATTTTGCATTTCAACCCTTGAAAATGTCAATTTTGCAAATAAGTCCTTCTTTTCTCAAAAATTGCAAATAGTATCAATTAATTTCAGAAAAATCTGGAAAAATACTACATAAATCCTAAATAATAAATAATGATTTTTCATAAAGAAATCTTAATTTTCAACCTTCTAAAAAGTCATTTGCACGTGTTTCGCACGTGTACAAAAGATAAATTTCTTAGAAAATATTAATTTAATCTCCAAAAATCATTTAAATTCATTTTCAAATAACTAAAATAATATTTGAAAATATGGGGTTCTACACTTTTCCCTTGTCCCATCGATAGCGCCGCTCCTTGCCGCTCGTCGACCGCCGTCCCCTCTGGCCACCTGCGACACCGACCACCAATGTCGACGATCGCTGCTGCCATTGCTGTTTCTTGGAGTCTGTGTGTTGCTCTTTTGCTGAGTTCTCCTTGTGTGCATGTATATTGCACGTGCGATCTTGTGTGTTCGTGGGATCGTTGCTTCGGATCCTTATCCCGTTATTCTTGGTATTCATTTTTGCCGTTTACAAGGCAAGTCACTGTCCTCTTGAATTGTTAATTGTATCAAATTCAAGTTTTTTTTGAAATTCTTGCAAGTAGATCCCTTGTTTATCATATTATACTTGTTCATCTCCTTCGTTGGGTCTATTGACGGTTTACACGAGCTAACTCCCGATATTCTTGACATCGTGCCACTTTTGACTCCAAAGATTGAATCTTTCATGAGTTCATGTAGAATTGATAATATGATTGTTCATATAATTGTAACACAAATAAATTATTGTAGAATAAATTGTTAGGGTGTATGTTTGTGTTCCAATTTTATTTATCATATTTTGACAACTATCATGCTGATTGAGAAGTTCATCGATTAATAGAATTATTACCCATCATGTTTAATTAATTTATTTCAAGAAAACTACACAAAACCTGTATATTGCTTGCTAGCCTGTACATTGAATGCTGTTTTGAACCAGTAAACGATCTTAAAATGAATTACTTTCGGAATAAGAGTTGTCGACTTATCTTTCTAGTTTCCAAAACAACTTGAATTTCTAAATTCCGAGTTGTGTAGCAAAATTTATGCCCGATTTACTACAACTGTGTTTTTACTTTAAGATTTTCAGATTCTTGTATTTTGCATGCTTAAACAGTAAAATGGATGATCAAATGATAAAATTTTGCTCTAAAAATTTCTAGATTATTAGTAATCATATTTAGGAGTCTAGAAAATATTTTTAATTAATTTAATATTGAATTCCTGCTGTTTCTAAAATTATAACAACATGATGTCGAATTTCTGCCTGAACATGAAATCTGAAAAGAACAATGTGTTTGACCTAGCTAATGTTGTCAGATTTTGAACTTTAAATATGCGTTGGAACCGTGTGGAAGTCTAGTTTCTAGAATTTCTGACGGATTCAGTTTTCGAGTTCTGAAACAGCAAAAAACTATATTTTTGTATAGACTGCTCTTGCTGTCCAAAATTTTACTTTTCAGTTTTTAATAGATTAATTATTCCTATATCGTAATATTGCATGAATTAATATATGTATGTTGTATTTTATGATCCTAATGAGTTATTGTCATCATTCTAATTGTCTTATTTCATGTTACATTCTATTGTTTCCCTATTGATACTATCGTTCACCGAAATGCCCATTAATCGCATATTGCATTGTTGCATTGATGAAATAATTAATAAGCCGGGGTTTAAGAGATTGACTACAGTAGTTGATGATATAGAGACTGTACTCGGATGATGGCCCGTGATTATTACCATTATCGTCATCGTGTAAGAAATTACACCATGGCTCGTGTTATTATCGTTATTGTCATCATACCCAGTACATGAACTATAAAATCTACCACTATAGTCTAAACAAAATTGATTGTATGCATCGAACCTGTGATATGGAACATATGGGACACAATAGTACGTGCATTAGTTAGGATTTAAAATGATTAATAGACATAAGGATTGACACATCACCGACATTGCACATTGTTCATCATTGTTTCTATTGATACCGAATATTGGCTAAGTGTTACCGTTATTGATCATTGATTACTGTTACCGAATATTGTATTATTGTTTATAGCCATTGTACCGATTATCATGGTATCGATTATTATTATTGTCCCGTGTTATTGATTCCTATTGATCCATTGATTCATTGTTATACGTATATTCCATTGTTCATTTTTTTCTCTACTTGCTGTCCATGACTTGCTCTAAGGACAATTTTTTTCTCTTTTTAGATGAAGTGTATACAGGTAATGAAGGAGAATTGCCTGCTAGGATTGGAGAACAGACATTCTAAAGACTTAATGCTTTCTAATTGCTTATTGCTTTAATAAACTTATTGTATTGAGACTTGTTACTACTGTGTTTGAGATTTATTATTGTATTGGGCTTATGTCCCAGTTATTATTATTATTTCTAGATGTTGGATTATTATTGTATTTGGATATTTTTATTGCATCATTCCAAGTATTATTGTTCATGAGATTATTATTATTGTCTGTGCATTTGTTCTGTATTGATTATATTGTTGAGTTAATCAGATAAATAGCGTACGGGTGAAGTTAGTCATTCGTTGGGCTAATCTCATGTACTTATATTCCATATTTTTGGGAAGCGGGGCATGACAAATAACTAGTTCTTGGTATTATAAGATAGCAACGTAAGAGGCTCTCTCTCGCACGCGCAGGGGAGGTGCAAATCTCACTGACCGGATTACATGCGGCTTGTGTGTGCGGCTTGTGTGTGCCCACACGTCCTGCTGACACGAATGCCGGACCGACGTGAACCCACCCCGTGCAGAGCCACTTTTTGCTGCAGTTTTGTTTTTTCCGATCTATAATGGCCGACATAAATGCAGAAATGGTTCTGTCTGCCATTTATTCACGTTCTGAACTATAGAAACGATTTTGTCCGCCATTATAGTAGTGCATTAAAGGAATTGTCTACCGTTACAGTGGATACAGTCAATGAGTTGTCTGTCGTTACAATTCTCACCATGGCCCTATAAATAGAGGACCCCTCTCCTATGAATGAACACACCAGAAACTCTTCTTCCCCCCCCCCCCTCTGTCCTATTCTTCTTCTTTCTCTGTCCAGTTGTTCGGTGATAGATTTCAAGCTCATTTCAGTTCGAAAGCATGGTGTGGTGCCTACGTCAACACTCTACTGTCGTTGCATCCTGGAAGACAGACGCCTCCACAAACTCCAGCACTCCGGACGAGGCCAATTTATTTTAAGGAGATTGTGTGATCACAGGCTTCGATACAAATCAGTTTGGTTTTGTTATTTTCATTTTCTTTTTAATTTTATTGATTTTCTTCTTCTCCTCCTTCTATGATTTTGTGCCTCTAATTCATACTTGATTTTATTGCAAATGATTTTTGTAATCAAAATATTCTACACTCTACTAGCGTACTATTTTTATCATTCTTATTAGTCTGTTTAGGAAAGGTTCTACTCATGTGTTCTAGAATACCACGTTTGAAACATTCTAATTTATTTTTATACAGTCGATTAGGCTTAAATTTTTTGACATGTTTTTGTGGATCTAAGTAAGGTTTCAATCTATTGGATTTTCTTAAATAATTTTTTTTATTATAGTATTTATGTTTGTTAGACGTTCTTTTGTATTTTATGGGTTCCTTATCATTAATATCATATGTCTCAGCTATATATATTTCTAGACAGAAACTATAATCTGATTGTTTTAGCTGTTTTTGTATATGTATTTCTGTACATTTTCCTTTTAGGATTTTAAGTATATGTTGAATATGATGTCCTATTATCCATGGTCTATTAGGTTCAAATTTTACTTCTGGTTCATTCTTCAATTTTTCTGCTATTTCTATTCCTAAATCTCCTGGTAATTTTCTAAATAGCTTATCCCCTAATTCTTGGTTAAATGCATTTCCTGAAATGCAAACATGATAATAATAATCATTAAGGGAATTCCTTATGTACTACCATCTATATATACTTAATTGTTCTAAATGTCTAATAGCATGTTTTTGTATTCTAAGTGTCCTCAATTTGGATCTTCTCCTGTAACTAACCTTTGTACTTTATTTACAAAATAATATGGGTTAGGACCTAAAGTAGTGACCCATTGTATTCTGATGTCTGGGCTACCTTATATGATTCCTATAAGGCTCTTGTGCTTTCTCCAAGATATGTTTCTAGGTACTTATACATTTCTTCTACATCCATGTATAAAGTTGATCTATAGTAATCTCCCATTATAGTATATTTCCAAACATCTAATATATTAGACCAAGTCTGGGGGTATTGTATGGAAAATTTAGAATTTGGGGTTCTGCCTTAGTTTGAAATTTAATAGGCTGTTCTAAGGGTTGTCTTTTATCTTTTGTCCTAAATTTATTTTCTGCTTCTTGATAAGATGAGTAAGGAATTGTAGCGCCCCAAATTTCTTAATAAGAAATACGAGACACAAATCAAGAATCTTTACTTCAACGTAAACCAAACACAACATAAAATACAGGAAAATCAGTCCATATTACAATGCACATCGAAAATTTAAACACTTTTATTACACTTAAATCAATAAAGTAGGCTGAATCTTCTCATAACCCAAGCTTTAACTACTGCTAAGTCACTTACTTGCAAGTTCTGTACAACAATCTGACAAACAGTGGGCACATAAGTTACATACAACTAATGCTTCGCTGATTAAATCAGTGACTCTCCAATATCTCGCAACCACTTACTTTTTGCACAAAATAAAACCACAATAAAGAATCACAAATCAACAATAAATATTGAAATTTGCAAGAATAAAACATGCGACATGAAAATATCGAAATGCACAAGATAAGGTTCAAGGAAAACACAAGTGCCTACGATGCTTACTAATGCATGCATGTTCGGATTCTATGCCTCCCATACAACATAGGTCCGAGGATAAGGTCCTTATGATGGAACTGAGATGATTCCCAGGACTACGGATTGGTGTGCGTATCGATTGTTAAAAATTTAACAGATTAAATACGTGATCTAACCCTATATAGCGGAATCTAGGGTTCACGAATTATACCTGCGATGAGAAGAAGACGACAGCGACGCCAAGATCTTCTGCACGTATTCCTTCCTCGGGTTGGATGTCGTGTGGGCGACGATCTCCCAACCTTTCTTCTCCTTGGCTGACCTCTCTTTCTCTCCTTACGTGAATCACGAGTTTTGAGAAAAAATCTTATATTTCAGATTTTCAATGACGGCCAGAGAAATAGAGGATATATATAAGGCTACGGCAGGGACCATAAGGAGAAATTAGGGTTAGGTCTCCTAACGGATCTGGGTATCCCGTGTTCAGCCCGAACACACAACCCAGGCCCATTAACAATAGCTCGGTCCACTAAGGAGCTATTGTTGCACTACCTCCCTAATCCCAAATTATATTTATGGGCTCCTTTTATTATATGCTCATTGAGCTCTCCATGTTAAGATATCGAATGTCCATCGATCAAATTAAGTTACTGACAACTATACTGATCAACATCTTTTATCCTTAAGTAGTACCACTCAACTTTATTTGTCATGTCGGATGTAATCCACCTGCAGGGTTTACATGACAATCCTTATGAGCTCCTTAAGGGGACATCATCAACCCGACATATCGGGACATGGATTCCTTTTACAATCAACTGCCCATCATACATACAATGCTATTACCCAATTCATAGAGGTTGTTGATCCATAATGAATCTCGCTCTTTTATGAGTCAAAGTAATGCACACTACATATACATGTCTGTTATTATATCTGGATTAAGAGCATAAGCATCCATAATAACAGAGGTGTTTGTTCTATTTTGTAGTCAGTACAAAGAGAACAACCTCAAGTGGTCCTGTTCAATACACACAAAGTGTACTAGTGTAAACCTATAGTCAAGACAGACTAATACCAGATTACACTACAACCTTTCCAATGGATTGTCCAAGTCCGTCTAGGTTGTGAACTATTTATATATTCCATAGGGAACTGATAATATGATCTTCTGTGTGTCACCTCACACCATATTATCAACCTTATAGAATATCAGACACTTGCATTAATATTATAATAAACACAATATGCAAACATATGCCCATATGATTCTCATTCAAAAAAATAAGAAAATAAAGTTAATACAAAAGTGATGCTTTCAGTATATAACCCTAACAATCTCCCACTTATACTCAAAGCATTGCTTTTCAGTATACTGTTACAAATTTCCCACTTATACTTAAAGCCATGCTGCTACGCATCTGACTCCCATTCCCTCAACATGACTATCAAAAGCCTTAGCTGGTAAGCTCTTAGTGAAGGGATCAGCTAGGTTGTCTGCTGATGCTATCTTGATCACAGCAACTTTTTCTTTCTTTACGAAATCTCGTATCAGATGGTACTTGCGCTCAATGTGTTTACTTGCCTTATGGGCTCGTGGTTCCTTCGAATTTGCAACTGCACCACTATTATCACAATAAATTGTAATAGTCTTAGGCAAATTAGGTACCACATCCAAGTCCAATAGGAAGTTTCTGAGCCAAACCGCTTCTTTGGCTGCCTCAGAGGCTCCCACATACTCGGCTTCCATGGTAGAATCAGCAATACATTTTTGCTTGATACTCCTCCATATAGTGGCTCCACCTCCCAAAGTAAATACATAACCTGAGGTTGATTTCCTGGAATCCCTATCTGACTGAAAATCTGAGTCTGTATACCCCAAGGCAACTAAACTATCTGCCTGGTAAACTAGCATGTAATCTTTAGTCCTTTTCAGGTACTTCAAAATATGCTTTACGGCAGTCCAGTGCTCTTGTCCCGGGTTAGACTGATATCTGCTAACCATGCCAACGGCAAAGCAGATATCTGGTCTGGTACATAGCATTGCATACATTAAGCTTCCTACTGCTGAAGCATAAGGAACTGCTTTCATGTTCTCTATCTCTTTAGGTGTCCTCGGACACTGCTCCTTTGATAGGGCAATTCCATGCCTAAAAGGTAAGAAACCTTTCTTAGAATTTTGCATGCTAAAACGAGTTAGTATAGTATCGATATAGGAAGCTTGAGACAAGCCCAACATCCTTTTCTTGCGATCTCGTAGAACTTTGATCCCAAGGATGTGACCTACTTCTCCCAAGTCCTTCATATCAAACTGTTTGGATAACCATACCCTTACATTAGATAATACCTTCACATTGTTTCCAATGAGCAAGATGTCATCCACGTAAAGTACTAGGAATACCACTACGTTTCCGTCACACTTTTTGTATACACACGATTCATCTTGACATTGATCAAATCCATAGGATTTTATCACCTGATCAAAACATATGTTCCAAGATCTAGAAGCTTGCTTAAGTCCATAAATGGACTTCTTGAGCTTACAAATAAGATGCTCTTGGCCCTTTTCAATGAACCCATCTGGTTGCTTCATATAGATGTCTTCCTCAAGACTTCCATTAAGGAAAGCTGTCTTGACATCCATTTGCCAAATCTCATAATCAAGATGAGCTGCAATAGATAAACGAATCTGGATAGACTTAAGCATGGCTACTGGCGAAAAGGTTTCCTCATAATCGATACCCTCTCTTTGAGTAAAACCTTTTGCAACAAGCCGAGCTTTAAAGGTTTCAACCTTACCGTCTGATCCTCTTTTTCTCTTATAGACCCACTTGCATCCAATGGTTTTTACACCAATAGGTGGTTCTACAAGCTCCCAGACTTGATTAGAATCCATAGATTCTATTTCAGATATCATTGCTTTTTGCCAAGACTCTGCATCTTTATCTTGGAGTGCTTCCTTGTAGGTACAGGGATAATAATCTTGTTCCTTAGGGACAAAGTTTGACGACTCTCCCAAGAACATATATCTATCAGGTTGTATCACAACCCTCCCACTACGACAAGGCACTATCGGTTGTGGTGTAACATTTATGACACGTTGTGCAGTTACTAGTGGTACATCCTGTTGTACTGTTGGTACTGAAGTATTTGGTGTCTCACCTCTCAGTTCTTCTAGAACAGCTCTACTTATGGGTTTATGGTTCATCACATAGTCTTCCTCTAAGAATCGAGCATTGGTGCTAACAATGACCTTCTGATCCTTAGGACTATAAAATAAACCTCCTTTCGTTCCACTTGGATAGCCTACAAATAAGCGTACTTCTGTACGTGATTCCAACTTATCGGCTTTCCCATTCAGCACGTGTGCTGGACTACCTCAAATCCGAACATGTTTCAGACTAGGCTTACGCCCAGTCCACAGTTCTGTGGGAGTGATTGGTACTGACTTAGAAGGAACCAAGTTCAAAATATAAGCTGCAGTTTCTAAGGCATATCCCCAAAACGAATCTGGTAAATCTGAATAACTCATCATTGATCTAACTATCTCCATAAGAGTCCTATTCTTTCTTTCTGCTACACCATTCTGTTGGGGTGTTCCAGGTGCTGATAATTGGGATGTAATCCCAGCCTCTGACAAATAGTCCCTAAACTCCCCAAAGAGATACTCGCCACCACGATCTGAACGTAATGACTTGATACATTTTTCATGACGCTTCTCCGTTTCTGCCTTGTACTCTTTGAATTTATCAAAGCACTCAGACTTACGGCGCATCAAATAAATATATCCATACCTTGAATAATCGTCAGTAAATGTGACAAAATATTCAAAGCCACCTCTAGCCTGGATAGTCATGGGCCCACACAAATCAGAATGAACCAATTCCAACACATCTTTTGCCCTATACCCCTTTGCCTTGAAAGGCCTTTTGGTCATTTTACCTACCAAGCAGGATTCACAGACTGGTATTGCCTCCACTTCCAATGAACTCAAAGGTCCATCTTTAACCAGTCTTTGAATCCTTCTTAGGTTAACATGTCCCAAACGCAAGTGCCAAAGATATGTTTGGTTCATACAAGAAGGTTCTTTTCTCTTATTTATGTTAGAAGACATATTATTCATTTCCATAAGTTGCATCATGGGCGAAATAGGATTAATGACATAAAGATTATCAACAATGCACCAGAACAGATAAAATACTTATTTTTTCTAATAACAATATTGTCATTAAAATAAACTGAATATCCATCCTTAACTAGCATGGAAACAGAAATTAAATTCCTTCTAAGTGAAGGTGCATAAAGACAATCTCTCAATGTCAAAGACTTATTTCTACCAAAAGATAAAATAACATCTCCTATTGCAACAGCCGCTACACTTGTAGCGTCACCCATAAACAAGCATATCTCTCCATCACTGAGCCGTCTGGTTTCCTGGAACCCCTGCAATGTATTGCAGACATGATTAGTGGCTCCTGTATCTACACACCAGGTGCCGGTAGATAACACCGCTAAACATGTTTCAACAACTAGTAAATGAGATATACCTTCTTTGTTCTTTTGTTTGAGAAGTGGACAGTCAGTCTTCCAATGTCCTGACCCTTTGCACTTGAAACACTTTCCTTTTGGCTTTTTCACAGCGCCTTGAGGTCCCATGCCCTTCTTTGCTGAGTTTACTTGTTTCTGAACTTTCTTCTTCTTACCACCTTTCGGCTTAGAAGTAGAGTCCTTTTCAGTCACATAAACATGGGCATTCTGCTTGAAGAGAGCTTCAGCATCCTGTAGTTCGTTTGCAAGTTCTGACAAAGTATACAACCTTTTGTTCATATTGTAATTAAGGCAAAACGAGTCAAAACTTTTAGGCAGAGTCCCGAGAATGATATCGACCTGGGTTTCCCCATCGATTTCAGCACCAAGGATCTCCATCTCATTTAGATGACCCATCATCTTGAGAACATGATCCCTTACTGGTGTACCCTCAGCCATAGATGCATTCATCAAACTCTTCCTAGCAAGTTGCCTAGCTGCTCTACTCTGATGTCCGAAGAGTTCCTTAAGGTTGTACATCATATCATAAGCTGTGGGCATGGCCTGATGCTGATGCTGCAGTACATTTGACATAGATGCCAAAATGTAACACCGCGCCATCTCATCTGCCTTATTCCACTTCTTATAAGCCTCTTTGACCTCTTCATCAGAGTTAGCATCAGGCTTAGGTGGGCATACTTCATTGAGTACAAATTTGTACTCTTCAGCAGTTAAGACAATATCCAAGTTACGTTTCCAGTCAATATAATTAGGGCCAGTAAGTTTGTTTTCTTTAAGAATCACCATAAGTGGACTGAAAGAACCCATTTTTGAAATCCTGAGAATCACATAAAAAAATTATGTAGGGCAAAACTTTTTGAATTAATTAAATATTGATTCCCTCAAAACAATAAATAAAAAAAATTCACCAACACCTTAAACACCATGAATTTAGCATGCCACGATAGTATGGACGTATACAAATTCAATATTTGTTCAAGTAGGTTTTTCCTATTAATTTTACTATCATGTCAACACAACTTTATGACAAATAAAATTAATCTGTTGGTCTTGCTCTGGTCCTACAAATAATAGCAGTGACTCCGATGGGGAGGATACCATTATTTGTATCTAAGTGTATACCATTGCTTAATACTAAGTCCATTATCTTGTATTGAGTTCCTTCAGATGGAGAAGTGAACACATACTAGGTAACTTTCTACAATTATTCCTAAGGAAGTTTGTACTGGTGATCCATAATTATACTCATCCGATATGGAGGAAAGCACTAAAGCCGACACGCAAGTGCAATTATATCACCTACAAACCAGCAATGGAGACCGTGGGATTCATGTTAAATGAATTCCCTCTCCCACTTAGTTATTTAACAATGAGGGTTTTTCTACTAGTTAATTTATGTCCATGTTGTCCATTATTAATGTGATCCTAGTTTTTGAAAAAAAAATCACAAAATAATAAACATGCATAATCAGAATATGCAATAATGGCAATAAATTTGAAAATAAATATCCAACTATTATGGCCATCTTTCCTGATTCTTCCCGGATTGTGCGAATCCCAAATCTGACCCTGCGCAGAGCTATCCGGGATTCGACCTGCCCGGTCAGGTCGCGGGGTTCGGGGCAGCGCCCCGATTATTATTATTTTTTTTTAGGTTTGGCTGCCGATTTCTTCATCGAAAACCATCTGTCGATCTCCGGACTGCCTAAAAACAGCATCTCCTGCGGCGTCAGAAAATAGCCACCACCGCCATCACGATCGATCAAAAAAAATAAATAAATAAAATAAAATAAAATTACATCAATCCTATGCCTCCCGAAGGGGTTCATACATAATCTAGATTGAAAAATTAAAATTACATCAATCCTATGCCTCCCGAAGGAGTTCACACATAATCTAGATTGAAAAATTAAAATTATAAGCACGATCAACCCTTGTGATATTAATTACATCCACAAAACAACAACACAAACAAAACATGCATTGGACCATAATAGTTGGATCTAAGATGCCTGCAAAACCGAGTTAGAACAGATCTATATCTACCGACTATCATACAACACAAGTTTTATTGGACAACATGGATGTAACAATCAATACGCAGATCCAAACCTGGCTCTGATACCAATTGATGGAACTGAGATGATTCCCAGGACTACGGATTGGTGTGCGTATCGATTGTTAAAAATTTAACAGATTAAATACGTGATCTAACCCTATATAGCGGAATCTAGGGTTCACGAATTATACCTGCGATGAGAAGAAGACGACAGCGACCCCAAGATCTTCTGCACGTATTCCTTCCTCGGGTTGGACGTCGTGTGGACGACGATCTCCCAACCTTTCTTTTCCTTGGCTGACCTCTCTTTCTCTCCTTACGTGAATCACGAGTTTTGAGAAAAAATCTTATATTTCAGATTTTCAATGACGGCCAGAGAAATAGAGGATATATATAAGGCTACGGCAGGGACCATGAGGAGAAATTAGGGTTAGGTCTCCTAACGGATCTGGGTATCCCGTGTTCAGCCCGAACACACAACCCAGGCCCATTAACAATAGCTCGGTCCACTAAGGAGCTATTGTTGCACTACCTCCCTAATCCCAAATTATATTTATGGGCTCCTTTTATTATATGCTCATTGAGCTCCCCATGTTAAGATATCGAATGTCCGTCGATCAAATTAAGTTACTGACAACTATACTGATCAACATCTTTTATCCTTAAGTAGTACCACTCAACTTTATTTGTCATGTCGGATGTAATCCACCTGCAGGGTTTACATGACAATCCTTATGAGCTCCTTAAGGGGACATCATCAACCCGACGTATCGGGACATGGATTCCTTTTACAATCAACAGCCCATCATACATACAATGCTATTACCCAATTCATAGAGGTTGTTGATCCATAATGAATCTCACTCTTTTATGAGTCAAAGTAATGCACACTGCATATACATGTTTGTTATTATATCTGGATTAAGAGCATAAGCATCCATAATAACAGAGGTGTTTGTTCTATTTTGTAGTCAGTACAAAGAGAACAACCTCAAGTGGTCCTGTTCAATACACACAAAGTGTACTAGTGTAAACCTATAGTCAAGACAGACTAATACCAGATTACACTACAACCTTTCCAATGGATTGTCCAAGTCCGTCTAGGTTGTGAACTATTTATATATTCCATAGGGAACTGATAATATGATCTTCTGTGTGTCACCTCACACCATATTATCAACCTTATAGAATATCAGACACTTGCATTAATATTATAATAAACACAATATGCAAACATATGCCCATATGATTCTCATTCAAAAAAATAAGGAAATAAAGTTAATACAAAAGTGATGCTTTCAGTATATAACCCTAACACCTTAAAGTTCACTACATTTTGAGGTTCGATCCTATGCTATGCAGCCTACAACCATGACTACTACGAGATTTAGACATTTTGCACGTATTGGTTCTCGCCCTGGAATTCCGGAGGTCAGACTCTATCCACGAAACATCCTGGAGGTCCTCTCCTCTCGTCTGGGAACTCTTTTAGAGAATACCTCACTCTGCAGGTCATCCTGGAACCTTCATTTCTCAAATATCCCATGAGTGTCGCTCTCGACCCGGAATACTGGAGATCAATCCAGCTGCAGAACTTCCTGGGGCCTCACTCATCCCTCGTCCCGGAATACTGGGGATTATCTCACTCTGTGGATCATCCTGGAACCCACAACTCACGTTTGGTCTTGTTTCATCATATCTCCAACTAGTGCTTATCCTTATATTTAAATAGGAGTAGCTGAGCCACCTAGAGCTAGCTCAACCCTACATGACTTAACTTCACAAAACTAGGAACACTAGCCCCCTGGCTAATTCCTACAATCAAATAATTCACCGTCGGTAATCCATAGTCGTGCTCAACCTCTAGTGCTCTTCACATAAATTTCTCAATCACATCTTTCTAGGGTACTCACAATAACCCTAAGTTTCAATATGAACCATGTAACGCCCCAAATTCCAAATAAGACCGAATTTGAGATTCCACAGGATCTTTACACTTCACTTCGTACAATTTTACAAGAAAATTTAAACTTTTCAACATACATCAGAATTCTTTACAATTTGTTTACACAGCGGAAGATACAACAATGAAAATGATATACAACTTGTACAACTTTATCAAATGTAATTAATCATCAGCATCATAACATCTTTACTTCTTCATGAAAAAGTCTAATTCCTGCATAATAAGCTGTGGGCACGTCAGTTACTTACAGTTGACGAAAATATTATACTCGGCCATCCTCTCTATTCCGTACATATAACGATCTCAATACTTTAACAAACCACAAATTTGAATGAACAATAAAGTGTCAAAAGTGATTATTCTAAACATGTAAGTGTATATGATACCTTAATGTCTAATGCGCACATTTTATACTAAGATGACACTAATGCATACTTGTTCGGATTCTATGCATCACATACTACATAGGTCCGAGGGTAAGCACCTACGTACTCCATAATAAAGGGTTCGATCCCTTGCCATGACAAACTACCCAGTAATAAAACCAAGTTGAGATGTTCCACGAGTATGGATCCCAGTCCCGGAGAACCACCGCAGCAAGACCCCCGTCCGACTGTTATACAGACTCCTCGTCGTGCGAACCTCCCGCAAGTGCCCCTTTAGCCCCGGTATATGTATATACTTTGGAGTACGGCAAACTATCCGCCCGGCAATGCATAGTCCCGGATTTAAAATAAAAGCTCGTCTCCCATGAGGCAACCACAGTTCCAGAGTACACCGCCCGACTGGATCTATAGTCCCGGTGAACCGCTGCAGCAAGACCACTGCCCAACCATATAGAGATCCCAACTTACGTTTGCCTAAGTTTTACCACATCTTCACTTAAGTGCCTATTTCTTAAGTTCAAGACATGAACAATTTATCATACCTAGAGTTAGTCTTACCCCCTACCAGACTTAATCACAATTACCGAAATAGCTCCATGGCCATATCTCAAAATATAATTCAATTCTTTTATTTCAACGATGCCAGTACCCGAGGTGTGACTAATTCTAAATCACAACTTTTCATGTACAAGAATCCAGGGGTACACATACCCTTCAATAAACATGTCTTAACCTTAAAGTATTCTTATCTTCATCTTATTCACAATTGATCAAAGTCTTGCCTTAACACTTATTCGCAAAGTGATCACTGTCTTTTCTTGACACTATTCATGATTCACTTATTCATTCATACTCTAATAGTTCTTTTCACAATTTCATCATTTGAAATTTTATTAACAAATTTAAACTCATAAAAATGCATCTCAACCACAACAAACATTTCTTGAACCAAGTAAGAGTATAATCTTTTGAAAGGAAATCACTTCATACAACCAAAATTTACTTTTCTTCAAAATATAAATCTCATACTCTTTAATAATTAAATCTTAAGTAAAAATTCACTTTCTATCTCAATTTCTCCTTTTTAACATCTCAAATATACTTGAAAAATTGTACAACTCTTTTTAATAAACTTTATTTCATTTTATTGAAATTCTAGTATTTTTCTCAAATTTTTAGTTGCATGAGAACTCATTTAAAAATCCACAAAATCAAAAAAACTCAAATTGCGACGTGGGGGTTCGAACCCAGGCACACCCGGCCAACAGTGGCAGCGCCTTATGGCGCACCAACTGACCAAGAAGTCCTTGTAACTTTTCTGTCACAAAGTCAGACTGAAACCCCTACATACATACTTTCGGGTTCCAGGTTAAATTAAACAAAAATCAAAATAAAATGGGGCTAATAGGTTTCGAACCCATGACCTGGATAGCTACAATAAGTGCCTAAGAATCCACCCGCACACCACTAAGTCGATATGGACTCTGTGTCATAAAGCTATAGCGAAATCTCTTTATACCCAAATTTAAAGTCCGGATTTTATTTAAATGAAACAAATAAAAATGTGTCCAACAAGTTTTGAACCCAAAATCTCTTACAAGTACAATAGTACTCTGTGGTGCATGGCTAACCAGTAAGTGTAATTTCTGATTAGGAATCGTGCTGCTGTGTTTTTTTCACAAGTTCTAAATTTAGTTATTTTTCACAAAAATTTGACATATAATCGATCCAACATTTTTCTCGAACTAAAACATATTGATTTCATTTGAAAACAATGATTCATAAATTTCCAAAACTTGTGTTCTAACCATTTTATTTATATTTCAAAATTGTCTCCTTCTCTTGAATGGAACAAAAGTTTCATTTCTCTATTTTAATCAAAATGACATAATGTATCACTTGCAAATAAATTAAAAAAAAGATTTTATGTATGTAAATTCAATTTCACCCAAAAAATTTATTTTTATCATATAAAAGGAAAAATCTCAACAAATAATCTTTCCATTAGATTTCTACGTAAGCATGTATGACCATAACTCTTTTTCTCATTTTAAATTAGCATGGTTATAACTCATTTCTTTAATCACATCAAAATTTCTACAATTTCGTAGCACACATACAAGCATGAATTTTGTTCTCTTTCTTTTTCTTATTTTCAATCAATCATGTTGACTATAATAAAATTTCTACAATTCACAACATACATAATAGCATGGATTTGTTCTCATATTCACTTTATCTTTACTATATTAGCATGCATGTCTCATGAATTAGAGAAACATAAGATTACTCACATCACATCGATTGATCTATTTTACTAGTATCATGTTCTAGCATGCTCAAACTAACATTTAGAAAATATTGAGACCACACACCTCTTATGGAGAATGAAAATCAAGATTGAAGAGACACTTCTAGCTCCTAGCTCCAACTAGCACCTGCTTGTCCTTCTCCTCCTAGCAAGCCTCCAAAGCACAAGAAATACTCTTCTCTCTTTCTTTTTCCTCTCTTTATTTTTGTTTATTTTGAGTGTGACAAAAGAAGAGAAATGAGGGTGTATTTATAGGACTAGGTGAGGGTTTAAATTGCATATTTCCTTACCTAATAAATTACTCAATTAACTCTCCATCTTTTCATAATCCTAACTTCCCTAACTCCCAACTCTTCAATCCCACCTCTTCAAAACTCAAACCCCCAACCCTCCACTTCCAAAACCCCCCCATCCGGCCAACTCCTACACTCTCCATAGTGCACAGTACAATAATTTCTCACTTAATACACAACACGTAAATACTAGGAACATGGTTTTTCTCTCTCCTATGACTTGGTTTTACTACTTAAAATACTAGGAACAACACGTAAATACACAAGAATCCAGGTTACTTTTTACATGATCAACTAAAATATTAAATTGTGAGTTTTCATGTCCTAATTTAGATAGTAGTATACCAAGTGCCCCACTATGATGTTTTGTATAGGTTACAAATTTAATGTTAACTCCAGAGTAATAATATAATATGTAGAGAAGAGTAAAATAGTTGGTACATATCAAAATTATGAATAAATTATGTACAAAATGGAAATAAATGAATAAAACATCTTGTGTATACATATCAAAATACATTTAATAACTCTTTTCTCTCTTTGAAATTACTAAAATTAGCACGTGCACGTACGATGCACTTGCACATATTTTCTTCAATTAAATATTTTTATTTAAATTAAAACGTAGGTTATATATATAATATGTATGTAAAAATTAATCTAATTAAAAATTATAATTTTTCATGCACAAATAAATTTACACACTCCAAAATTTTATTTTGAAAACGAATACGCTCACATACGCGTACCGAAATACGTGCGTCGTACGTAAAATATCAAAAATGCGAAATCAACTTTATCAAATGGAAAATTATTAAAATATAATTGAAAATAATATAAGAAATATATATTTACTAATTTTATATATTTCACGATGTAATCACCACGTACGTTGAAAACACGTGCATTACACGTACAAAATTATTTTAATCAAAAATAGGAAAAATGAATTTCCATTTTATAAAATGGATTTGAATATATAAAATAAATAATTTAAACACAGAAAATATTGAACATAGCAGTGGAAATACATAATCGATACGTGCATCAAAAACACGTAAAAAGCACGTAAATTGCAGAGATTGAAATTTAATATTTTAGTTGATTTAAATAGAATAAAATATACAGGAAATGCATAAATAGTTAGAAATCACAATACGTAATGAAAACATGTTACAAATATTACCAGTAACGGTACAAAATACACGAGCATAACACATAAGGGCAAAATTGTCATTTCAATTTTTGCGGAGTATTACAAACCACCACTTGGTTCAATTTATCACAATATTCTATCTTTTATTCATATCTGGAAACACCACTTTTCCACAAGTTCTCAATCATAATTCAACGTCTCATTTCAAATCATCCTATATCAAATATAAACATTCATTATCCACAATCACTCTATGATATCTCATTCCTCATTTAATGAGCAATTCACTTTCATTTATAGAAACAAAAAAATATTTCCATACATCTTTATTTCCTATTAAAATCCTCCTTTCCATATTTGAAAACACAATCAAATTTTTGGAATTTAATCGATTCAAAACTGAACATTAATCCTCTTAAAACTCTAGGATTTCCCTCAAAATGTGAATTTTCCTAGTTTCAAAATATGAAACTCACACCTCTTCAAAACTGAAAATAACTCTTTAGAATATGAAAAATTTCACCGTTCAAAACTTAAAATTTACCTCCTCAAAATTGAGAGTTGTATTTATCTAAATTATAGAATTGCAACACTCGAAATCGCAACTCAAACATATAATAATCTGAAAACTCGTTTCTCATAAATCTGAAATTTAAATGTTCTCAATCTTGAAAACTACCCTACTCAAAACTAAAACACATGACCTAAAATTTAAGTTTATGTTCCATCTATAAACATAGATCACATCACACAATTTAGTAACCCATTTATACAAATTTTGAAACTCTATTTCATCAATATTCTGAAACTCAATTTTATAAAAATTTGAAACTTGCAACTTCGAAACTTGATCTTAAAAATCAATTAAACTTCCCACAATTTATTAGAATCACATCTATACATATAATGGCTTATACTTGGGTTTATTCCCAACCTTAGCACACCTCCACAACCCCCACACCAAGCCAAACCCGAGCCCCCTTTGGCTGCTAGTCGACCTTTAGCCAACAACAGATTGAGGTCTGCTGTTCTGCCACCCCCCCCCCCCCCCCTCGCTATTTTGACCAAACCCTAGCGTTTAACACCTCTAAACCCTAGTTCACATACTCATGGACATTTCAATGAACAATATACACATTAGTTCATACATAAAGTTTATGTCATTTAATTCATAATGTCTCAATAACAAAACAGTGATTATAAAGAGTTCATCTTTTAACTTCGATTTAAAAGCATACAACAAGATCTAAACATCTATAATGATATATAAGTTTATTTAAATCAATTCTCATAGATCAAAAATCGATCTTTCATGCTTAATGTTATCCATAACTCAAGAACAATCAAATAAGAACATCATACATTCAAGATTAAATTGTATCTCATATTATCAACAAATCTTTATCTAACAACCACCTCTACAATTATCTCATAACAAACATCACATTCATGCTAACATACCACCATAGCTTCCCAAAATCAATCCCTAGCATGATACTACATCATTCATGTCACGCCCCACTTCCCAAAATATGGGAATACGAGCACGTAACGAAGGCTCAGCGAATGATTATACATCATCCATAAGCTGTACCAGTCTAACTCAACAATATGAAAAATAATTCACAACCACACAGGAGAAAATAATAACATAATCCAAGAACAACTTCAATAATAAATGAAATAATCCAAATAATAATCCAACATCTTGGATAAAAACAAACTTCGGGTCATAAAATCCCGGAATACAAAGTATGATAAAAGAAATAAAATAAGCAAATAACAAGAGATAGCTATAGTAGTTTAATAGTCCAGTTCCGATCTTCAAAAATTTTTCTCACAAATTCCTTTTGGTGTTGATCCTTCAGTACCTGTAAATTCGTGATCTAAAAGAGAGAAAATAATGTCCTTAGAGCAAGTCATGGAAAGCAAGTAGAGAAAACATAGAATAATAGGAACATGGTATATCAAAAAGAAGGAACGGGATCAAAGTCAATAACAAAATCAAAGATTGGCAATAATGTCAAGGGTTTATATTTTAATCATGCAATAATCATTAATTGCAATCATGTTCAATTCCGATGACAAAATACGAGTTCATGCATGCGATGATATCCAAGGGTTACTATTCATTTTTATTAACCTATATAATGCACGTACTACTGCATGTCATATGTTCCATACCATAGGTTCGATGCATACAAACACTGAATATTTTAGACTGATGGTGAATTCACGGATTGTGTACTCGGCGTCGATAACAATAATTAACAATCAAGCATTTGCAATCAATTCTCCTTCCAATCAATATTTCTCCTTGCAATCAATTCTACTTACGGAGATCAAAAGAATTCTTGAACAAGAAAAATAAACTAGTTCAAGAGAGATTTGCCTGTTATACGGTAAATTCAAATATAAAGAATAACGGGATGAGAATCTCGGGCGACGAATCACGAACGACAAAAGCACGGAAACATGTGCGCTCTACGTGCAACACCAACACTCAGCCAAACAACCTAACATAGTAAATCCACTTCCCTGTTCTCCGAACACCAAACAGTAAAACAAATCAACATAGAAAATCACCCAATTCCAAACACCAAACGGTGAGCACAGCAAATCAAATCCCCCCTTCCACTTCCCGAACAGCACAGCGGAGGAAAAGGGAGACTTGCGAAGGGGAATAGCGGCGATCAACGGGCGACCTCTGTGCGGCGAATGGCAGCGGTGCACGGCCGCAATGGTGGCTCGATAATGACTAGAGGAAAACAACTGATGGGTTTCAGCGAGGGAAGATGAAAGTGACAGTCGGGATAGGTTGCGGTGGTTGGATGAGAGGGTGGTGGCGAGGTTTAGGGGAGCAGCAGGGGTGAGGAGGCTGGCGAAGGCAGGGGCTCACGACTGGGGTGGCAATGGTCGATGGAGGTCGACGGCGCTCGAGCGAAGGAGGCAGTCGATGGAACAGGGGACATCGGTTGGGAAACAGGGGAACTCGGAAGGAGAGGATGGGACGACGAAGGGAGTGGATGGGTTCAGGGTGAAGAGGTGGCTACGGGGGTGGTGCACTGGCGGTTGGATGTCGACGAGGGCAAGTCAGCGGGGGCTCGATGGGGAATGAAGGAAATGGATGGGTTCTCAACGAAAATAGGGGTGGGAGACGAAGTTGGCGGTCTATAGGGAATGGGTTTCGACGAGGCAGGGGTGAAGATGGCAGTGACTATGAGGGCGGAGGAGCAGGTGAGGGTCGAAGGTCGATGGAGGGTGGTCGACAGGTTCCAGGGAGAGAAATAGAGGATGAGGGGAGACAGTCGGGGATGAGGGGTGCAGCGGTGGTTGCGGGTGGTGCAAGAGAACGGGGATGGGTTTCGGAGATGGGGTATGGTGAGTGGTCGACGAGGGCGAGGTTGACGGGAGTGGTAGTTGGTCGGGGGTCTTCAGAAGCGGAGGAAGAGGAAGATGATTAGGGGGGGTATTAGGCGGCTGAGTAATTAGTTTAGAATAGGATTAGGGTTAATTAATGGAGATAGATTAGTGTTTATAGGGATGTTGGGTTATTAGGTATAGGGTTATCGGGTTTTAAATCCAATAGGGAAAACAATTAAATAATTAAAATAGGATTTATGAATAGACTAATTAGGGATATACAATGAAAAAATTTGTCATAGATTGCACAATAAAATTTATAGGGCTTAATTGAAAATAAAGTTAATTGAAAGAACACAATTAGATTAGGATTCACTTACCACAAATAATTAGAATAATTCTATATAAATAATATACTTATTTTGTACTTAAAAATAATAGTAATAATAATAGATGGGTCAAAATCTGTGGGCTTTCACAATAACAAAAGATGGGTTTTTAAACAATAATAACAATGATAATAATAATAAGATTGTATATGTAATCACTGTTTTTGTAAATACGTATTTTCTGTGTATTTTCTATATTTAAAATTTTTGTAAATTATTTTTTTTCGCTTTCAAATTCTTTTGTAAAAATGTATTGTTGGATCTTCTATTAAAATCTATTTTTGATCAATAATTTTATTTATAACTATTTTTTATGATTTTTATATTGAACTACAAATCTTATTATTGTTATTATTACCTTGATTTCTATTATTATTACTATTAATTTTATTATTATTATTGTTATTATTATTATTAATTTTGACTGATTATTAAAAATCCATTTCTATGTACTAATTGTATTTGTAGTTATTTTAAATAAATTCTATATTGTAATGCAAATTACATTTTATTATAAATCATATTTTTATTTGGTTATTTTAATATTGGATCTTTTAATATAAACCCAATTATTCCTAAAACCCTATTTTCCTTATTGGATTTTATTTAAAACCCATACCCAAACCCATTTGTTATCATACCCAATACCCTATTGGATCCACTACCCGTTAACCAAAACCCTATAACCTAATAACTACCCGTATCCATCTGCACCTAACCCTAAAACCCTAATACCTATCTACCCTGTGCATATATATATCTCCATCCCCCTGTTCAGCCCATCAGCAACCCTAGCCGCCTTTACCCATGTCATACCCCCTAGCCCGTTCTCCTATCTCCCTACCTCCTTTTCATCCCTGTCCTCTGGCATCCCTTCCTTGGCGCTCTCCCGATCTTTCCGCTCCTCCGTCTCCTCCTGTTCTCCGAGCATCCCTCGCCAGCCCCCGTCATCCCTGTGGCGTTATCCCTCTCCCTGTGCCGCTAAGCCAGTCGCAACCCCATCTACCTGTCCTGTCGCCGCCTTGCCTTGACATCGACATCGACATCGACATCGACACTAGTGCCAACCCCCGGTCGTGCCTCTCCTCGACAGCAGTAGCCACAGTGCCATCATCCCCTGTGCGCCCTCCTCCTGTCATGACGCAACAGCATCGACAGCACAACCAGCACGCCTCGACCTTTCCTTAGCCGCTGCCAGCACCCGTTCCCCTCTCTCTCTCCCGTTCTCCCTGTCACAACTGCCCTGCACCCCAATGCTCTTCTCCCGACACCTTAATAGCAGTGCCATACGACAGCACCTGCCCCTTCCCGAAGTAGCAGCTACTACCTTCCTCTGCCGGAGCCTCCGCCATGTCTTCGCTGTCGCAATCCAGTCGCCTACCGCCGTCGTTGAGAGCCAGAGCCGAACCTATTGCAGTTACTCTTTGATTGGGTTTTGATCACCTTGAATCCTGGTCTTCCGATCGACTTGATCATCTTGATCATCATGATCTCCATCATCTGATCTGGACCATCCGATTGATTTTGATCATCATCAACATTAGGATCAATCTAAACCGTCCGATCTTTGATCGGTCTTGATCATCATCATCTTCATCATTAGGGAGATCTGGACCGTCTGATCTGATCGTGATCATCGTCTCCATCATCATCAGTCTTGATCTAGCCATCCGACTTGATCTGATCATCTTGATCTTGATATCTTGGATTTAGCCGTTCGATTGTGTTCGTGATCATCTTGTTCGAGATCCGTTCGTTGGTATCGTGTTCGTGCCCGGAATCTGTTCCCGTTATTCTTGTTCTTTCTCTGCTTTCATCGTCTGTTTTAAGGCAAGTAACTTGTATTCTTTTCTTAGTGTAATACAAGTACTAAATACCTCTTGCAGTGTACTTGTGTTCTAGAGACAATAGTTGTGCAAAACCCCTGTTATATGTTGTCTCTATTGTGTTGACCCGCTCGTAGTTGCCTCATTACACACATGACATGAAATAACCTAGGGATAACCACTTCTTGATGTATACATGCATGTTGTTTGTATGATATCGTATGCTTGATTGTGTTAGTATTAGTATAACTTTGTGTAGACTTGTAAAATACCCTATACCATGTTGCTTGTACATCTAGTATACCATATTTCACGTTTGGTTATGTTTTGGATGAGTTTATATGATCTATGTGGATTTTATGCGTGAAGAAGATTTCAGTTTTTGTTGTACCCCATTTTTGTTCAGTCATTTAGACCCTATTAAGGTCAGTATATGAAAATTATTTGTAAATATGAATTATAGAGAATTCTATCTGCTTACCAGATTTTCTTACAGATCTCTGTTTCGATTTATGAGTTGCGAGTTATGACTATTTTACTACAGATGTGTTTAAAATTCCAGATCCAGTTGTATATGAATTTTATATGGATAATTATTTTTCTACTGATGTTAATGATAATATTTTGATCCAATATTTTGCTGAGTACAACTAGACTTGATTGGAATTAACCCCTAAATTTTATGGATTTAATTGATAACTTTTACAAACTATTCTATGCATGCAAACAACTACCATACATGTAGAATTTTCATACTATTCAGTAAAGAAACATAATTTCGACCTGATTCTATTTGTTGTTCAGAAAAACTTTGTGAATATAAATTGTAGACTACTGTATCTATTTTATCACCCTTTTGACGGATCTGGATTTTGATTTATATTTTGTGAGATATTGCTGTTTTAGTACTGCTGTGTTTATGATTCCAGATTTACAAAATTACTGTATCTTGCTGCTTTCTAATTTTACTTGACTATTCTATCTATGTTGGAAAATTAGAAAACTTTATTTACTGATACTAAACATACTAGGGAATACTCCAGATTTTTCTTGGATTTAATTAGTAAGTTTTTATGTTGTTTCCCTGTTTATGAATACAAACTTCTAATTTCTGGCTGAACATGTTTTCTGGATACAATTCTGTTTTGAGTCCTGTTGTTGTGAAATACCATATAACTTATATATATTTGCTAGATTCGGTCAAGAGTCTATTTTCCAGATTCTCTGATGAATCCAGGTTTGCATACTTTTGGCAACGGGAATCCCAGATTTGGTGCAGTACTGTCTTGCTGTCCTGAACTAGGATTTTCGTTGTCCTACTCTTTTATGTGTTGTCTTTCACCCGTGGATGTGTATCTTCTGACCTGAACTTGTTACTTGATCGTACATGGTATTTCTTGCTCTGTTCACATATATGCCTGTTGATAATAATAATAATAAATAATCAAGCCAGGGTTAAGGGAAATACTTTAGTAGTGGACGATATAGGTATGTGTACTCAGAAGGGGCCCGTGTTTCCCATTACTTGTTGCCATACTTCATGATTACATGATTCATGCTTGTTATTACTTATTGCCATATTTCATGATTACATGATTCATATTTGTTATTACTATATGCCGCTATGTTTCATGACTACATGATTCATGCTTGATACTACTACTTGATGCCACGAGTTCACGATTACATGTTTCGTGCTTGTTACTTGACTTGAAACCCACCACTAGGCCTAAACGAAATTTGCATGTATGTAGCAACCATGTAGTAAAAGTTTGGGATACATGAAGTGCTTCCTAGATAGAACTAGATACAAGACTTGAGACAACATGATCATTTGACACTTGCTACTTGCTACTTGTTGCCGCTGGATCTGGTGTGGGGGAAATAGATAGAATTTGTAGGTTTGTAGGAACTCGAACGGGCAGAATCCTACTTCTTCCTTGGTGGCAAGTTGACTCCTTGGGGCTTCCGCGGACATGCACAAATGTTCAAAACACCGGGATGGATCCCAGCGATGAACCCTCCGACGCTCTTGTCAATACCAGAAAAAGTAATAGGAAAGAGCTCAAGTGCACAAAGAGTGATCACCTATGACAATAGGAGGTAGGGGGTATTTATAGTCGCCGTGGGGATCTCTTTTAGCATAAGAGTGAATCCCTACTTCCCTGTAACCCCTGTTTTCCTAAAAACGTATTTTCTGTATATTTTCGAATTTTTTATTTTTGTAAATTATTTTTTCCGTTCTTAAATTCTTTTTCTTAAAATGTATTATTTTTTTATCTTCTATTAAAAATCAATTTTCAATCAATAACTTCATTTGTAACTATTTTCTATGATCTTGATTCCTATTACTATTATTGTTGCTATTGTTGCTACTATTATTTTTTAATTATTACTATTAGCCTGAAAGTGCTCTAAATTATCTAAGATTTTTTTTTATATAATTATTTTCAAATAGATTTTAAACCCTATATCCTATTTTAAACTCATTTAATACCCTAAACCCATCTTAAACCCGTTAACCCATTTAAACACCCAAAAGCCCAATTATATATATACCTAAACCCTAGCCGTTATTAACCAACCCGAAACCATCAGCTCCTAACTCAATTACCCATCTGCCTATATATATTCCTGTTGCCGCTAAATTTGGTGTGGGGGCACACAGATAGAACTTGTGGATTCTTGGGGAAACTGAATAGAAAAACCTGTGTACCTATTCCGTCGGGCCTCGGTCGTCGTTCTCACCGTGCACCTGCAAAAAGTGCGAGACACCGGGGTTGTTCCCGGCGACGCACCCTCCGACGCTCAAGTCAGTAATCTGGCAGACTATGAAAGAGCGCAAAAACTGGTGAAAGATTGATTACCTCTTAATGGAGATGGGTGGGGGGTATTTATAGGCGCCTTAGGGAACGGATTAGGAATGTAATCCTTGTGATCTGATATGGAATATTCTTCCTGTGAACAGATTAGGAATGTAATCTGATAAGGTATATTCCCTGTAATCAGATAAAGAATTTAATCCCAAATCCCGGTGAAAGGATAGGCACGAATCAGGGCCGTTGATTAATATGAATCAGGAACCCTAATTCTATCCCTTCTGAGCTGGGTTTGCTGCGGGTTGAAACCCGTACCCGATTAAGGTGGATCCGTTCGCGAGTAAGTGGATTTTCGGGGAAGATAACCAGTACCCGCTTCAGACCCGTCAGAAGGTGAAATTACCACTCTACCCCTGTGCCTCAAGATTCGTGATCCATCTGGACGGTTCCGATTTAACCCCATTTTTAGCCATATCACGAGCCCCCCACTCCTAAAGACTGAGTTCGATCAGCCTTTGAGGAGTAGTTTAACTGTTTTAATGGCTAGCGGAGCTGTATCGGAGTCCAAATGGAGGGTTTCGAATCTTGAAGGGGGTAGTAATGTGTTTTTGAAGTTGCAATCTGTTTTTAAGCATCTCTGAGTGTCCAACGGTCTTTATCTACTTTTTCGGATTATTTATTTAATTTTGCGATGTGTTAACCAGTCGTCCGGGGGCCCTCACGATACATTCTAGGCAATAATTGTTTGTTCAGGGGTTCGAAAATATTACCCCGAATTTATAATTATTTTCTAGATTTTCTAGTGAATTTTCCCGAATTTTTGGTAATTTTTTCGCAATTTCTAAATAAATAAAACGATTAAAATAAATTAAAACTGATTTTAAATACCCATTTATGACGTGGCGTCATCAGAGCCCTTGATCAGAGCGGAGCGCGATTTTCGGAGAGATCGAGCGGTCCCTGTTCTTCGGCTCGCTTTTTCGTCGCATGTGAGGTTCGGTACCCCTGTACTCCGGCTCGGCGTCTCGGCACCTCGGTTCGGATGGCCAGTGCTTCGGCTCGGCGGTTCCGAAGTACGTGGCATCATCTAAGCCGTCTATCTCAGCGCGGATCCCCGTAAAGCGCTATCTTGTCGTTTAGTGGACGTGGCCAAATCTGGACCGTCCATCATGACGAGCGCGCTTTTTGACAAGATCCAACGGCTGATATGGGTCGGAGCGATTTTTTGCCATATACGAGGGTCGGTACCCCGGTACCCCGGCTCGGAGGGTCGGTGCCTCGGTTCGATGGGTCGGTGCTTCGGCTCGACGGTTCCGAGGTACGTGGCATCATCTGAGCCGTCTATCTCAGTGCGGATCCCCGTAAAGCGCTATCTTGTCGTTTAGTGGACGTGGCCAAATCTGGACCGTCCATCATGACGAGCGCGCTTTTTGACAAGATCCAATGGCTGATATGGGTCGGAGCGATTTTTTGCCATATACGAGGGTCGGTACCCCGGTAGCCCGGCTCGGAGGGTCGGTGCCTCGGTTCGTTGGGTCGGTGCTTCGGCTCGACGGTTCCGAGGTACGTGGCATCATCTGAGCCGTCCATCTCAGCGCGGATCCCCGTAAAGTGCTATCTTGTCGTTTAGTGGACGTGGCCAAATCTGGACCGTCCATCATGACGAGCGCGCTTTTTCACAAGATCCAACGGCTGATATGGGTCGGAGCGATTTTTTGCCATATACGGGTCGGTACCCCGGTATCTCGGCTCGGCGCATCGGGGCTGATTGGCCGAGGCACAAAGTTGTGTGTTTTGGAGGAGGTGCTTCCTATGGGGTCACCTCCCCGGCGCTTAGTGGCTCGGTGGCTCGGCTGAGCTGTTCGGTAGCTCGGCTGGGCGAACCGATGGCAGGCAGCAAGGAGGGACGCGTGGCTGGATCTGGGCGGTCCATCTTGGCGCGCATCTCGAGGATGGGGTTCAGATCACGAGAAAATGCTATCTTGTCGTTTTGTGGGCGTGGCACGATCTGAACCGTCCATCAGATTTTGTCGCGAGTTTTAAGGAGATCCGACGGTGACTTCGCCTCGGAGCGATTTTTTGCCATATACGAGGGTCGGTACCCCGGCATCTCGGCTCGGCGCATCGAGGCTGACTGGCTGAGGCACAAAGTTGTGTGTTTTGGAGGAGGTGCTTCCTGAGGGGTCACCTCCTCGGCGCTTAGTGGCTCGGTGGCTCGGCTGAGCTGTTCGGTAGCTCGGCTGGGCGAACCGATGGCAGGCAGCAAGGAGGGACGCGTGGCTGGATCTGGGCGGTCCATCTTGGCGCGCATCTCGAGGATGGGGTTCAGATCACGAGAAAATGCTATCTTGTCGTTTTGTGGGCGTGGCACGATCTGAACCGTCCATCAGATTTTTTCGCGAGTTTTAAGGAGATCCGACGGTGACTTCGCCTCGGAGCGATTTTTTGCCATATACGAGGGTCGGTACCCCGGCATCTCGGCTCGGCGCATCGAGGCTGACTGGCCGAGGCACAAAGTTGTGTGTTTTGGAGGAGTTGCTTCCTGAGGGGTCACCTCCTCGGCGCTTAGTGGCTCGGTGGCTCGGCTAAGCTGTTCGGTAGCTCGGCTGGGCGAACCGATGGCAGGCAGCAAGGAGGGACGCGTGGCTGGATCTGGGCGGTCCATCTTGGCGCGCATCTCGAGGATGGGGTTCAGATCACGAGAAAACGCTATCTTGTCGTTTTGTGGGCGTGGCACGATCTGAACCGTCCATCAGATTTTGTCGCGAGTTTTATGGAGATCCGACGGTGACTTCGCCTCGGAGCAATTTTTTGCCATATACGAGGGTCGGTACCCCGGTATCTCGGCTCGGAGCATCGAGGTTGACTGGCCGAGGCACAAAGTCATGTAGCCGGGGCGTCCTATGGCTTTCTTGTAGGTGGCCGAGACGTTGACTTGGTATTTTTAAGAGTCTCTTGCCTTGAGTAGGCTTCGTATATTTTCTGCCTGTCGCTTTGGCTTCCTAATGGGCTTTTTGCGTTTCCCAAGGAGGCCCAACTTGCGATGGGTTAAAAGCTCTCACCCTTACTCTCAAAGCTCATTTCTCACTTTTTACTCAAGTTTTTTACTTTCGATCTCTTAGTCCTCTGCTAGCGGCGATTTTTTCTCTCAGGCGTTTCCGTTAGCTGTCGCGTGGGCAAGGCGATTTCCGGCGAGAGCACTCCGACTGTGAACGTCACTTCAAAAGGTCAGTTTACTTAGCCTGAATAATTTCCCTAGAGATGTCTCGAGTAGATTCGGGGAGTGGGGCCTCGTCTTCGGGTGACGAGAGTGCCGAGGAAAGGAGGAGGTCGGAGATCAGGAGGAAGGGTAAGCAAGCTGCTGAACCGTCTGTAGTCGAGACGAAGAAGGGAAAGAAGAAGAGGAGGGTGGAGACCCAATCCCCCATTGTGGAGGTGATTGTGGAGAATCCGAAGCAAGCACCCGAGATAGGACGGTATCCTTCCGTCCTGTCCGGTCATTCGGGGGTCAGGCAGTACCAGGGTGACTTGCTGGAGAAGGCGATCTATGGGAAGTCCAAGATCGTCGAAGAACCTAACCCGGCCCTTGTTACCGAAGCAGATGAGCTCATCACGTTGGTATCCGAGGAGGACCTGCTCCGGGTTAGAAGGGCTTTTGCTATCCCTCCGAAGTACAAACTGATCCTTCCAGGTCCTGGGATACGAGCGAATTCTAAGTTGCCGTCTTCGGACATGTGCATGTTCGACGTTGACTCCCTTCATGTCGGGTTGCGTTTCCCTCTGCACCCTTTCATCCTCGAGATCTTCGGCTGGTATTGCCTCGCGCCAACCCAGTTCATGCCGAACACATGGCGTCATGTGAACGCCTTTATGCTTCAGTGCTACCGAGCCGAGGTGCAGCCGGATCTCACGGTCTTCCGAGGAATGTATCGAGTAAACCGGCAGCACAAGACGGAGTACCGATACTACTTGGGGCCGAGGAAGGGTGTCAAGATTGTAGAAAACCCTGACTCGATTAAGGGTTGGAAGGAAAAGTATTTTATAGTGAGGGGCGAGGCGATTAGGCCCATTCCGACCCGTTGGAGGGTGGAGGTGCCGAATTTCGCGCGCGCCGACTCTGTTTTGTCTGACGCCGAGGAAGAGGTGGCGAGGAGGATAATGGCCCTTCCGATACTGAGTTGGAGGGATTTGACGGAGGAGGTGTTGTTCGGGTGCGGCCTAAGCCCCATCGACCCGAGTATGCTCCTGACGTCTCGTTTTTTTTTTTTTTTTTTTCTAAGTTTTTGGTTCGGGCTTCTAACTCGTCCCCTTTCTCTTTTTTTTTTTTGGCTCGTTGCAGAAACAATGAAGATAGACTTCAACTCCATGATGGCTGACAGGTCTAAGTTGGCCGGGGGGAAGAAGAGGAAGAGGGCGGCCGCGACTGTTTCGTCGACCCCGGCACCTGCCGTCGTCTCGACCATCTCTCTGCCTCCCCCTGCTGGGGAGGTGCCCTCGGAAGTCATCGTCGCCGAGGAGCCCCCGTCTTCTTCGGTCCCTGGCGTGATCGAGGGGATCTTCGATGTGAACGCGGTGCTGTCGATCGAGGCACCACCGCTGACCCAGGCCGCCGAAGAGATTCTGACAGAGCAGCACAAGCAACTGTTCGTTCCGAATTGGCGAGTGAAGAAACATGACGGGTTCCTCGGCAATTCGCAGATGTCAGTGCAGGTCGTCAAACACTTGGCGACCCCGAAGGACAGGGCCGCGCTGAGGGCGGGGACGGTCGGTGACGACACCTATGAAGTCGCCCGGTCACTCGTTTCGGTAAGCGTATTGCAAATTTCTTCAAGTCTGTAACTCGGCATGTGTATTAGTGACTGTTGTCTCTGTAGGCCACTTGCCACTTCGGCCACCTCCTCGAGACATTTGCCGAGCAGGAGAAGGAGCTGAGGTCCGCCAGCGACAAGGACAGGTTGGCGAAGGTCAGGGCGGTCAAAGAACTTGAGGCCGAGCAGAGGAGGGCTGAGGCCTTGGAAGTCCGGGTCGCGGATCTTGGGTCGGACTTGGAGAAGGCTAAGGAGCGGCTCGACGCGGAGTCTGCCAAGGCTGCCAAGGCCGCCGAGGACTTAGCTGCGGCGCTGAAGTCCTTGGCCGAAGAGAGAGCGGAGAAGGAGGCCCTGGCGACGAAGATCCGGGCCGAGGTGGAGAAGGAGGTCGAGGAAGAGGCGAAGAAGCACATGGCTGAAAATATGGAGAAGTCCTATCAAATGGCCCTCGACCATGTTCAGGAGCGCGTCCCCGGCTTCGAGCGGGTCGGCTATCAATTGTTTCCAACGCCGACCTCGGACGATGAAGGGGAGGAAGGCGAAGAGGACGAGGCTGAAGGCGAAGGCGAGGAAGGACGGGATGGAGAGATTGTGGGAGATGGCCAGGTCAAGGGACCCTCCGTCGATGCACCTGTGGCTGACGCGGCGACGAAGGTGGACCCTTGATCCCCTCAGTTTTTGTAGTTTTCTTTTTTTTGTGTTTCGATCGTTGTAATGCCTTTTGCGGACTGGCCACCGCCTTTCAATGAATGAAAAGTATTTTGACTCCGGAATTTGTCTAAGTGTTTGGCTCGGTAATGAATGAAAAGTATCCAATGCTATCTCTTTCTTATTTCAGATTGCCGAGCCGGCTTGTAACACTTCGGCCGAACAGCGCCGAGCCGAGCTGTTTAAGCGATCTCGGGAGGATCGTCTCGAGGGTGAGGTTCACTTGACGAGGAAAATACTTCATAACTTGGAGATAAGGCATAGCGATGCTTTAGTTGAACTGCACCACCTGCGAATAGTCGAGGTCGAGCTATCTGCTAGGGAAGAGGAACTGGCTCGGATTTCAGCCGAACGGGACGGCTTGGCGAAGAAGGTGGAAGAGTTGCAGAGGGTGACTGTCGACAAGAGCATCGAAGTGACCCACTTGCGTCGCGTTATCTCTGACAGCACCGAATACCCCGGTTCGGCGAAACTTCCTCGGTTTAAGGTGATAGTAAAGGATGACACTTTGAAAGATCGCATCGTCGAGCTGGAGGAAGAAGTCGCTCGGCTCAAGCCTCAGCCGGTGAAGGCCAACGTCCGGAGCACCTCGTGCACCCGCGAGGAGATCGAGCGAGGGATCACGTTCTATCAAGCGGCGAGCCGGACTCCCCTCGTAGGCAGGTCAGCCGCCGATGCCCAAAGCGGTGTGGCGGTGTCTTCAAGCGGTGCTTCGGTAGGAGCAACCATCAGAGTTAGTGGTGAGGAGGCGTCTCGGTTCGTCGGCCTAGATTCGAGCTCGGAGGTCAAGAAGCGTCGACCCAAAGTGTTTCTAAAACGGAGCATTCCCCTTCCTCGGAAGTAACGGGCTGGTCGTGTCCTTGTGTTGTAATCCTACTTGCAAGTTTTTGTTGTTGTAATCCGCTTTGTAACTTTTATCCAACTTATTAATGGAATTGGAGTTGTTTTATCCGAACTGTCCTTGGCTGTCTTCTTATCTGTGCCATGGTTGTGTCAGCTAGAGTAGGCTTGAGACGAACCACGAGGCTGGTGTTCGCTTCGCCGAACTCCTTGGCCTCGAATTTTCCTTTTTCGCTGCGCTTATGAGCTATAGGCTTGGTCTGGCCGCTTAAGGCGTGGTTGCTTCCCGACTGCGCCCACATGGCCCAATCAAGGACGTCTGATGTTTGACCGGATCTTGAGGCGGGTCCAGTTTCCAAGAAAACACTATCTTGTCGTTTTGTGGACACGTGGCTGAATGAGATCCGCTCATCACGCCCTAGCGCACTTTCTGAGGCGATCTGACGGTGGCTTCACCTCGGAGTGATTTTTTGCCATATACGAGGGTCGGTAACCCGGTACCTCGGCTCGGCGCGTAGTTGCTTCCCGATTGCGCCCACGTGGCCTAATCAGGGACGTCTGATGTTTGCACGGATCTTAAGGCGGGTCCAGTTTCCAAGAAAACACTATCTTGTCGTTTTGTGGACACGTGGCTGAATGAGATCTGCTCATCACGCCCTAGCGTACTTTCTGAGGCGATCTGACGGTGGCTTCGCCTCGGAGTGATTTTTTGCCATATACGAGGGTCGGTAACCCGGTACCTCGGCTCGGCACGCGAGGGCTGTGATTTGTACCTAATCCTGGCCCGACCGAGGGTGAGTCAGAAAGATTGGGTCAAGTCGTCGGAGAGATCCGATCGTTAGATTAGTTTAGTTTGGGGGATGCGGGAGCAGTTTCGAATGGCGAGCTACTTCTAGTCCGCTTAGGAGCGAACTTGCGAAGTAAAGTCGAGCCAAGTGTTGGACTCCGATCCATTCAACGGCTGTAGGAGCAATTTCGAACGGCGATCTACCCTCGGCTCGTCTATAGACGTACGGAGGAGGAAGAGTCGAGCCGAGTGCTGGACTCCGAACCATCGTGTGGGTAGTTTGAGGGATGCAGGAGCAGTTTCGAATGGCGAGCTACTTCTATTCCGCTTAGGAGCGAACTTGCGAAGCAAAGCCGAGCCAAGTGTTGGACTCCGATCCATTCGACGGCTGCAGGAGCAATTTCGAACGGCGATCTACCCCCGGCTCGTCTATAGACGTGCCGAGGAGGGAGAGTCGAGCCGAGTGCTGGACTCCGAACCATCATGTGTGTAGTTTAAGGGATGCAGGAGCAGTTTCGAATGGCGAGCTACTTCTAGTCCGCTTAGGAGCGAACTTGCGAAGCAAAGCCGAGCCAAGTGTTGGACTCCGATCCATTCGACGGCTGCAGGAGCAATTTCGAACGGCGATCTACCTCCGGCTCGTCTATAGACGTGCCGAGGAGGGAGAGTCGAGCCGAGTGCTGGACTCCGAACCATCGTGTGGTTAGAAAATTAAAGGCTGAGGTATGCGATATTTATGAAAAACTTTATTTATTAATATCTAATGGTCGGCTGCTTCTAAAGTTGCTAGCCGTTATTACAATGAAAAAAGAACAAAGGAAAAATTACTAGCAGCAGGGGAGGAGTGGTCCGACATCTCGAGTTACTTAGATAGGCGTGGCTGCCTTCTCTTGGTATTTCAAAAGATGGTCGGCGTTCCAAGTCCTGGGAATTTCTCTGCCCTCAAGATCTTCTAGCTTGTATGCACCGGGGCGGATCACTTTGGAGACTTTGTATGGTCCCTCCCAATTTGGGGCTAGTTTGCTTTTCTGTCCGGGGAACGAGATGGCCAATTTTCGGAGGACCAGATCCCCTTCTTTCAGGTCGGTTGGGCGGACCCGTTTGTTGTAGGCGAGTTCGATTCTTCTCCGGTAACTTTGTTGCCGTATGGCTGCTCTTTCCCGGATCTCGTCTATCAAGTCTAGGCTTGTTCTGAGCTCCCTGGCATTCTGTTCTTCTTCAAAAGCTATCAAACGAGGAGAGGGTATCCCAACTTCTAGGGGGATGAGGGCCTCGGACCCATAGGTGATATTGAATGGACTCTCGCCTGTCGGGGTCCGCTTCGTGGTTCGGTAATTCCACAACACATTGGACAGCTGATCGACCCACAATCCCTTGGAGCACTTGTCGAGTCTCTTCTTGATGCCGGAGAGGATCTGTCGGTTGGCATTCTCGGCTTGGCCATTTGACTGGGGATGAGAGACAGAGGAGAAGCGGTGTTGTATGGCTAGGTCTTCACATAAGGCTCAGAAGGCAGCTCCAGCGAACTGCGTACCGTTATCTGTAACTACGACCCGAGGAACACCGAATCGGCAGATTACATTTTTCCAGAAGAATTGAACAACTCTATGTTCGGTAATTGTAGCCAGGGGCTCGGCCTCTATCCATTTCGAGAAATAGTCGACTGCCACGACTAGGAACTTCAATTGTCCGGGAGCCGGTGGAAATGGCCCCAGTAAATCCATCCCCCACATTGCGAAGGGGATCGGACTTGATAGGGAGGAGAGTGGTGCTTGTGGAAGGCGTCGGATGTCGGAATACTTCTGGCAGGAGGTGCATTGCCGAACGTGTTGTTCGGCATCCCGTAGGAGAGTGGGCCAGTAATACCCGTAGTTTAACACTTTGCGCGCCAAGGCCCTAGAGCCGGAGTGAGCTCCGCCGATGCCCTCATGGAGCTCTTGCAGGGCGTAGTCGGCTTGTCCGGGGGAGAGGCACCTTAGGTAGGGTCGACCATCCACCTGGGTGAAGGAGCGCTTATACAGAATGCCTTCGACCAATATGTAACGCTCGGCTCGGGTCCTTATCTTTCGGGCTTCCATCGGATCCCTTGGGAGGAGTCCGTCTCTTAAAAACTCGACGAGGGGCTTCATCCAATTGTCTTCGAGGGGGAGTGGCAGTGTTTCGACGGAGTTGAGAGCCTCGTCCTCTATGCTTGGCTTGAGGAGGACTTCTATCAGAACAGTTTGTTCGAGGCCTTGAAGGGATGAGGAAGCTAATTTGGACAGGGCGTCGGCCTGGGCATTTTCTTCTCTGGGGATTCTTCGGATGAGGGCCTCCTCGAAGAGCGCCATGAGGCTCTTTACTTTAGCCAAGTACTTTACCATCCTGTCATCGCGGGCTTCATATTCGCCGAGGACCTGGTTGACGACCAACTGAGAGTCGCTGAAGATCTGCAGGCGTCGGGCCCCTGCGTTTCGGGCCATCCCAAGGCCGGCTATGAGTGCCTCGTATTCGGCTTCGTTGTTCGAGGCCTTGAAGTTTATCCGGAGGGAGTATTGGAGGACAAAGTCGTCTGGGCCCGCGAGGATGACTCCTACCCCGCTCCCCTCGTTGCAAGAGGATCCATCGACATATACCGACCAGACAGGCGGTCCCTTCATTGTTTGTTCGGAGTCGGGGATAGTTGTTTCAACTATGAATTCTGCCAGCGCCTGCGCCTTGATTGCGGTCCGAGGCTGATAAGTAATATCATGTTGGCTCAGCTCGATCGACCACTTATGAGGCGGCCGGAAGTCTCTGGCTTGTGAAGGATCTGTTTCAGCGGCTGGTCGGTAAGAACGACCATCGAATGGGACTGGAAGTATGGCCGAAGCTTTCTCGCAGCCATTATCAGGGCGTAGGCTATTTTCTCAATTTTCGGATACCGGAGCTCGGCGTCCCGGAGCACTTTGCTGACGTAGTAAATGGGCTTCTGAGTTCTTTCTTCTTCTCTGACTAAGACCGCACTAAGCGTCTGTTCGGAGGCTGCCAAGTAGAGGTAGAGTGGTTCGCCCGGTATGGGTTTGCTGAAAAGAGGTGGATTGACGAGGTAAGCCTTAAGCTGGTCGAAGGAGTCTTGTTGTTGCTACCCCCACTCGAATCCCTTAGCCCCCCTGAGGGCTTTGAAGAACGGGAGGCACTTCTCCCCAGACTTCGACAGAAAGCGCCCAATGGCGGCTAATCGACCAGTCAATCTCTGAACTTCTTTGACGTTTCTAGGCGGGGCCATGTCCAGTATGGCCTTGATCTTCTCCGAATTTGCCTCTATTCCTCGTTGGCTAACCATGAAGCCGAGGAACTTGCCTGATGAGACGCCGAACGCACACTTGTTCGGGTTGAGTCTCATATTGTGCTTTCTCAAAACATCAAACGCTTCTTGGAGGTCGGCCACGTGATCAATGCCTCGGATGCTTTTCACAAGCATGTCATCCACGTACACTTCCATGTTTCGGCCAATCTGTGCCTGGAATACCTTGTTAACGAGGCGCTGGTATGTTGCCCCTGCATTCTTTAGGCCGAACGGCATGACTCTGTAGCAGTAGAGTCCTTGGTCGGTCACAAAAGATGTCTTCGGAATATCCGGGGGGAACATCCTTATCTGATTGTAACCCGAGAAAGCGTCCATGAAGCTGAGGAGCTCATGTCCCGAGGTTGCGTCAATCAGAGTGTCGATGCTCGGCAGAGGAAAGGGGTCTTTAGGGCAGGCCTTGTTAAGGTCAGTGAAATCAATACAGATTCTCCATGTTCCGTTGGACTTTTTCACCATTACTACGTTTGACAACCACTCAGGATAATTCACTTCCTGTATGAACTGGGCCTTTAACAATTTGTCCACCTCCTCTTTGATAGCGAGCTGACGTTCGGGAGCGAACTTGCGCCTCTTCTGCTAGACCGGTTTGGACCCCGGATCAACACTGAGGCGGTGGACCAAGAGTTCTTCGGAGATACCGGGCATGTCTGCAGCTGACCATGCGAAGAGGTCTTGGTTGGCTCGGATGCATTTTACAATATCCGCGTATAGTGCGGATGGGAGGGTCTTGCTGACAAAGAACCTGCGGGTCGGCTCCTGCTCCGAGAAGAGTACCTCTTCCAACTCGTCTACCGGCTCGGAAGTTGGCCGAGCAGCATCTTGGGGGATCTCGAGTGTTTCTAAGGAGAGGACGGGTCCGAGGGTGGAAGTCATATAACACTTGCGGGCCTGCTCCTGATTGCCCCTTACTTCTCCCACTCCAGCCCGAGTGGGAAATTTCATTTTGAGATGATAGGCAGAAGGGACGGCTTCAAGGGCGGCTAGGCCGGGCCGACCCAAAATGACGTTGTAGGCTGCTGGGACATCTACGACCATGAAATCCATCGACTCCGTGCGGGTAGTAGGAGTTTTGCCGGCCGTGACATCGAGGGTGATTACCCCTTCAATCGTCACCGGCACTCCCGTGAACCCATGGAGCGTGTAGCCGGCGGGCTTGAGTCTGTCTCGGGAGAGCTTCAGCCCCTTGAAGGCGTCGAGGAAGAGGATGTTGACGGAGCTACCGTTATCCACTAAGATTCTCTCGACTTTGAAATTGGCCATGTGAAGGCTGATGACGAGTGCGTCACAATGAGGGGTGCGGACACCCTCGAGATCTTCGTCAGAGAAGGTGACGGGCACTCCGAGGCCTTTGGGAGGAGGGGTGGTTCGGACCGAGTTTACTTCTCTAATAAAAGCTTTCCGAGAAGAGTTAGAGGAGCCCCCCATTGGACCCCCGTGGATGAGGTGGAGGACTCGTTCTTCCTCAAACTCTGGCGTCTCTTCATGTTCCGGACGTTTGTTAGCCCCCCGAGGCTGGGGAGGAAGCTCGGCTTGGTCCTGTCTCACGAATTTTGCCAACTGTCCCCTCTGGATAAGGGCCTCAATCTCGTTTCTTAGCGCACGGCAATCGTTGGTGTCGTGCCCATGGTCCCGGTGATAGCGGCACCATTTTTCTCTATCTCTTCTCTTAGCAGGGGTGTTCATCTTCGGAGCAGGAGGTAAGACCCCTTCTTTTTCGACTTCCATGAAAATGGCGGAGATGTTTGTGGTGAGGGGAGTAAACTTTTCAAATCTAGGGGGAGGTCGGCGCTGGCCAGCATTATCCTTCTGGAACTTCTTTGCTCCCTCTTCTTCCGTTCCCTTCCTCTTAGACCCGGAGGCGGTTCCTTCCCAGTTGGGCTGTTCCTCGGCCTCTTCAGCTCGGATGTACTTTTCAGTGTGGAGGAGGAGGTCAGAAAAGTCGTGCGGCAGTTTCTTGGCGAGGGAGGAGCGGAGGTTGGAATTGAGGACATTGGATTGGAACGCCGCGGTAGCGACGGATTGGTCGAGGGATGCGATGGTTCTGGCTTCAGCTATGAACCTCTTCACGTAGTCCCTCAATTTCTCCTCCTTCTGTTGACGGAGGTGCAATAGTGAGATGCTAGTCTTCTCGGCCCTTCGGCTACTGACAAAATGGGTGATGAACAGGGTTTCGAACTGTTCGAAGGAGAATATCGACGCCGGGGCAAGGCGAGAGTACCATTCTCGAGCTGGGCCTTTGAGAGTTGCAGGGAATGTTTTGCAAGGAGGGCATCGGAAGCTTGATGGAGGAGCATCAAAGTCTTAAAGCTTTCGATGTGGTCAACTGGATCGGTCTCCCCAGTGTAGTTCTCGAACTGGGGAGGTTTGAAACCGAACGGAACAGGGGCATCTACTATGGTCCGGGAGAACGGGGGTCGGCTAGGACGTAGGGTCCTCCCCCTAAGCTCCTCTTCTCGGTTTATCTGTCCCAAGAGTTTTTCCACCTCGTTTAGACAGCGGTTCATGATGTCATCTCTCCGACGGTGATCTGCCGAGCCACGGGACTCGTCTTCGTATGAGGGGGAGCGAGGGCTGTGGCGATGGTAACTTTGAGAACGACGAGGACTTGGGGTGCGCCTGGAATTGGTAGGAGCAGGTCGAGGAGAAGGGGACCGTTGGCGAGGGCTCCGGACCGGAGGAGGGGATGGGGCCCTCGGCTCATTGGGGTTCTGACGGAGGTTGAGGGCCTGTTGTACCATTGCTTGGAATTGCTGGAACTCGGCACGGGTGATGGGTGCCTCATTGTTCCTAGGCTGCTGCCGACCTGCTGGAGAGTGCCTCCTTCGGTAGTGATCGGGGGAGTCCTTTCTCCCTCTTCGGACGGGGGACCTCCTGTGCTCTCGGTGTCGGGGGGATCGCTCTTGCTGGCGGGAGGCTTCCCCCCGAGCCCGCTTTTCATCCAGATGGCGACGAAGGTCATCATCTTCCGGGCATTTGGGAGGGGCATTGTGGCGACCAGAGGCTCGGGGATGATGGGAGGCCATGGAGGCACTGGAGGCGTTGTGGATGGAGAGGTTCTCTTGGTGAAGAGGCTGTTTCTGGGGGTTAGGACCCTTTGGATCAGGAGGTGGAGGGTTCCGTTGGAGCGGCTCTTCCATGGTAAGGGGGAGTTGCCCTTGTTGCTGAGCGGGATCAGGAAGGACTTCTTGCTGGTCAGGGTTGGGCGCTCGGTTGGAGCCTCTAGACCTAACTTTGCGAGGCGGCATGGCTGGAGAAAACCTGTTTACCGGGAGGAGGAAAGGTCTCTATTCGTTAGGTTCCCACAGACGGCGCCAATCTGTTGCCGCTAAATTTGGTGTGGGGGCACACAGATAGAACTTGTGGATTCTTGGGGAAACTGAATAGAAAAACCTGTGTACCTGTTCCGTCGGGCCTCGGTCGTCGTTCTCGCCGTGCACCTGCAAAAAGTGCGAGACACCGGGGTTGTTCCCGGCGACGCACCCTCCGACGCTCAAGTCAGTAATCTGGCAGACTATGAAAGAGCGCAAAAACTGGTGAAAGATTGATTACCTCTTAATGGAGATGGGTGGGGGGTATTTATAGGCGCCTTAGGGAACGGATTAGGAATGTAATCCTTGTGATCTGATATGGAATATTCTTCCTGTGAACAGATTAGGAATGTAATCTGATAAGGTATATTCCCTGTAATCAGATAAAGAATTTAATCCCAAATCCCGGTGAAAGGATAGGCACGAATCAGGGCCGTTGATTAATATGAATCAGGAACCCTAATTCTATCCCTTCTGAGCTGGGTTTGCTGCGGGTTGAAACCCGTACCCGATTAAGGTGGATCCATTCGCGGGTAAGTGGATTTTCGGGGAAGATAACCAGTACCCGCTTCAGACCTGTCAGAAGGTGAAATTACCGCTCTACCCCTGTGCCTCAAGATTCGTGATCCATCTGGACGGTTCCGATTTAACCCCATTTTTAGCCATATCAATTCCCCTGTTCACCACCCCTTCATCTAACCCCAGCCACATCTTCTCGTCCCGAAACCCTATACCACCTTTTCATCTTCTTCTAAACCTTCTGCCGCTTCTCATCTTCTACCCCTCTCTCTCCCGTTCACCTCCTGCATCCCGTCGCCCCTATGCAGTCACACTGCACCTCCCTAACAGCTCATCCAGAATGCCGCCTTGCACCCCCTGCCCTCCTCATCGTGGCGTCGACCCAGTGCAGCAACCAGTGCCAGCGACTGCCAGGATGCCAGCCTCCCGCTATCCCGTTGTCGCGCCGCCCTCGCCAGACGACATCCCATCCTCGCGATCCCTGAGCCGCCTCCGTGTTCCCCCGCCATCCCTGCGGCGCCACTGTACCCTGGCTGCCTGTCCATGGCTGCCACCCACTGCCGTGATCCCAGCGCTCCTCGCTGCTTCACCGCCTGTCCCGCCACCTGGCCAGCTTCCCAGTCGCAGAGAAATTCCCCCCATGCTCTGTTTGGCCATTGAGGTGCTGTTGGTTTGATAGTTTTGTTGTGAGCCGTTGATCGCATCATGATCATCATCATCTTGGTTTTGATCACTTGATTGAGAGCCGTCTGTTGGGTCTTAATCATCATCAAGTCTCGAACAACTGCCTAATCGTCATCACATCTCGATCATCATGATCATCGTCGTCTTGGAGTTCTTTGGTCGCTTTGATTGTGGTCGTCCGATCGTCGATCTGATCCGATCATCATCCTCATCATCAAGATACTGATCACATCTTGATCTTCGATCAGAGTCATCCGATCTGATCCGATCGCCTTGATCTCTTGATCTTATGATCTCAGCCGTCCGATCATGTTCGTGGGTTATTTGTTCTTTAGATTCGTGATCTTGTTCGTGATCGTGGTTCGTGTTCGATCCGTTCGTTGGTTCATTGTCGGGAATCCATTCCCGTTATTTTTGATTTTCGTGCTTTCATCCCCAGTTAAGGCAGGTAACTTGTACTCCAATTCATTTGTTTGATACAAGTCAAAAATACCACCTATAGTGTAGTTGTATCTAGAGACAACTCTTGTTTGTGTTATGTTTGATGGATTTTGTCTCTATTGTGAAAATTTGACCATAAATGACTCACGACACAATATGGACATGAATTAACTTAGGTTTTACCCATTCTTGATTTTGAGCATGTATATGAGACTTTTGTGAGAATTCGTGATTTGGTTGAGACCCATGTGATATATTTGGTGTGGACATGCTAGATACCCTAATTCATGATGGTTGGATACTTGGTAGATTCAATTTCATGTTTGGTTTTGTTTTAACCAAGTTTTGTATGATATATGTTGAGTTGTGGCTAAAGGGAGAAATCTGCGTTTTGTTGCTGATCTATTTTGTTTGCTGTTTTGAACTGTCTTAAAGTTAGTATCTTAATTTCGGTATAAAACATTAGTTTTAGAGAATTTCGTCTATTTTCAAACCCCTCTGACCTTGCTTGATTTTGTTTTAGTATAAGTGAGCTATGACTTTTTTACTACAGAGGTGTCGATCTTTTTCAGATTCTGTTTTTTGGTAATTTTGATGACAAATCATTTTAAAGAACTATGCTACGTATATTATTTTGATCCAAAACTTTGGTAAGTGTTTCTATATCTATCTAGGGATTAGCAAAAATTTTGGTGAATTTTATTGATGTGTTTTATATGTCGTTTCATGCATGTTTACAAAAGTCATACTTGCTGTATTTTGCTCGTTGTCCGGTAAAGAACTGTGTTTTCACCCTGATTCCTTTTACTGTATGGAAAATATTTGTGAAATATGAAAGTTATTATATTTTGTCTATTTTCATCTCCCTTTAGCGGATTTGGATTTTGTTTCACGGCTTGCGAGATATTTCAGTTTTCATACAGCAGTGTTGGGAAATCCAGATTTTCCAAAGTACCATGTCTTGATATTTTCTTAATTTTGATGACTAAACTAATTCTACTGGAATATTATGAAACTTTATATTTTGATTCTAGACGTATAGGAGAGTACCCCATATTTTTCCTGGATTTATTTGATGAGTTTTAATGCCATTTTTCTGACTGAAAATTCGTTTTACTGATTTCTGACTGAACGTATTTTTCTGGATTCAAATCAGTTTTGAGTTATTATTTTGTGAAATATAATATGACTTATTTATATTCGCTGGATTCGTGTGGAAGTCTATTTTCCAGATTCTTTGACGGATCCAGATTTGTATTTCTGTAGCAATGAGATTCATTGTTTTAGTACTGTACTGTTTTACTGTGCTGAATATGAATATACATTGTTTTGCTCGTTTATGTGACTGTATATTATCTATGCATGTTTTTTTGTTTCCCTGAATTTAAGACTGATTATACCATGTTAGTTTGATACTATTTTGTACACATTCATGCCTGTGTGATGACCATAATAAAAGTAACCAAGCCGGGGTTAAGGGAAAGATCTAGTAGTGAGAAAGCATAGAAATGTGTAGTTAGAAGGGGGCCCGTGTTTCCCATTTGATTATTTGTTATCTGTTTATGAGATCATGCAAGATTTTTATTATCTGATTCCTGACTACATACTTCCTTATGAGAGGGTGTACTCAGAAGGGGGCCCGTGATTCCCATCTGTTACCCAACTACATACGTCCTACGAGAGGGTGTACTTGGAGGGGACATAATCCTATCTGTTGCATGATCATCTGTTATCTATCTGTCTAGATCTGTTATCTGATATATGTCTGTCTGAACCCTGAGTACACGGCCGTATATGATCCCCTACGAAATCTAAAGCGAAATTGTTTGTTGCAGCAACCATGTGTTATGTTTTTGGGATGCATGATGTGCTACGATAGTAATCACACTAGACTTATTAGAACATGACATATGTATCTGTATCTGAAATCTGAATCTGAATCTGTTATATGTACCTAGCTATCTGTTATCTGATCATCTGATTACTTGTTATCTGTTTGATATTATTACTTGACACTATTATTTGACACTATCTGTATATCTGTCTGCATGCTATTTGACTTTTGACACTTGACACATGTTAGTATACCATACTAGTTGATTTTGTTATACCATAATAGGTCTGTTTCTGCTATTATTTAGATTTGTTTAGTTTTTCCCATGTAATTGTATCCTACATTATAAGTGGCCCGTAACTTGCAATTGACGAGTACTTGTTTTCTTTCTCCTTCTCCTGAAAATTGTCAATTTGCAGATTTTGGTAATCAGCTGCCCGATGGAGTATGTGATCTAAAGTTCTAGTTGGCTGGAGTTTTTTGCTATCTTCATTTATTTCGTGTTGCTCATTTTGAACAATGTATCTGCTAATTGGATATTTATCTTGTGTTTGGTCAATATAACCCAGGATATTTGTGTTATTCAAATCATGACTATTTGAGATTAATATATTTTATTTCAACTATTTTTATTGGTAATTGGTTCATATGTGCATGTGGGTGACTTTTTCGGCTTCCGACTCTGATTATATTGTGATATATTGTAAAGATTCCTGAACAGCTTATGGATGATGAAAATCATTCACTGGGATTTTGTTGCGTATCCGTATTCCGTATTCTTTTGGGAAGCGGGGCGTGACATTCCCGGTGAAGCTGGATAGGGGTGGTTATAACCACCTCCTCAAGATAAGGGCAAGCCAGGATTTCCTCTAATCCTGTTGAGCTGGCCACTAATGGGTTGAGACCCATTCTCAACTGAACAGATCCGTTCATGGGTTAGCGGGCCTAAAAGGAGAGACCCGGTTTCAAATTCGGACTCGTCTGTATGTGAAATTACCATCTTGCCCCTGCGACTTTAAGATTCATGCCCTCTTTGAATGGTTCCGATTTAACCCCACTTTTAGCCATATCATGAGCCCCCCACTCCCAAGACTGTGTGTTACAGCCTTTGGGGAGTAGTTTTGTTGTTTGAATGGCGTATAGGGCTTTATCGGAGTCTTCAAAGGGTGTTCGAATCCCATTTAAGTGGTGATCGTGCTTTTCTGAGCTAATAATGTACCCAAGTCTGCTTTTAGGCCCTTCTGGATTTTTGGAGATTTTACAAGATTTTTTAATTATTTTTCAGATCATTTATTCAATTTTGCAAAGTGATAATTTATTTTTCGGGAGCGTCGATTAACTATTCCAACCAATAATTATTTATCCAGGGGCTCAAAAATATTTCCCCAAATTTATAATTTTTTTTAGAATTTTTAATCAATTTTCCTAAATTTTAAATCATTTTTTGCAATTTTTAAATAAATAATTCGAATTAATAATTTAAAAATAATTTTAATCACCTATTTACGACGTGGCGCAATCTGGATCGTTCATCAGCCATTAGCGCGAAATTCTGAATGATCCGACGGAGGGAAGGTGTCGAACGACATGGGAGCATCTGGGGCCTGGATCGGGTTGCGGCACGAATTCAGAGGTGATCTGATGGCTCCTCCTGCTCGGCGGCGTTTTCCCACATGAGTAGCTCGGAACGCCTGTCGCTCAGATTTGGATTCCGAGCGACGTGGCGTAATCTGGGACGTCCATCTGGATGCGGCACAAATTTCTAATCCCAAACTAGGTAAAGAAACACTGACCAAAGTTTTGGATAAAAATAATATATGTAGCATAGTTCTTTAAAATAATTTGTCATCAAAATTATTGAAAAACTGAATCTGGAAAAGATCGACACCTCTGTACTAAAACAGTCATAACTCAGTCATACAAAATCAAAATCAAGCAAGGTCAGAGAGGTTTGAAAATAGACGAAATTATCTGAAACTCATGTTTTATACCGAAATCAAGATACGGACTTTAAAATAGTCCAAAACAGCAACCAAAACAGAATAGCGACAAACTACAGATTTTTTCCTTGAAAACAAAATCGACATAGATCCAAGAAAATTGATCCAAACACACCCAAATATGAAATCGAGTCTACCGAGTGTCTAAATATCATGAATTAGGGTTATTAACATGTCCACACCAAATATAACACATGGGTCCCAACCAAATCACGAATTCTCACAACTAGTCTCACATACATGAACAAAATCAAGAACGGGTAAACCTAAGTTAATTCATGTCAAGATTTGTGTCGTGAGTCATCTATGGTCAAGTTTTCACAATAGAAACAAAAACCATCAAGGAAAACACAAATAAGAGTCGTCTCTAGACCCAACTATACTATAGGTGAACTTTTTGACTTATATTAAATAAATGAATTGGAGTACAAGTTACTTGCCTTAAATCGGGACAAAGAACGATTAAGTCAAAAATAGGAGCAAAACCCACGAACGAAAATCCACGACCTCACGAACGATCTACACGCGCACTCGAGCACGCGCAAGAAAACCCCAAGAGCAAGAGAGCGCGACACGGCGGATGGAGAGAAACGGGAGAGATGAAGCACGGAAATAGGGTGCAATGGTTTGGGAAAAATAAAATACATGCAGCATGGTTTAGATATTCAAGGATATATGTATATTTACTTTAGGTTAGAAGAATGGATGGGTGCAAATCCTAGTGGTGGCTACAGGAGGAAAAGGAATTGGGTCGGGTTGCTTGTGCACAGGGTAGTATTAGGAATATGGGAAGTAGGTAATATAGGAAGGATTTAAAGGTAGGTGACCATCTGTTGGGTATTGGTAGTAATAGGAAATAGGATTAATAGTAGGTAATGGTAAAGAATGATGCTGTTAGTGGTTTTAGGAATTGGGTAGTTAAGGTTAAATGGGTAGGGTATAGGAAAATGGGTAAATGGGCTATTGGGTATGGGTTAATGGGTATTAAAATCTATTAGGGTTTCAATTCAAAAATATAATTAGATTAATATTAAAAGTAAATAATTTATTCAATAGAAAATATACAATAGAAATACCATAGTACAATAAATCAAATAGTATACACTGAGTTAATACTCAAATACTAGCAAATACAATAGAATTTTTAATATGCAATCAAAATGTAATAACAATAAAAATAATAATACTAACAGTAGAATTTAATAATAATACTAAAAGTAAATTAACAGTAATAACAATAATAGTAAGATTTGTATTAAAATCATACAGAATAATTACAAATACAATTATTGATCGAAAATAGATTTTAAATGGAAGATTCAACAATAAATTTTGAAAAAATATTTTGAAAACCGAAAAAATAATTTGCGATATTTTTTTTAAAATACAGAAAATACAAAATATACATTTTTTGGAATACAGGGGTTACAATCCTACCCGCCTTACAACAAAATTTCTTTCTCGAAATTTGCTTAGGCGGTACATAGGACAAGGCAAAGCAAACTAACTAGGTAAGAATAATAATAATAATAAAATATTAACAATAAAGGTAAGGATAATAATACAAGACATAAAATAATTTGGGGTTCACCATTTTGGTGAAAGTAATTCAATATCAATATCAAAAATAAAATAGTAAGAAAAATATAATAATAATAATAGTAAAAGTAATAACAATAATAAGGAAAACAATAATAATAGTAGTAGTAGAAATTCTTTGATGTGGGTTCGCCTCATTTATATCCCTCTGTAGACTTGCCTTCTCGACATCAAGTTGCAGGTTTGCCTCCACGACAACAGGTTACGGTTGCCATCTGGATATTCGGTTGCATATTTTGCCTCCCTGATGTCCAGTTGCAATTTGCCTCTATTGACGTCTAGTTGCATGTTTGCCATCTCGACATCCAGTTGCAACAAAACGATGAACAAAATGATGCGATCTTCCACACGTAGTTAGATATTGATTGCTCAATTTAAGTACAAAGTAGAAATTTGTGATATTAAAATACACAGTTATTCGAAATAACAAAATTTTCGTTTTAGAAAATAATTTTATAAAAGATCCAAAATATAACAAATAATAATCGAAATACTCAAAATATTCGAGAATATATATATATATATATATATATATATATATATATATATATATATATATATATAGGCAGGAGAATAATGAATTTAAACTCAATAAAGAGTCCACAAAAGAGGACGACTACAAAGGACGAAAGAAAATAAGAAATCAAAGAATTAAATATGAAGGAACAGAAATGAGGAGGCACAAGCGGAATTTGAAGAGAATATAGCAGAAAAAGAATAACTAGCATGACACTCAAAATGAATTAACCAATGAAGGTGAATGCCAGGGACGGAAAGCCATGAACGACCCACGAGCTGAAATAAAAAGGAATAAAAAAGAATGGAATAAGACTAGTATTCAGATCAATGTTGGTAATAATTTATTTATGCATGTATGGTTGGTGAAATGTTGAGCAGATTCCAGATTGAGCCATGCTTGTCTAATATATTAGTCAACTAATACATTAGCCAAATTTCGGCTCTGATACCACAAAAAACCCTGTCACGCCCCGCTTTCCAAAAAGAATACGGAATACGGATACGCGACAAAAGCCAAGTGAATGATTTTCATCATCCATAAGTTGTTCCAGAATCTTTACAACATATCACAATATAATCAGAGTCGGAAGCCAGAAAAGTCAACCACATGCACATATAAACTAAATATCAACAAGAGTACTTGAAATAAAATATATTAATCTCAAATAGTCATGATCTGAATAAAACAAATAATCCTAGGTTATATTGCCCAAATACAAGATAAATCCAAATATATAAATACAATTATTGTTCAAGCAACTACAAGAAATAATAATAGCAAAATTTCAGCACCTAGTACATCATGTCACCAATACCATTTGTATTATTTCCTGCATTCTATTTCCCCCACACCAGATCTAGCAGCAACAAGTAGCAAGTAGCAAGTGTCAAATGATCATGTTGTCTCAAGTCTTGTATCTAGTTCTATCTAGGAAGCACTTTATGTATCCCAAACTTTTACTACATGGTTACTACATACATGCAAATTTCGTTTAGGCCTAGTGGTGGGTTTCATGTCAAGTAACAAGCACGAAACATGTAATCGTGAACTCGTGGCATCAAGTAGTAGTATCAAGCATGAATCATGTAGTCATGAAACATGGCGGCATATAGTAATAACAAACATGAATCATGTAATCATGAAATATGGCAATAAGTAATAACAAGCATGAATCATGTAATCATGAAGTATGGCAACAAGTAATGGGAAACACGGGCCCCTTCTGAGTACACATACCTATATCGTCCACTACTAAGGTATTTCCATTAACCCTAGCTTGATCATTTATTATTATTATTATCAACAGGCATATATGTGAACAGAGCAAGAAATACATGGTACGATCAAGTAACAAGTTCAGGTCGGTACATAGGACAAGGCAAAGCAAACTAACTAGGGGGAAGGGTAACAAAACAAAGATTAAAGGCAAAGAAACAAATGGTGGCAACACCAGAAAAAGAAAGGAGATGGATAACAATGAGGTCAAATGGAATGCAAGAAAGAGAACAAACAGTATCAAAAGGAAAAAATCAACACAAGATAACAAAGCAATAAGGGAGTCGGCAGAACTGAAATCAAAGAGAGAAAAGACAGGGAAGAATTGAATCAAACAATAAGTCAATGGATGAGAACAATTGCAAGAGATAAGGAAAACCAAAACAATGCAAGGAAGGAGAAGCAACAAGATGATCCTGGGACCTGTGGGTTATGAGCCCACCATGCTTCTGCTGTGTCATTCTGATGGTAACGTTCCAAGCTGCAGACAAGTCGTTGTAGACCACGCGACAATAAGCGACGATCCGAGTAGAAAGAAAATAATGAGACACCAGATTAAAATTGGGATTTAGAGGAGAGCTTTAATCTAAATAATTAGGACAAAACTAATGAGAATTAATAAAAATAATATTAATAATACAAAAATCAACACATGATAATAATAAAATAATATTGACAAAAATAATAAAAATAATAATAAAAATAATAATCATCATAAACATATTGGTAAAAATAATAATAATAATAAAATATTAACAATAAAGGTAAGGATAATAATACAAGACAGAAAATAATTTGGGGTTCACCATTTTGGTGAAAGTAATTCAATATCAACATCAAAAATAAAATAGTAAGAAAAATATAATAATAATAATAGTAATAGTAATAACAATAATAATAATAATAATAATAATAAGAAAACAATAATAATAGTAGTAGTAGAAATTCTTTGATGTGGGTTCGCCTCATTTATATCCCTCTGTAGACTTGCCTTCTCGACATCAAGTTGCAGGTTTGCCTCCACGACAACAGGTTGCGGTTGCCATCTGGATATTCGGTTGCATATTTTGCCTCCCTGATGTCCAGTTGCAATTTGCCTCTATTGACGTCTAGTTGCATGTTTGCCATCTCGACATCCAGTTGCAACAAAACGATGAAAGAAATGATGCGATCTTCCACACATAGTTAGATATTGATTGCTCAATTTAAGTACAAAGTAGAAATTTGTGATATTAAAATACACAGTTATTCGAAATAACAAAATTTTCGTTTTCGAAAACAATTTTATAAAAGATCCAAAATATAATAAATAATAATCGAAATACTCAAAATATTCGAGAATATATATATATATATATATATATATATATAGGCAGGAGAATAATGAATTTTAAACTCAATAAAGAGTCAACAAAGGAGGACGACTACAAAGGACGAAAGAAAATAAGAAATCAAATAATTGAATATGAAGGAAGAGAAACGAGGAGGCACAAGCGGAATTTGAAGAGAATATAGCAGGAAAAGAATAACTAGCATGACACTCAAAATGAATCAACAAATGAAGATGAATGCCAGGGACGGAAAGCCATGAACGACCCACGAGCTGAAATAAAAAGGAATAAAAAAGAATGGAATAAGACTAGTATTCAGATCAATGTTGGTAATAATTTATTTATGCATGTATGGTTGGTGAAATGTTGAGCAGATTCCAGATTGAGCCATACTTGAAAAACCCTGTCATGCCCTGCTTCCCAAAAAGAATACGAAATACGGGTACGCGACAAAAGCCAAGTGAATGATTTTCATCATCCATAAGTTATTCAAGAATCTTTACTATCACATTATAATCAGAATCGGAAGCCAGAAAAGTCAACCACATGCACATATGAACTAAAGATCAGCAAGAATACTTGAAATAAAATATATTAATCTCAAATAGTCATGATCTGAATAAAACAAATAATCCTGGGTCATATTGCCCAAATACAAGATAAATCCAAATATATAAATACAATTATTGTTCAAGCAACTACAAGAAATAATAATAGCAAAATTCCAGCAGCTAGTACATCATGTCACCAATACCATTTGGAACATGTTCTCTAAAATCTGCAATTCAACGAATGCAGGAAAGAGGGAAAGAGAAAAATAAGTACCCGTCAATTGCAAGTTACGGGCCACTTATAATATAGGATACAAGCACATGGGGAAAACTATCTAGCAACATTGTATAAGAATGATGTCAAAATAAACAACTAGTATGGCAAAGTAAACAAGTGTAAATGGCATGAATCAAGTGTCAAGTAATCAAGTAAACTGGTAAACATGTAACAAGTATCAGGTAACAGGTAATCAAATAAACAGGTAAACATGTAACAGGTATCAGGTAACAGGTATACAGGTAAACAGGTAATCATGTAACATGTATCAAGTATCAAATCTCATGTATCATGTAGTCAAGTATCAAGCAAGCATGTGTCATGTGATCAAGTAGCATGTTCAGGTCTCATGTGTCAAGTCTTGTAGTTATTACTATATAGGTAGCACTTCATGTGTCCCATATTATAACACATGGTTGCTACAACAAAATAGTTTCGCTTTAGATTTTATAGTGGACCATAGAGGGCAGTGGACTCAGGAATCAGAACAGAAACAGAAAATAAGTTCATGAATCAAAATAGGTACACGAATCATCCAATTCATGCATCAACAGGTTCATGAATCAATAGGTACATGACCAACAGGTCCGTGCATCAACAAGTAACAAGTACACGAACCAACAGGTCGTGCATCAACAGGTAACAGGTACATGAACCAATAGGTCCATGCATCAACATGAATCAAAATGGAAAACACGAGCCCCCTTCCGAGTACACGTTTCTGAATTATCCACTATTAGATCATTCCCTTAAACCCCGGCTTGGTTATTTATTATTATAATTAGGCATGCATGTATGTGTACGAAATAGTGTCAAACTAATATGGTATAATCAGTACTAAGTTTAGGGAAACAAATAAACATGCATAGATGAGATACAGTCACATAAACGAGCAAAACAATGTATGTTTATATTCAGGATAGCATGATAGTACAGTACTAAAACAGTGATTTCCGCTACTAAAAACATCCAAATCTGGATCCATCGATGGATCTGGAAAGTAGGCGTCCACACGAATCCAGCGAGTATAAATAAGCCATATAGTGATTCACAACATCTTTACTCAAAACAGATTTGAAAACAGAAAACATGTTCAGTCAGAAATTAGCAAAACGAATTCTCAGTCAGAAAAACTGCATCAAATCCTCTCAAATAAATTCAGGAAAAATCTGGGGTATTTTCCTATATTTCTAGCACCAAAATATAAAGTTTCATATTATTCCAGAGAAATTAGTTTAGTTCAAAAATACGAAAACATCAAGAAACGACGCTTTGGAAAATCTGGAAGTCCCAACACTGCTGTACGAAAACTGAAGTAATCTCACAACCAGTGAAACAAAATCCAAATCCGCCAAAGGGAGATGAAAATAGACAAAATATATTAATTTCATATTTCACAAATATTTTTCATACAGTGAAAGGAATCATAGTGAAAATAAAGTTCTTTACAGATCAGCGAGCAAAATACAGCAAGAATAGATTTCATAAACGAGCATGAAACAACACATAAAACTCATCAATAAAATTCACCAAAATTCTGGGTAATCCCTAACTAGGTAAAGAAACACTGACCAAAATTTTGGATCAAAGTAATATATGTAGCATAGTTCTTTAAAATAATTTGTCATCAAAATTATTGAAAAACAGAATCAGGAAAAGATCGACACCTCTGTACTAAAACAGTCATAACTCAGTCATACAAAATCAAAATCAAGCAAGGTTAGAGGGGTTTGAAAATAGACGAAATTATCTCAAACTCATGTTTTATACCGAAATCAAGATACTGACTTTAAAATAGTCCAAAACAGCAACCAAAACAGAACAACGACAAACTACAGATTTTTTCCTTGAAAACAAAATCGACATAGATTCAAGAAAATTGATCCAAACACTCCCAAACATGAAATTGAGTCTACCAAGTATCTAAACATCATGAATTAGGGTAATTAACATGTCCACACCAAATATAACACATGGGTCTCAACCAAATCACGAATTCTCACAACCAGTCTCACATACATGAACAAAATCAAGAACGGATAAACCTAAGTTAATTCATGTCAAGATTTGTGTCGTGAGTCATCTATGGTCAACTTTTCACAATAGAGACAAAATCCATCAAGGAAAACACAAACAAGAGTCGTCTCTAGACCCAACTACACTATAGGTGAACTTTCTGACTTGTATCAAACAAATAAATTGGAGTACAAGATACTTGCCTTAAATCGGGATAAAGAACGATGAACTCAAAAATAGAAGTAAAACCCACGAACGAAAATCCACGATCTCACGAATGATCTACACACGCACTCGAGCACGCGCAAGAAAATCCCAAGAGCAAGAGAGCGCGACACGGCGGATGGAGAGAAACGGGAGAGATGAAGCACGGAAATAGGGTGCAATGGTTTGGGAAAAATAAAATACATGCAGCATGGTTTAGATATTCAAGGATATATATATATTTACTTTAGGTTAGAAGAATGGATGGGTGCAAATCCTAGTGGTGGCTACAGGAGGAAAAGGAATTGGGTCGAGTTGCTTGTGCACAGGGTAGTATTAGGAATATGGGAAGTAGGTAATATAGGAAGGATTTAAAGGTAGGTGACCATCGGTTGGGTATTGGTAGTAATAGGAAATAGGATTAATAGTAGGTAATGGTAAAGAATGATGCTGTTAGTGGTTTTAGGAATTGGGTAGTTAAGGTTAAATGGGTAGGGTATAGGAAAATGGGTAAATGGGCTATTGGGTATGGGTTAATGGGTATTAAAATCTATTAGGGTTTCAATTCAAAAATATAATTAGATTAATAGTAAAAGTAAATAATTTATTCAATAGAAAATACACAATAGAAATACCATAGTACAATAAATCAAATAGTATACACTGAGTTAATACTCAAATACTAGCAAATACAATAGAATTTTTAATATACAATCAAAATGTAATAACAATAAAAATAATAATACTAACAGTAGAATTTAATAATAATACTAAAAGCAAATTAACAGTAATAACAATAATAGTAAGATTTGTATTAAAAATATAAAATCATACAGAATACTTACAAATACAATTATTGATCGAAAATAGATTTTAAATGGAAGATTCAACAATACATTTTAACAAAAGATTTTGGAATCTGAAAAAATAATTTGCGATATTTTTTTTTTAAAATACAGAAAATACAAAAAATACATTTTTGGGAAAATAGGGGTTACATGAGGAATTTGAGGAGCAGTCTCATTGTGTCTCTTCAGAGGCAGGTGGAGACTCAGAGGGAGAGAGCAGAGCTACTTCACGCCCAGTATTTGAAGTGCAAGGAGGATATTGCAACTCTTAGTCATCGTATTTAGGATCTCGAGAAGAAAAAGAACATGTACAATGTACTGAAGGAAGAAGTGGCAAAAGTACGGGAAGAGTTTCGAGATGCCAAGAGAAACCGTAGGAACTATAATGTTGTATCTTCTTACTGCTTTCATTTATGTCAGAAATATTTTAAATTCGAATGTACAATGTTTGAATTCAATGAAATGAAGAGTTGATTTATATTCATGTTATCTACTTTGGATTTAATGGTTCTTTTCCATCAGAATATGGTTGGAAAAAGAGCTAGAAGCGGAGAAGTGCTTGACTTGGAAATAGAGTTAGCAAGAGTCTATCAGACCCTCAACGCCGTTGTCATGAATCAGAACTAGGAGAGGATGCCTGCAAATCCTGTACCTGAGGTAATCAAACTCGTGGAATCATTCAAGAGGATGAAACCACCCGTGTTTGAGGGGAAGTCTGACCCGAATGCGGCTGACATTAGATTAGGCAGGTTGAGACTATCTTTGAAGTCTTGGAAACCCCAGAAGCCAGCAAGGTGAAGTTGGCTGCACTGCAGTTCGAGAAGGATGCAGCTGTTTGGTGGCAGTCCATAAAGCGGATGATAAGAGTTGTTGATCTTGGCTGGGAGGAATTTTTGGAGGAGTTCCGCAGTCACTATTTTCCATCTGATGTCCAGGAGAAGAAGGCTATGGAATTCCTAGCGCTGCAGCAGGGCGATATGTCGGTTAGAGAGTATTAGACAAGGTTTACTCAGCTCTCGAGGTATGCACCCGAACATGTGATGGATGAGGCGAAGAAAGCTCGGAAGTTCGAGCACAGATTAAGGCCAAGTCTGAGATCCAAGATGATACCCCTTGGTATCAGGAGGTTTCACAAGTTGGTCAAGCAAGCTGCGGCTACGGAGGAATATATGAAGTGGTTTCATGCTGCTCAGAACCGGAGGAGCAATTGGCAAGTTGGGAAGAGGCTCGCATTTTCTGTGCATGTCAGAGGGCAGCCGCCGACTCAAAGGTTCAAACCTACTAGGGCGAATGCTGTTAATGTGGCTGGGAGATCCGGAAATGGTTGGGTGAGACCTCCTATAGTGACTTATTTCAATTGTGGGGAGACAGGTCATTACCGATCTTACTGCCCTAAGCTGCTAGATGTCGTCCATAATGGGCCAAAGCAGCAGGTTGGAAAGAAGTCGTACTAGCAGGGGCATGTATTCGCTTTGACTGAGGCTGATGCTGATGAAGTGGATCACGTCATCACTGGTACGAGGGAAGATGTTTAGAAGTGTTTTTCTATTGTTCTCATTTTCCTACTTTATTTAGTAAACTGTTATGTAACGAGCATGTGTTATGTAACAGGAGAACATTATTTAAATGGAAAGAAAGCTTTTGTTTTGTTCGATACTCGATCCTCTCATACTTTTGTATCTCCTAAATTTGCTAAAGTCTTGAGAGTTGAACCGAAGGTCTTTCCAGGCAAGGTCTTAACAGTTACTACTCCATCAGGGGAGACTTTAACCACTGATCGGTACTATGTGGATTGCGAGATCGTGATTGGAGACATGATTTTCGGGATTGATCTGATCGAGCTAAACGTCCTGGGGTCAATGTTATCATTAGCATTGATTGGATGTCGGTGTACAGTGCGAACATCGAGTGTAAGACTAAGGAATTAACAGTGAAGGCTCCAGGGGGTCCTGAAGTCACTTTCCAGGGGAAGAAGAGATGTTCAGTTTTGGTGGAAGCTATCAGCAAGAAGAAGGTTCCTGTAGAGGTGCAGCAAATTCCAGTGGTTCGGGATTACCCGGCTGTATTCTTGGAAGACTTGTCCGGGTTACCTTCGCATCGTAATGTAGAGTTCAACATCACCGTTCAGCCAGGCAGTGCTCCCATTTCTAAGGCACCGTATAGGATGGTGCCTGTGGAGCAGGATGACATCAAATGACAGATTGAGGAACTATTGGAGAAAGACTTTATTCAACCGAGTGCGTCATCCTGGGGAGCACCGGTGCTGTTGGTAAGGAAGAAGGATGGTTCGATGAGGATGTGCATTGATTACCAGGAGCTGAATAAAGTCATTGTTCAGAACAAATATCTGATTCCCCGAATTGATGACCTATTCGATCGTCTACAAGGAGCAGCTATTTTCTCCAAAATAGATCTTCGATCAGGATACCATCAGGTTCGAGTGAAGACTGAAGATGTGCATAAGACTGCGTTCAGAACTCGACATGGGCATTACAAATTCTTAGTTATGCCATTTGGAGTGACGAATGCACCTGCAATCTTCATGGACATGATGAATAGAGTTCTGAGGCCGTTTATTGATTCTTTCGTTGTGGTGTTTATCGACGATATCCTTGTGTACTGCAAGTCGGAGGAGGAGCACACTGAGCATCTGGCTGAGGTTCTGAAGAAGCTTCAGGAGCATGAGTTGTATGCCAAGTTATCCAAGTGCGATTTCTGGAAGTCTGAAGTGGCATTCCTGGGTAACATCCTTCTAAGGAGGTAGTGGCGACTGATCCACAGAAGATAGAGACGGTGAAGGATTGGGCAAGGCTTACTACAGTGAAGGAAGTTAGGAGTTTTCTTGCGTTAACTGGATACTGCAGGAGGTTTATCCAAGGGTATGCTTAGATAGCCGTGCTGCTCACTGGTCTGATCAAGAAGAATATGAAATTCAAGTGGACTGAGCAGTGTGAGGCAAGCTTTCAGGAGTTGAAAGAGTAGCTGACAACTACTCCTATTTTAGCTTTTCCTAGAGCAGGTGTCGAGTATGATGTCTACAGCGATGCTTTACATCGTGGGCTTGGTTGTGTCTTAATGTAAGAAGGGAAAGTGATCGCTTATGGGTCTAGGCAACTAAGACCGCATGACAAAAATTATCCGACTCATGATCTGGGGTTGGTTGCGATTATCTTCGCCTTAAAGAAATAGAGACATTATGTGTACGGTGAGAAGTTGAACATGTACACGGACCATAAGAGCTTGAAGTACATCTATCAGTTGAAGGACCTGAACTTGAGGCAATGGAGATGGCTGAAAGTACTTGAGGACATTCGTCCTGAGATTAAGTACCATCCTGGGAAGGCTATAGTTGTTATTGATGCACTTAGTCGTAAGAGCAGTCTGGCTAGTTTGATTACAAGTCAGACGCATCTTGCAGAGGAGTTGGATCGGATTGGTATTGAAGTTGTTGTGCAAGGATTGGGATTATCTTTAGCTCAGTTGAGGCTTCAGCCTATGCTGAATGAAAGGATTATAGCAAGTCAGAAGGAAGATGCAGAGATTCAGAAGATGAAGGAGCAGGTTGGTACAGGCAGGTTGTCAGAATTTCAAATCAGGGATGAAGTATTGTGGTTTGGAGAGAGGCTGTGTTTTCCGGATCAAGCTGAATTGAGGGAGAGTATTCTTTAGGAGGCACATGCTACTCTTTTTTTTCTGTACATCCTGGGAATACCAAGATGTATAAGGACATCAAGCAACATTTCTGGTGGTCATGTTTGAAGCGGGATGTGGCTGAATTTGTGGCGAGGTGTGAGATTTGTCAGCAGGTGAAAGCTGAGAATCAGAAACCCAGAGGTTTACTACAACCGTTACCTATTCCGGAGTGGAAGTGGGACAACATCAGCATGGATTTCATCACGGGTTTGCCCAAAAGTTTAAAGGGCAATGATGCGATTTGGGTTATAGTCGATCAACTAACCAAGTCTACTCACTTCTTGATAATGAAACTCACTTCGTCTATGGACAAGTTAGCTGAGCTGTATGTTGGAGAGATCGTTAGGCTTCATGGTGTTCTGTTGACCATTGTGTCTGATCGAAATAGGCGGTTTATTTCGCATTTTTGGAGGACTCTTCAGACAGCTTTGGGTACCAAAACGGATTTCAGCACTACCTTTTATCTTCAGACTGATGGACAGACTGAGAGAGTCAATTGAGTTCTCGAGGATATGCTTCGGTGTTGTGTTCTAGATTTTGGAGGCAGTTGGGAAAGGCATCTAGCTCTGGTGGAGTTTGCCTACAACAATAGTTTTCAGACTAGTATCGGGATGGTACCGTACGAAGCTCTGTATGGCAGGAAGTAAAGAACACCTGTCAGCTGGTTTCAAGTGGGGAAGCGACAAATGTTTGGATCTGAGATTGTACAACAGACTTCTGAAAAAGATCGATTTGATCAGGAAGAGGTTGGGGGATGCTCAAAGTTGGCAGAAGATCTATGCAGACAACCAGAGGAGGGACCTTGAGTTCTAGGTTGGTGATTTTGTCTTTCTAAAGGTATCACCCATTAAAGGGGTGATTCGCTTTGGAAAAAGTGGGAAGTTAGCCCCAAGGTTCATAGGCCTGTACAAGATATTGAAGCGGATTGGGAAAACTGCTTACCGATTGGAGTTGCCGAAAGAGTTGTCTCATGTGCACAATGTCTTCCATGTGTCTATGCTAAGAGGTTAGATTTCAGATCCGAGTCATCATTTTCTCGAAGTGCCGGAAAGTTTGCAGTTGGAACTGAGTTACATTGATCTTCCAGTTGAGATTGTGGATCGTCGGGAGAAAGTCTTGAGGAACAAGACGATACCGATGGTCAAAGTGGTCTGGAAAAACCGGTGGGTTGAAGAGCCTACTTGGGAATCTGAGGAGAGGATGATGAAGGATCATCCTGAGCACTTTGTTTGATTTGTATCTTTTTTTCTTTTCTTTTCTTTTCTTCTTGTTGTGTTCTGTTTTTCTCACTCTTTAAGCGTAGTTCCAAGGACGGAATTATTCTAAGGAGAGAGTATTGTAACATCCTAAACTTTCAATTATAATTAAAAATAAGAGTTTATTGATTTTTACGTGTTTTGCACGTACAAATTCATGTGCATTTTTTCTAGAAAATTATTTCTTCTTATAACACGAACAAGTATTTTTTAATCCTTCTTTTATATTTTTAAAAGCCTATTTAAACTCTAGGCCTAATTGTCTAATTCTAGCCCACCCTAATTAATTATTTATTTTTATTAATAGTTCATAGACATTTAGCCCACTAGATCTGAGCTCACTAGTTTATTTCTCTTTTAATTATCATGACTTGTAGTGTAGACACATTTTGTAGATAATTAATTAACTAATCATGTACAATTAGTAACTAGGGGCACTATGGGAGACACGTGCATTGCACTAGCACGTGCCTTGTGTGCATAGGGATTGGCCGGATGGAGGCAAGAGAGATGGGAGGAGTGGTGTAGTGGATGGGATGGTTATGTGTTCATGGATGGTTGCTACAACTCCCTAATACATCCTAGCCCTTAATCTTTAACCATCTAGATCAATTCTAGCCATCTATTTTGCTTTCAAAAAAGTATAAATACCCCTTTCATGTAGTACATTAGAAAAAAATTGATAAAGAAAGAAAGAAAAGAAACAAGAGTGAGTAAAAAGATTGAGATCTTTTTGTGAGAAAAAGATTGAGAGATTTTGTGTGTGTTCCTTCCCAAGTAGAGGCCGACCTACATCAAGGATCAAAGAGGAGGATCTCGAGTTCACTTGTACAAGGAGGAGAAGGCTCTTGTGGTGGCACAATCTAGGAGGAGAAGGACCGTTCGTGTGTTCAAGGAGATTTCTAGGAGCTTTGTATTTGTTTTTCTCCAAATAGTGGGTGATTTCTCTACTTCTAATATAGAAATCATGCTAGGGGTTTGATTGATGAAAATTGCTAAAGAAACTAGTAAATTAACCATATGTTGGCTTTAAAAAGGAACTAATTAGATAATGAAATGAATGCTTGATGAATTGTATGGTAATTGCTATAAATTATGATTATGGGAGTAGAATAAGCATGTGCTATTAAAATGTGAGTTTGGAACCATGTTAGAATGTAGAATATGCTTGTGAATGGCTTGATGAGTAATTGAAATACATGAATTGTGTTTATTAATTCATTGTGACACTAGTTTGATAAATGAGGCTATGTTAAAGATCATTGTAGAAATAAAAGAAGAAAAAGTAAAAGAAAAAAATTTTGTGATGTTTGTAATACTAGAATTTGGTAGAGATGACAATGTCGAATTTATAGACCTAGAACGCAAATTAGAAGTAAAATTCATATTTTTATGCCAAAATAATATTTTTAAAATACTGTTGTGTTGTTAATCTATAAAATCAGTATTCTGGAAAGTTTCATTAATTAATTTAGAAGAGAAGAGTTTAATAGTTTTTGAAATACGTAGAATTATTAATAAACAGAGAGTCGAGTCAAAATTTAAATCAACTCATCTCATATCAGTTTTTCACTGTGACCTTAATGGCCAGGGAGTGCGCCATAGTAACGTTATTGTAGCTCAGTGGCCTGTTGTGCGTGGGTTCGAGTCTCGGCAGAGACTTCTTTTTTTTAAATCTGACTTCTTCACAAAACCCGAGAGCTTAAACTCAAACAGATTTTAGCCTCTCCCCTTAACTGTTAGTCACTTTGGTCACTCTGGTTAGTTGGTGTGGTTTAGTTGCGTCACTGTTCACGTGGGGGGTCTGTTGGGCCTTGTTCGAAACCGGATGAGGCCAATTTTTTGGAGTTTTGTTATCTTTATATAATTCAATTTTTTAAAGGGTTTTAAATGTTTGAAAAATTAAGAAAAAAAATACTATACATATTCTTAAAATACCTGGACTTTATGAGAAATTTTTATGAGCCTTTTGACCCACTATCATGAGAATCAAGACCAATTTAGTAGGGAACTTGGTATAATATGTTAAAAATAATCATTGAGTAATTAAAGAAAAGTAGTACTCTTCTTTTAGAGATTTTATGAGTCGTGCCATGGTAAAAAATTTTGGGACAAAGATATTTGTGAATTAATTTGGTAGGTGAAGAATGTTATTATGAAAATAAAAGAGAATTGAAAAAATCTGTCATGAATGCGGTAAAGTTTGAAAAATTAATTTGTCACTTAATATATGAAATTTGTGCAAGAAAATGAAATGGAAATAATGATGAATTATGAGTATAAACTCATGAGTGTGAATACTCAATTTTATGAACATGAAATGAGATTAAAGACTAGAGTGTGGCTATGTCCTTCTACCGGCATTTGAATAAATTCTTTTGAGATGAAATATTGAAATGAAAGGCCAAGTTTGGGTCGTTGTGCTGATTGATGGTTAAGACCGGTATAGAGGAAGTGCTAACTCTAGAACGTTGATTTTATTCATGATTCAAATAATTAAGGATTAGATACATAGTGAAGATGTGATGAAAGTAAAAGAAAAACATGAGTATGAGGGCCATCAGATTGGCGATGTGAGAGTGATTCATAGGTTGCTTGCTCGATGTGTCATGTCATGGCGTGAACACTACTCCGGAATTATCAACCCGGTGGCGACGCTTGTGGGGAGTTTGGTGACTATGGGTGGTGCCATCGTTCCATGACGGAGGCTGAATTGTCCATAAGTTCTGCATGATGCATCATGTCACGACGTGGGATTCTCCTATAGGCTGTCTGGACATGGGCTCGTAACTCATATAATATCTAGGATACTTACCCTGGTTACCGCAGTAGTTTAAGTCATGGCGAGGGATTGAACCCTACAAGATGAAGAACGATTAAGGGCTTGCCCTCGGGCCTATATAATATGGGATGCATAGAATCCGAACAAGTGTGCATTAGTGTCATATAACATAAATAATTGCATTAAGGACTAAGTGTACATTCACACACGACATCAATAGGATAGTCCCTGTAGCTTTGTTTTGTGACAAGTGTGTACTTTCTAAGTTAGAGAAATTGATGTATTATATCCTAGCGTCAGTTGAATGAACTGATGTGCCCATAGTTTATATGCAGGATAAAGTGAATGAAAAAGATTAAGGAGGAATTTATGCTTAAAGAATTATTCAAGTGTTGTTTATTTCATTCATGTAATTATTATAATTTGCTTCCGCTGTTAAAATGTAACTCTGATGTAATAAAAGTTTTTAATTCCTTATAAAATTGTACGAAGTGAAGTGTAAAGATCCTGTGGAACTTCAAATTCAGTCTTATTTGGAATTCGGGGTGTTACATTTTTGCCGCTTTTTCGATCGTTCACTCATAACTAATCCAATCAAGGCAATTCACCTCCCTCTTGAATTGCATATTTTATCATATTCAAGGTTTTTATTGAAACACCGTAAGTAGATCATGAATTGTTATCGTACTGTTATATAGTTTATCTTTCGTCGAGTATATTGAGGGTTTATACGAGCTAACCCAAGATATTCTTGACTTCATGCCATTATTGACTCTAAAATATCGAACTTTTCATGTACTCATGTAGTATTGATAATAGAAGTTATTCATGCATAACACCGCACAAATAAACTATTGTAGAATTGATTATTAGGTTGTTGTACTTGAATGATTGATTGATGTCTCGTTGATGTTAAACTAGTGTATAGATGTATTCTTCATTTTTCTTACCATATTATTGTGTTTACCATGCTGGATCTAAGATTGTTAAGTATTGAGTTGAATTTTATCATGTTTAGATCACTTTTATTTCATGAGATATGTCGAACCCAGATTTTCACTGTGCCTGGAATTTGTGAGACCATTTTGACCCAGTATTTGACATCAAAAATTGTATCCTTCTAAACGAAAATTGTAGCCTTGTATTTCTAGTTTCCAGAACATCTAAAATATTTGAATTCCAAGTTTTATTGCAAGAGTTATGGTATTTTTACTACTGCAGCCTTTTGACTTTCAGAATTCCTGATTCATGTATTCTTCATGTTTAAGTTATTAAAAATTTAAGTTAATGTTAGAATATTACCCTAATAAATTCCAGATTATTAGTTAACATAATTAGGGGATTGACAAATATTTTTGGAGATTTTACTGATTTTACAAATATAACACTTGATCTTGATTTTCGGTCAGAACGTCTAATCTGTAAAGAACGATGTAATTAACCTATCTATTTTTATCAAATTTTGTATTTTAAATATCCGTTGGAATCGGGCAGGAGTCTACTTTCTATAACTTCTGACGGATCCAGTTTTAGATTTTTATAGCAGCGGGAAACTCGATTTTGGTACAGTAACCTAATGCTGTCTATAATTGTGTTTCCATATTTTCTTAATATAATTGTATATATATATATCATTATATTAAATGGATTGAAGTGTATAAATTGCATTGCATGATCCTAATATACTTGTTACCGCTAAATCTGGTGTGGGGGTAAACAGATAGTATTTGTGGATTCTTAGGAAAACTGAATAGCAAACCTGTTACCTGTTTCGCCGAAGTTTGACCGTTGACTTCTGCCCTTCACCTGCAAAAAGTGAGAGACACTGGGATGGATCCCGGCGACGCACCCTCCGAAGCTCTTGTCAGTAATCTGAATGATTAAGAAAGAGCTTTTTATTGGAAAAGTATTGATTACCTCTTAACAGAGATGGATGAGGGGTATTTATAGTCGCCGTTGGGGTCAGATTAGGAATGTAATCCCTGTGATTAGATAAGGAATGTAATCCCTAATTCCCGGTGAGAGGATAGTCGCGAATCATGCCCATTGATTTGGTTCAATCAGAGACCCTAATTCTATCCTGTCGGACTGGGTTTGTATCGGGTCGGGACCCGTACCCAGTTGAGGTGGATCCGTTCGCGGGTTATTGGATCTGTTTAAAAGAGACCCAGTACCCGTTTCGGACCCATTTGTATGTGAAATTACCGTTTTACCCCTGAGCTTTAAGATTCGTGTCCGATGTGAACGGTCCCGATTTAATCCTATTTTTAACCATATCACGAGCCCCCCACTCCTGAAGACTGAGTTTGATCAGCCTTTGAGGAGTAGTTTTACTGTTCTAATGGCGTACAGGATTTTATCGGTGTTTTTAAGGGAGTTTGGATCTTGCTCGGGGTGTAACGGTGTTATTCTGGGCTTGTAAAATGCCCAAAAATATTGTCAGAATTTTCTGGATTTTTGGTGATTTTTCCAGATTATTCTGAATTTTTTCTCATTTTTTTTGAATTTTTTATTCATTTTCTGAATTAAATAATTAATTATCGAAAATATTAATTAATTATTCTAATTTAATAATTATTTTTTCAGAATTTAAAAATAACTTTTCTGAATTAATAATTATTTTTAGAATTTTTAATTAATTTTTTTCGATTTTTTAATTATTTTTTCGGATTTTTTAAATAATTAAAACAATTAAATGAATTAATAAATAATTTAAATATTACCTGGACATGTGGAGCATTCCTGAGCGTCGATCGTGATCAGATGTGCGCGCATCATGAGGCAGATCACGTTCTGGACACGTGGCGCGTTTCTGAGCGTCGATCGTGATCAGATGTGCGCGGATTGTGAGGCAGAACACGTTCTGGACACATGGCGCGTTTCTGAGCGTCGATCGTGTCTTGACGCGATTTTTGAGACGATCGGACGGATCGTATGGGTCGGCAGGTATTTTCTCCATTTACAGGTTCGGTGCTTCGGCTCCTCGGATCGGCCGACTTGGATCTGCCGAACGCCTCGAGATGAAGCCACGTGGCAGTGCCACGTGGCGATATATATATATATATATATATATATATATATATATATATATATATATATTTTCTTTTTTTCTTTCTTTCTTTTCTCCGCTGCTTCTAGCCTTCTTCTCCTCTGTTTCTTCTCCTTCTCTTCTTCGTTCTTCGCCTTCTTCGTCCCGTCTTCCCTCTCCTTCGTCTCGGCGCCACCTCAACGACGAGGGGAGCTCGACATCAGTGGTAGGGAGGAACTCAGCGGAGAGGAGGCTAGCTCGACTCGGCGAGGTGGCAAGGAGAGAGAGGAAGGCGGAGCTCGGCGACGAATTGAGCTCGTGAAAAAGACCTCGGGGCTCGGGAGTGGGTTTGGAGCTTCGAGCGAGCTTGACGAATGGAGAGGAGCTCGTCGGAGGCGGAGCTCGACGACGGAGAAGATGGGTTCTTCGTGTAGGTTGGAGATGAGCTTGCAAAGGTGACGGGGAGTTCGACGGGAAAGGAACTTCAGCATATTGGAGAGCTTCGGCATGGAACTCTGAGCTGAGAGAAGCTCGGCACGGAGTTGGCTAAGTTTGAGTTTCGACTGTGGTGGCTCGATGCAGTGGAGGGGGCACAGTCCGAGCTCGGCAATGGCAGAAGAGAGGGAGATGAGCTCGACGACGGAGGTTGCTGGCGGCCGTGTGTGGGCTCAACGAAGCTCCGAGCATCGATGATGGGAGACGACTGCTCATGCGCGCTCAGCGAGGAAGGGAGCTCGTGAAGGTGAGCTCGGAGGCAGTGGATGTGGAGCTCGGTTGCGAAGCATGGAGGCGAGCTCGCTGTTAGAGCTCGGCATGGCGATTGTGTCGCTCGACGAAGAGGGGCTCGAGCTCGGCCATGGAGCTTGACGAGGGACTGTGGGGAGCTTGAAGTTGGGTTCTAAGCTCGTCGAGGGAAGCTCGCTGTCGTGGAGCTCGGCGCCATGGCGACGCTCGGCGAGGTTGGCGAGGATGGAGCTCGCCGGTGGTGGAGTTTTGGCGAGGAGATGGTCAAAGATCGTCGCTCGGCTTCGACGAGTGGGCGAAGAGTTTGGGTTCTCACTTTTTTCCTCTGGTTTGTTTTGGCGAGAACGCGCGGAAGAAGTAGAAGGAGAGGATGAAGAAGGTACGGGTCGGTTGTGGGACCCGACCCGTTTAGCCTCTACCCTTTTTTTTTGTCTTCTTCTTCTTCTTTGCTTCTTGTTCGGCAAATCCGAGCTCTTCTTCTCTACTTCTTGTTCGGAAAATCCGAGCACGAATTTTGAGGAGCGTTTTTCACCAATTTGCTGCTCGGTAGATCGGTGGCTCGGATTTCAGATCCGATTTACGTCGCTCCATCTGGGCAGTTGATCACGATCGTGGCGCGAATCACGAGACAAGAGGCTCAAATTTCGAGAAAATGCTATCTTGTCGTTTTGTGGAGACGTAGTGAGATCTAAGCCATTCATCATGTTCTAGCACGAATTTTGAGATCGGTAGAATTTTTCTCCATATGTGGAGGTCGGTTCCTCGTCCCTTCGGCTCGGCAGCTCGGCCATGGCGGAGCTCGGCCCTGAGAAGAAAGAAGAAGGGAAGGAGAGGCATTTGGGTTCTCTTCTCTATCTTGTTCTTTCGCACAGTGAAGAAGAGGAGAAGTGTTGGGTACTTTTGGCGGGAAGATTGAAGAAGAAGGAGAAGAATGAAGGAGCTAAGAAGGGTATGGGTCGGACCATGGGTATCGGATCTGATCCCGACCCGTTAGCCTCTTTTTCTTTCTTCCTCTTCATCTGCTTTGCTGCTCGGCAGATGCGTCTTGTTCGGCAGATCCGAGCACAGATTTTGAGGTGCATTTTTGCCACTTTGCAGTTCGGTAGATCGGGTTTCAGATCCGAGCAACGTGGCTCCATCTAGACGGTTGATCACGATCGTGGCGCGAATCACAAGACAAGAGCTCACATTTTGAGAAAACGTTATCTTGTCGTTTTGTGGAGACGTGGCGAGATCTGAGCCGTTCATCATGTTCTAGCACGAATTTTGAGACGATCCGACGGTGAGATGGGATCAGCAGAATTTTTCTCCATATGTGGGGGTCGGTACCTCGTCCACTCGGCTCGGGGACTCGGTAGTTCACCCTCTGCTTGTAGTAGCTCGGTGTAGTGGAGCTCGGAGTTCGGACGGCTCGAGCGTGAGGAGAAGCTCGGCGAGTTGATGAAGGGGATGTGTCCGAGCTTGTCAAGGAAGGGGGTCGGCATATGGAAGAGGTGATGCTCTGTTTGGTTTTGAAGAGGAGCCCCAATCCTTGGTGTGGAGAAGACCCATTCTTTTAAGAGAGTGTAAGGAAGCAACTCTATGGAAGAGTTTTGAGCTCCGAACTCGTTGGGAAGAGGTCCGCTTCGGAGGCAAGCGGAGTGAAGAGCTCGGCTCTGGGAGAGCCATCTGGCAGACGAGTTCGAGGAGCAACTCTAGGAGAGAGTTTTAGCTCCGAACTCGTCGAGAAGAGCTCCGCTTTGGAGGCGAGCGGAGTGAAGAGCTCGGTTTTAGGAGAGCCATTTGGAAGACGAGTTTTGAGGAGCAACTCTAGGAGAGAGTTGTGCTCCGAACTCATTGAGAAGAGGTCCGATTTAGAGGGAGCGGAGTGAAGAGCTCGGCATTAGAAGAGCCATTTGAGAGACAGGTTTGAGGAGGAACTCTAGGAGAGAGTTGTGCTCCGACCTTGTTTGAGAAGATCTCTGCTTTGGAGGCGAGCGGAGTGAAGAGCTCGCTATTTGAAGAGCCATTTGAGACAGGTTTGAGGAGGAACTCTAGGAGAGAGTTGTGCTCCGACCTTGTTTGAGAAGATCTCCGCTTTGGAGGCGAGCGGATGGAAGAGCTCGGCTCTAGGAGAGAGCCATCTGGAAGACGAGTTCTGAGGAGCAACTCTAGGGGAGAGTTGTGCTCCGAACTCGTTGAGAAGAGCTCCGCTTTGGAGGCGAGCGGAGTGAAGAGCTCGGCTTTAGGAGAGAGCCATCTGGAAGACGAGTTTTGAGGAGCAACTCTAGGGGAGAGTTGTGCTCCGAACTCGTTGAGAAGAGGTCCGCTTCGGAGGCGAGTGGAGTGAAGAGCTCGGCATTAGGAGAGCCATTTGAGAGACAAGTTTGAGGAGGAACTCTAGGAGAGAGTTGTGCTCCGAACTCGTTGAGAAGATCTCCGCTTTGGAGGCGAGCAGAGCGAAGAGCTCGGCTCTGGGAGAGAGCCATTTGGAAGACGAGTTTGAGGAGCAACTCTCGGAGAGAGTTTTAGCTCCGAACTCGCTATTTAAGTGACAGAATCAATGGTTGTGGGAGCAGTTCCGAATGGCGAACCACTTCTAACTCGCTTAGGAGCAAGTTATTTGAAGAGGAATCGAGCCAAGTGTTGGACTCCGAACCATCGTTAGAGTTATTCAACGGTTGTGGGAGCAATTCCGAATGGCGAACCACTTCTAACCTGCTGAAGAGCAAGTTATTTGAAGAGGAATCGAGCCAAGTGTCGGACTCCGAACCATCGTTAGAGTTATTCAACGGTTGTGGGAGCAATTCCGAATGACGAACCACTTCTAACCCGCTGAAGAGCAAGTTATTTGAAGAGGAATCGAGCCAAGTGTTGGACTCCGAACTCATTGTTAAAGGTTAGTAAGTTGCGGGAGCAGCCATGTAGAAGAAGTTGGACTCCGAACCCACCATTTAAGAGAGTCGTGACTCGAAGAGATAGAGAAGCAAGAGCAATAATTTTCAATGGAAAGATGTAAAGTTTTATTGAGATAAACTAAATGGCCGCTTCAATAGGGCGAGTCATTATTACATGCTATTGGCCGGGTTACAAGCATCGGCCTTATTGAAAATCAGGATCCTACTTCTACAATAAGGTGAAGACCTCTTGGGAGGAGCTGGGAGATTCTGAGTGTTGAAGCTCGGCAGGCCCTTCTGTTTGTTTGTAGGCACCTCAGGGGGGACGCTCGGCCCCCTCTTTTTGGACGAACTTGATCAGGTGCCCCCGCTGTATGAGTTCTTCGATCTCCTCCTTGAGAGCCCGACAATCATCCGTGTCATGACCGTGGTCCCTATGAAAGCGGCACCACTTATCCTTGTTCCTCTTCTTGCCAGGTGTATTCATTCTCGGGGGAGCGCGGAGGAGCCCTTCCTTGTCCACCTCCATAAGGACTTCTGATATATTGGCAATTAGGGGGGTGAACTTCTCAAACCGAGGAGTCGAGCGACGCTGTCCATTGTCGTCCTTCTGGGATTTTTGGGACCCCTCTTCGCTTGTGCTCTTCCGTTTGTTCCCGAAAGATGTCTCCTCAAAGCCCGGGAGATTCTCGGCTTCTTCAGCCCGAATGTACTTCTCGCTCCTAAGAAGGAGGTCGGCAAAATTATGTGGGGGCTTCTTGGCAAGGAAGGAGCGAAGGCTAGAGTTGAGGACGTTCGATTGGAAGGCGGCCGCTACAACAGGCTGATCAAGGGAAGCGATGGATCTCACTTCTGCAGTGAACCTCCTCACATAGTCTCTTAACTTTTCTCCCTTCTCCTGGCGGAGCTGGAGTAACGAGATGTTGGTCTTCTCCGTGCGTCTGCTACTCACAAAATGAGTGATGAAGAAAGTCTCGAATTGCTTGAAGGAGAATATGGAAGACGGGGCGAGGCGGGAGTACCACTCTCGAGCCGAACCCTTAAGAGTGGCGGGAAAGGTTTTGCACAGCAAAGCATCGGAAGCTTGGTGGATTAGCATGAGGGTCTTAAAGCTTTCGATGTGGTCCACGGGGTCCGACTCCCCCGAGTAAGTTTCGAACTGCGGGGGTTCAAAACCTCTTGGGATAGGAGCTTCCATGATGGTCCGGGAGAAGGGAGGTCTGCTCGGGCGGATGGTCCTTCCTCTTAAATCCTCATCCTTGTCTATTCGGCCGATGCACCTCTCCATCTCGTGGAGACGGCGGTAGAAAGCATCGTCCCTTTGACGATAGTCAAACGAGCCTCTGGACTCGTCTTCATAGGAAGGGGAGCGACGACGGTAGCTCTGGGAGCGGTGAGGGCTAGAAATGTGCTGTTGGTTGCTAGGAGCCGGAGGAGGAGTTATGGACCGATGGCGAGGACTTTGGACCCGTGGAGGGGTAGGAGCCCTCTGAGCATTGTTATTGTTGGGTCGGAGGTTGAGGGCTTGCAACACCGTTGCTTGGAACTGCTAGAACTCAGCACGGGTGATGGGTGCCTCATCGTTCCTCGGATGTTGTCGACCGGCAGGGGAATGAGGTCTTCTCCTATGGTGTTCGGGGGACTCTTTCATCCCTCTTCGGGTAAGGGACCTTCTGTAGTCTCGGCGGTGAGGAGATCGCTCATCCGGACGCTGTTGGTGGGAGGCTCCCTCTCGGGCCTGCTTTTCGTCCAGACGGTGGTGAAGATCCTCATCCTTCTGCCGATTGAGGATGGTATTGTGGAGGTCGGAAACTCGAGGATTGTGGGAGGCCATGGAATCCGAAGAGGCATTATGTACCGAAATGCGGTCCTGATGGAGGGGTTGCTTCTGCGGGTTGGGACGCGAAGCCCTCGCACCGGCATTCTGCGGACCGGCGGGACCCTTAGGGGGTTGCTGATTCTGAAGAGGAGGCTGATCTTGTTGAAGAGGGTCTTCCGCTTGGAGAGGAAGTTGCCCCTACTGCTGAGCAAGTTGGATGGGGACTACCTCTTACTGATCAACGGGATTGGGTCCACGGTTGGATCCTGTAGCGCCCCGATTTCCGATACTGGAAAATCGTGACACGAGTCAAAACCTTTTCTTCAATTAGTCACAATACACAGAAAACAGGAGAATTTAAAACTTTTTATTCAATACACAATGTGTTACAAGTCTGAATATTGTACAACTGTAATACCTTACAATAGAGTTACAATATTACCTTTACATTTCCAAGTATTACAACCTTCAACATCTTACATCAGAGTACCTCTCAACTAATAGATAATCAATACATATACTGCAGCGGAACTATACATAACACTGACTCCTTGCTTTCCTTGCCTTGAGTCCTCCTGAACCTCGCCTTTGTACTTTGGCGATTCAGTACCTATGGAAGTGGGGACGTCAGTATTCACTGACGCTTAAAGGCTGATCATATAGCAGCGAATCTCCCAAACAATATACAAAATATAGCAATGGTGTTGGTGTAGTTTAAGTGTTTGTGAGTGCTATGACTAGACTCTAATGCAATATTTAAATAGAGCTAGGACGCTTCCTATTCTAATGTTAGCAAGTTTCTGAAGCAACATGCAGCCCATACTACATGCGACCCCATCTCAAGCCGTTTCTCCATATATAGGGATTGAACCCGCGTTTAAGAATTCTAATTATACACAACCTGTTCCCGACACCTACACGTGGCTGATGAGGCTGCAGATGTGGTCATGTGCCACTGTTGCATTTCGCCAGTGGTGTCTATGTTCGCCACTGCGACCCGGCCAACCGGACCTCTCTCAAAATAGACAAACCCAATGTATCGGGCGTCATTCCAAAACCAAACTATAGGGTTTCGCAAGCGCAGGGTAGCACGAAGCCTACCCTGTGGCACCCTCTGGGGTATCGCAAGCGCAGGACTGCACAATGCATCCTGTGGCACCCCTAGCCACTGTACCTCAGGAATTAACAGCGCGAGATATGCAACCCGTGTCCTCAACTTGTGAGACGGCACCGTACGTATCCCTTTGACGGGAAGGTACAACCCAGTACACCACCTACGATCTGCCTCAAGGGACGAGTTAGTGTAAGGGGCCCCCTACCACTGACTCCTCTCTCCCGGTAAAAGGGTTTAAATAAACTGATCCTTGTAAGTCACTATCCTAATGATGTCCCTGACTCGAACAATCCTAGGGGTGACAATATTATAAACACAACCTGCTAGGCCTTAAATTAGGCTTCGCAAGACAACTCTACTAGGCTGCTCAACCTAGACTTACCAGATCCCTCAGGATCCGGTTGGTGGCTCATCGATCCAAGACTTTGGCCGTGCGAATATACACGCATGCCGCTACCCTAGACTTGGATTCTGTCTATACTCCGGTCCTCGATTAACCTACCCTGGTTAAGATTCGACGGTACACAAGGAGTGACTCCTCCACAGTTCCTTAGGGTAGAAATCATATGTCTTGATGGTCGATAGCCCTTATGGTGGTAATATCACCCTAAACGAGCACAACGAACCCTGTACTAGCCAACAAGCTATACACGAGTAACAACCACATACGAGCCAATCAAGCTACGTATGAAACAATAACTACCTACGAGCCAGGTGGGCCTCGTAGGAGATAACCACGTACATACCAGCCAAATAAGCCGCGTATGAGACCAACAGCTACGCACGGACCAGTCGAGCCGCGTACGAGACAACAACCTACATACGAGCCAACTAAGCTACGTATGAGACCCACAGCTACATACGGCCAGTCGAGCCATGTACGAGCATAACCATGTGCAAACAACCATACAGGTAATCAATCCTAGAAGCAACCAAACGTGCTTACTAACAAACTTGGTCATCAATTATTAGAAGCAACAGAGGAATCTACTAGTAGTCTATGATCGGTATTCTACTATGGAAGGATCCAAAGGTGACATAACAGCCTTTATCGAACTAACTATCACTAGTGGTCTTCCCGATCTTATTACTTCGACCTATAATGCCTTAGGCATGACATACACTCGTAAGCATCTTCCTACGGTAATCCAATTACAAAACAGAACTACTCACCATCACACTCCTAAGTATGAATGTGATTTCGCTTGTGCTTACATCGAGCTTAAGCATAAAATCACTACGACCTAGACATAGAGTCCACTATAGTCAAGAGAGCGTGAAAGCTTACTACTTATCTTGACTAATCACCATAACACAAGCATGGATATATAACTAATATAACATACAACATTTCAAGGCACGGTAGGTAGTCTAACATTACTCCTACAATGTTCTAAACATGCATTTGAACTTTAGCATGGTATGGAACATAACATAAAATCTCTACAATTAACCATGGGTAGTTTCTTTACTCTAAGTATGAATATCATAGTATGGCCATCATTAACTTAACATGATCAACAATTAGCACGATACCTACTTACTTAGCATGAATCGTGCTCATCTACTAACATAGCATGAACGGGCACTTATCTAAGCATGGGTGCCATGTAAACATGAGTATTTATGTAACCTAGCATGGTATACAACTTACTCACAATCTAAACTAGCATGACATGCAACTTACTTACAATTAAGTTAGCATGGTATACGACTTACTTGTAGTTAAACTAGCATGGCATATCTATAATTAAACTAACATGGTATATCACATACCTACAATTAAACTAGTCATGGTATATCACATACCTACAATTAAAACTAGCATGGTATATCACATACCTACAATTAAACAGCATGGTATGCAACTTACTTGTAATTAAGCTAGCATGGCATAGATAAAACTAGCATGGTATATCACTTACCTACCGTTTAACTTAACATGGTATATTACATACCTACAAAATTAGCATGGTATATTACATACCTACAATTAAACTAGCATGGTAAGTAATTTTATTATGGATCCTACAACATCCTAAGCATAATGTCATTAATCCAAGCATGGTAGGAACTCTTAGATTGATTCCTACAACATTCTAAGCATAAATAGAATAATCTAAGCATGGTAGGAATTTTAGAATTTATCCTACAACATCCTAAGCACAAATAGGCTAATCTAAACATGGTAGGATATTTTTAGAAACAATCCTACAACATTCTAAACATAAAGCATGGTAGGATATTTTTAGAAACAATCTTACAACATTCTAAACATGATAGGATAATTATAGAAGAACTCCTACAATATTCTAAACATGATAGGATAATTATAGAAGAAATCCTACAACTAACTAAGCATGAAACATGGTAGGATATTTTTTTAGAAGAAATCCTACAACTAACTAAGCATGAAACATGGTAGGATATTTTTTTAGAAGAAATCCTACAACTAACTAAGCATGAAACATGGTAGGATATTTGTAGAAAAAGTCCTACAACATTCTAACATGAAATAGCATGATAGGATATTTTTAGGAAAAGTCCTACAACATTCTAACATGAATTAGACTAATCTAAACATGGTAGGAATTTTAAAATTAATCCTACAACTTCTTAAGCATAAACAAAGTAGTCTAAGCATGGTAGGATTTTTAGAATTAATCCTACAACTCCTTAAGCATAAACAAAGTAGTCTAAGCATGGTAGGATTTTTTTAGAATTAATCCTACAACTCCTTAAGCATAAACAAAGTAGTCTAAGCATGGTAGGATTTTTAGAATTAATCCTACAACTTCTTAAGCATAAACAAAGTAGTCTAAGTATGGTAGGATTTTTAGAAGTGATCCTACAACTCCTTAAGCATAAACAAAGTAGTCTAAGCATGGTAGGATTTTTAGAATTAATCCTACAACTCCTTAAGCATAAACAAAGTAGTCTAAGCATGGTAGGATTTTTAGAGTTAATCCTACAACTTCTTAAGCATAAAAAAGTAGTCTAAGTATGGTAGGATTTTTAGAAGTGATCCTACAACTCCTTAAGCATAAACAAAGTAGTCTAAGCATGGTAGGATTTTTAGAATTAATCCTACAACTTCTTAAGCATAAACAAAGTAGTCTAAGTATGGTAGGATTTTTAGAATTAATCCTACAACTCCTTAAGCATAAACAAAGTAGTCTAAGCATGGTAGGATTTTTTTAGAATTAATCCTACAACTTCTTAAGCATAAACAAAGTAGTCTAAGTATGGTAGGATTTTTAGAAGTGATCCTACAACATTTGACTACTACTACTACTCCTATTTTAATCAAAGCATAACACACAATTATCTACTACTACTACTACTTCATCCTTATCAAGAACATAACATACAACTTACTACTACTTTATGGATATAAACATCTATACTACTTACTACTACTTCTTCCTTTAATCAACATACTACCACTTTATATCAACCATACTACTACTTTATTTAATCACCCATCAACATACATGCTACCACTACTACTTTATATTAGCATGCTACTACTTAGTTGCTTACTAGTCTTTAATATTACTAGTGATAAATAAAGAGATCATTTTTATTTTATTTTACTTTACAACTAGTAAATATGAAAGAAAAGATCTCTTTTTATTATTTCTACAACTAGTGATTTAAAAGAAAAGATCTTTTTAATTGCTACAACTAGTGATTAATAAAAAAGAAAAGATCTTTTTAATAGCTACAACTAGTGCTTAATAAAAAGAGAAGATCTTTTTAATAATTCTTTAACTAGAGATTAATAAAAGAAAGGATCTTTTTAATCTACAACTAGTGATTAATAAAAAGTAAAGATCTTTTTGTTATTCTACAACTAGTGGTTAACAAAAAGAAAGGTCTTTTTAATCAATAGAGAAAATTTCAATACACATATGCTTATTATTTTTGTCCAAGTTCCATAAAGTCCTACAACCCACAATGGTTGTAAAAATGTTCATATGCTTTATGTATGCTAAGTCCTACAAGTCCTACAACCAACAATCGGTTGTATGTTCAAGTCATATGCCATATGCCTTTTTAGTCCAACAACATACATAGAACAACAATTACAATAATAAAGATGTGATCTTTATATGTTTTAGTAGGTTCTACAACTACTTTCTTACTTTTTTCTCATCATTCACAACAATAACAACACACCCATCAAAACAAAAGAAAACAAAACAAGAAGGTAAGGAGGAGAAGTCAAACAACAAAACAAACAAACAAACAAACAAGTAAACAAACAAACAAACAAACAAACAAACAAGAAGCATGAAGAAACCCCCACCTTATTTTTTCTATTTGGAAGGACTTGCTTGCTAATCCTTCTCCTTCCCCTAGCTTTTTAGAACTCTTCTATCAACCTACAAAACAAAACTCTCAAGTTAACTTTGTTCTCTCTTTCTTTTCCTTTCTTTCTTTCTTTCTTTCTTTCTTTCTTTTGTTTTCTAAAATGAGAGAAGGAGGTGAATGAGGGGTTATTTATAGAAGAGGCTAGAAGGTGGTAAGTGCACCACATTGGCACAAAATAACCCCAAGGGGTGGCCGGCCATGCTCTAGGGGGGGGGGAGGGGTATGGTGTAGGGTGGTGAGGTGGAGGGATAAGGTTTCTAGAAGGGTATTAGTTCTACTCATGCATACAATCCTTCTTTTAACCCTCCTAATCAACCCTAACCTTCTAATTAAGTAGCCATGACAAGAATAAGTATATTGTCCCAAAGTACATACTACATACGAGGTATAATATACTAAGTACCATACAATTGTATGTATGTGTATACAAAAATTTCTTATAAAAATCCTCCTAAAACTCCCATAAAATAGTTTAATTTAGAAAATAATAGTAAAATAAATTTTATTATTACTTCGGAGAGTCACGCTATCAATTTGATGCACTTCGGATGCGCACCGACCGATAGATGCGCGTAGGCACTGTTTGTGGGCAACCCGGCGAAAAATCACCAAAATAATCTGATTTTGGAATTAAAATGTAATAATAATAAAATAATAATAGAATAGTAATTTCTATGAGTTAATATCCGTCCGGGATATTACAGATCGTCTGGATCTTACTTTCCTAGGAGGCATGGCTGGAGGAGATCTGACCAACGGGAAGAGGGGAGGCTGCTATTCGTATGTTTCCCACAGACGGTGCCAATCTGATACTGCTAAATCTGGTGTGGGGGTAAACAGATAGTATTTGTGGATTCTTAGGAAAACTGAATAGCAAACCTGTTACCTGTTCCGCCGGAGTTTGACCGTTGACTCCCGCCGTTCACCTGCAAAAAGTGCGAGACACCAGGGATGGATCCCGGCGACGCACCCTCCGACGCTCTTGTCAGTAATCTGAATGATTAAGAAAGAACTTTTTATTGGAAAAGTATTGATTACCTCTTAATGGAGATGGATGGGGGCTATTTATAGTCACCGTTGGGGTCAGATTAGGAATGTAATCCCTGTGATTAGATAAGGAATGTAATCCCTAATTCCTGGTGAGAGGATAGTCGCGAATCAGGCCCGTTGATTTGGTTCAATCAGAGACCCTAATTCTATCCTGTCGGACTGGGTTTGTATCGGGTCGGGACCCGTACCCAGTTGAGGTGGATCCATTCGCGGGTTATTGGATCTGTGAGAAGGAGACCCAGTACCCGTTTCGGACCCATTTGTATGTGAAATTACCGTTTTACCCCTGAGCTTTAAGATTCGTGTCCGATGTGAACGGTCCCGATTTAATCCTATTTTTAGCCATATCAATACTATTGTCACCATTCTAATTATCCCACTCTAATTGATCGTTCTATTGTTACTTCTATTAATACCATCGTTTATCGAATCTCTCTAAATCACATAATGTATTGATTGCATCGATAAAATACAATATAGAGACTATACTCGGAGGAGGGGCCCGTGTTCCCCTATTTATCGGTTACGTCGGTCATATCGATCATCGGTTGATTGCGGATTACTGATTACAGTATCTCGATTGACTCGTGCATCGGTCATCGGTCATCAATCATTAAATCATTGGTCATTATTGTTCATCGTTGCCGAGTACATAATCTATAGAGTACACCACTAGAGTCTAAACGACATTGATTGTATACATCGAACATGTGGTATGGGACGCATTAGTTCGTGCATTAGTTAGGCTAAAGACTAATAGACTTAAGAATTGACATAATATTGACACTACATGTTGAACATCGTCATTGCTATTGATATCGAACATTGTTTATTGATATTGACATCGACCATTGAGTGTTGACATCGAATATTGAAATATCGTTACTGTTATACCATCGCATTGTTACCATTGATATTGATTATTGCTATCGTCCATTGTTATTGATTCTCATTGTTTATTGAATTCATTATTATACTGTATTTTCATTGTTCATTGCTTTCTCTACTTGCTGTCCATGACTTGCTCTAAGGACAATTTTTCTCCTCTTTTTAGATGAGGTATTCACAGGTGATCAAGGAGAGTTACCTGCAGGACTTGGAGAACAATCTTTCTAAGGATTCATTGCTTTCTAGATTGATTGTTATTTTATTGGACTTCTTTTATTGAGTTTTATTAACAATGTATAATGGGCTTTTAACCCGGAGATTGTTATTTTGTTTCAGATATTGGATTATTGTATTTGGTTATTTCATGTCTTATTCCAAGTATTGTTATTCATGTGATTGTTCTTATTGCATGCGTGGTTGTATCTATCTTGTTATATTATTGAGTTAAACAATAATAGCTTATGGATGACGTAAGTCATTCGCTGGACCAATGTTACACGCTTGTGTTCCACGTTTTTAGGAAGCAGGGTGTGATTGACAACAATAGAAAATTGTGAAGGGAGAGTTGGCGGAAGGAAGCAATATATAGGCATGAAAGTGACATTGAATATTGTGCACTCACGTGGCAAGCGTGGAACATGCGGATCCCTAGACCGTTGGTTTCCCCATCAGTGAGACCCTTGAAATTCCCACTCCGAGCTTTGTTGCTCCGAAGTTCGGAGTCCTATGCGGTCTCAATCACGAACATGGCCCGACTCTCCAATGCCTCCACCTAAGATGATGATCCGACCGCGGAGGATCAACAGAAAATTTCGAAGTTCACAACAAAGTCAAGGCTTAATAGTACAAAAAACCCCTATCATTACACAAAAAATAATCGGGTACAATAGGCGGTGGCCAGTCTGCATTCAACAAAATACAATGAAAAATGAAAGCTAAAGCAAGGGGGCTCCCACCCAGAAGCCAAACAAGCATCGACCCAACCTATGATCCTGGGAACAGGTCGGATGTCTAATCCCGACTCTGAAGGAATCTCAGCGGGGGTCGTGGGCGAAACCCCCGACGAGATCGGGTGAACACGTTCATCACATACATCTTCTAAGGCCCCGTAAGTAGGGCCGACACCATCCCCTAGATCAGAGGGGATCGCGCGAGGAGTTGCGGGAGACATGACAAACTCCGGGTCGTATTCAAGATGGCCGAGGCTGAGATAGGGGTATTCCTATCGAACGCGCTCGACCGCTTGTTTGAAACCATGCTCCTCGCCATCGACAATCTCATCCGCAGCATCCACTAACCCCGATCAGGCTTTGGCAAATACGCGCTCCAGCGCATATTTCTCGCCCAACAGAGCCCTGTAGGAAGATTGTTCTTCACCCAAGTCGTCCTCTGGTCCCGCCGGCTTATTCTCCAATTCCTTCACCTTCTTTTCCAAGGGCCTAACATGCTTACGCTCCTCTTGGCATCTCTACATATACTGTTCCGCTTTTTGCTCCGCGAGATCAATCAAGCGCTCATATTGCCTCTACATCTCGACACTGTAGAGCGCAACCTATAGGGAAAACCCAAGAAGTTATCAAGGAACAGTCAGACTTATAAAGCAAAATACTTGAATACTTACCAGTACGGCCCCTTCAGAGAAGCGAAGGAAACACTAATTGGTGGTCACTTGGGCGAGAGCCTCCCTGTCCCTCAGACGAGGAAGGTTCTCCACTACTTCCCGAGCCATCTCCAACTCCATGATAGAGTCTAACTCCACTGATCTATCCGGTCTGGAAGGCCCCACAACCTCATCGGTGGTCCTCAACAACCTGTCGACTGGTTGCCCCCTGGGAGCCCCCTCTAGGCCACAAACCTTCGATGCTTCTTCGACAAGTGTTCCGAGGCAGGTACTTCGATCTTTTGCTTGCCCTTACGATCAAACATCGGTGCCTCCTGAGGCTCCGATGTTAGTGCAGTCGTCATACCGGCACCTGCGGAGAGAAACATATATCAGATAAGGCAATACACCAATACTATAAGCCGAGAAGAAAAGAACTTACATGAGCCAACGAAGCTTAAACCTACATCGACTAACCTCTCTTCTAACACTTACAGCCAATCGACACTAGCGACGTCCTCAAAGATTCTCTGAAACTCGGCACTCTCCCCTGGGTTCAGATCGTGAGATGACGGGGGATCCTTCTTCGGTGGGCCCTCATAAGACCATTTGGTGGGAATATCCCAGGGTTCGCTATTCTAGATAATAAAGTATCTCTTCATCCAACCCTTAATAGAATCGGGATAGCCATGCACCACTTTGTACCACTCACGCAGCGAGATATACCACCGGTATGGATGAACCGGCAACGCTCTGAAGCCTAAATATGTCTGAAAATATTTGAGGCAAAGAGGAACCCATCTCCCGTGGCAGACCATGATGAAGCACGTCAGCTACTTCCATGAATTCGGCTCATATTACACGGCCGCCCAATTCAACACTTCTTTTATAAAGGGATGGATGGGGAGACGCAAGCCAGAGTTGAACATGTCGACATTTATTATACACATCGGCCCTAGAAGGTTGGCATTTTGTTCAAGGCTAGAGTTCGGAAGCTTCAACTCGAATTGGGTGGCAATGCGATAAACCACCGGAAGTGACTCGAGTTCGCTCACAACCAAAGCACTAGCGGAGCCGTGTCCTCTCTGGTCTCAATGATTCCCATTCCAATGGAGGCGCAACTGATAGGATCTCAACCTCCGGTGCTTCCTCAACGAGAATTCCCACAAGCCTCTCCCCGACTTTTGCCGACCGACCCTCGTTCCCCCGGTCACGTCCACCCTCTGTTGCCTCGGGTGGCTCTCGATTTTCCTTCCCCTAACCAACTCCGGTCTCGCCGGACCCGATCTCTTCGGTCCGGCTATGACTTCCTTCCCCAAAATCAGAGACTCCGATGATATCCACTTTCGGTTATGGTGATATCTCGCATGTCGATCCTAAGTTCTCAGAATCGCTTCCCTGTAAAGGGGATCGGCTCAACGAACCTACGGCCGATCCACCTCGTGAAGAGCTAGCTGCTGATCCACCACTGTCGCCAGAAGAGGGAGAACTACTGATTTCTACAGTCAACATATCCGGGATTACAATCTTGAAGAGAGAGATTCCAGAGGTAAAGAAAATAATCCCTCACAGTGCTGATAGGGTGGGAAAATTTATAAAGGACGACTGATTCTCGAACCGTCGGCACGTGCCATCCATTTGATTTCCGTGATTGACAGCCCATCGAATGACTGATGTCACGTGTCAACTCCTCGGGCTCCACGAAATTTGACATGGCAAAAGGCCACGTGGGTAGGAGGTTCTAGCTAAAAGAGATTCACCTTGGCTCCAACCGGCTCCAAGCTTCTCGCAGGATGCAATGCCTACTAAGTTCATACCTTAGACTAGCACCGAACACCATTTTGACTTTCCCTCCGGAGCAAGACTTCCACCACAACTTAATAGTTTAATGCTACCATCACGTCAATGCTTTTCCACGAGTTATCTACTCCTCGGAAATGACCAATAACACATTCCTGAAAGTTGGGGGCTCATGATATGAGAAAAATTGTGACTGATCTCCCCCGATGATTCTGGCATGAATTATAAAGCAACAGACCAGACTTAATGCCAACTTCTTTAATGGCCTAGGCCAGATAGCTCAATGGGCCTTCTGCTGGCCCATTGGCATGCCCTGGAGATTTGCTTGCCGTTTGCATCAGACGCTCCATCGATTACACCATAACTGTACCCCCTAAAATCAAGAATCTAATCAATCCCAGATTCGAAAGGAAGGGGATTCCAATATCGCTAGAGGAACTTTCCAAAATAGTTTTTCTCCCCTAACATATAAATACAACATCTACTTTATGGTTACAGGTAATGAATCTTTTGTTACATAATCCCTTCAACTAAATGCTGCCTTCTGACTTAAGCATCGGAGGGCCTGTCTCCGGGAATATTCATGGTGTTTTAGACTTCATTTTGCAGGTCCACTAGGCGGCCACCCATCAACAGCCCCATTTGATATATATTTGAATCCAGAACAAAGGTTAGGATCACTGCAATTTCCTCGAATACAAGAACTCACAATATCTGTTGATTTCACACCCCAAAAAAAGATTGCAACACACACCAATCTCTTTTAAAGAAACGCGAGAAACGAGTTAATTTTTATTTTTCCTTCAAGAGAAGGAAAAATGTATGAAATTTTTAAGAAAGATAAAAAAGAAATTAACATTGTACATATAATTTCCTACACAGAAAAATTTCTAAAAAGTTTTCGACACAATAATTCAATACTATATTTTACCACCATCACCATCAATATTGTCATGCCCCGTTTTCCAAAAATACGGAATACAAGTACGTAACATTGGCCAGGGCCGATCACCAAAATCTGCAATTAAAATTGTAGGAGACGGAAAGAGAAAACAAGTACTTGTCAGTTGCAAGTTACGGCCACTTATAATGTAGGATATAAGTACATGGGATAGATAAATATAAGTAACAAACATAACATGGTATAAGTGTATCAACAGAAATGTAATATGTAACATGAATCAAGCAAACAGAATCAAGCAACATGGTATACAAATAGGTACAGGTAACATGTATCAAGTGTCAAGTGAATAGGTAAACAGGTAAACATGTATCATGTAACAGGTAAATAGGAACACGTAATCATGTAACGGATAATCAGGTATCAGGTGATCAAGAACAAGTAATCAGGAAAACAGGTAATCAGGAAACAAGTACAGAAAATCAGATTATGTCATGTCAAGTCTTGTGTTATCACTATCTAGGTAGCACTTCTTGCGCCCCAAAAACATAACACATGGTTGCTACAACAAACAGTTTCGCTTTAGATTTCGTAGTGGAGTCCATAGAGCAGTGTACTCAGGGATCAGGATAACAGGTAACAGGAACTGGTAGAACCAAGCAGCTCTCTTTCGAGTACACCTTCCTATAGGGAAGTATGCAGTCAGGTACAGGAAACAGGCATAAATTAGTGGTTATCTTCTGAGTAAATCTTCCTATAGGGAAGCATGCACTCAGGTACTGGTAACAGGATCGTGAATCATGTAGTCATGAACATGTAACAGGCAGGCAGGACACAGGTCCTCTACTCAGTACACGTTTTATATTTTCAACTACTAGATCTTTACCTTAACCCCGGCTTAGTCATTTATTATTATAATCAGGCATGCATGTATGTGTCACAAAACAAAGCAAGGATAACAGGTTATAAACATGTATTAGGTTCAGGGTGCAAGATAAACAAGTACAGGTACAAGATAACACATAATAGGGTAAAACAACTAGTTTTCTAATTCAGGACAGAAAGACAGTGCTGTACTAAAACTGTGATTACTGATACTACAAACATCCAAATCTAGATCCGTCAAAGAATCTGGAAAATAGACTTCCAACCGAATCCAGTGAGTATATATAAGTCATATAGTGTTTCACAAAATCATAACTCAAAACTGAATCTAAACCAGGAAATGCGTTCAGCCAGAAATCAGTAAATTATATTCAAGTACAGGAAAACAACAAGAAATCATCATAATAAATTCCAGGAAAAATCTGGGGTATTTTCCTATATGTATAACATCAAAATATAAAGTTTCATAATTTTCCTGAAAGGTTATTTTAGTCAACCAAAATCAGAAAACATCAAGAAAAGGTAGTTTGGCAAATCTGGAGTTCCCAACATTGCTGTATGAAAACAATAATATCTCGCAAACCGTGAAGTGAAATTCAGATCCTACAAAGGGAGATTAAAATAGACAAAATAATCTAACTTTCATGTTTCACAAATATTTTTCATACAGTAGAAGGAAATAGGGTGAAAACACGATTCTATACAGAACAGCGAGCAAAATACAACAGGTATAGCTTTTATAAACAAGAATGAAATGACATATGAAACTCATCAATAAAATCCACCAAAATTCTGGGTAATCCCTGGATAGGTATAGAAATACTAACCAAAGTTTCACATCAAAATAATATGTGTAGCACAAGTATCAAAATAATTTATTCATCAAAATCATCAAGAAACAGAATCTGGAATTTATCTGCACCTCTGTAGTAAAACAGTCATATCTCACACATACGAAAACAAAATCAATCAAGGTCAGAGGGGTTGGAAAGCAGACAAATTTCTCTAAAATTCATGTTTTATACTGAAATTAAGATTCTGACCTTAATATGATCAAACAATGAACGGATCTCAGGCACGAACACAAACACACCGAACGGATCACGAACCAAAGACGAACACAAACTAACAAACGGATCACGATGACGATCAAGACCAAGATAATAAAACAACGATCGGGCGAATCGGCACGAATGAGATCAAGATCAAAATCAACAAGATCGGACGGTCCAGATCAAGGTGATGATGAAGTTGATGATGATCGTGATCGAACAGCCAAGATCACCCCGATGGTGACGATCTAGATGATGATGATCAAAGGAGAACGGATGACCCACATCCAAGGCCATGATCAAGACCAACGGACGGGCAAGATTAATCATGATCAAAACTCCATGGTGATGATGATCATGATGATCGACGGCCCACGATCAAGGAAGATCAAAACCTTGATCAACAGCAACCACCAAGTAGGGACAGCCGGGGGTGGTGATGGCGGATGGCAGGGTAGCAAGGTGGCGGTCAGTTGACGGCGCACAGGTCCAGCACTGGCGAGGGACGTTGTCGTTGCTGCAGACTGTTGTTGTATGGGACAGGGAGGCAGTGCAAAGGGAGGGTGACAGGATGGAGCTGGTTGAAGATTACTGGAGCATCAAGCTGTCGAGGTGAGGGTGCGGCGATGCTACGCTGGCATCGCATAGGAGGATGGGGCCCGACCAGCACAGGGGAGTGCACTAGAGGGGAGAGTAGGAGGTGCTCGGGGTTAGGGTGACGACTGCCACAGAGGTCGACTCCGAGAAAACAGGGAGACGGGGGCAGCGCAATGTAGGGAAGCTGCGTGCATTGGGGAGGCGCTGTAGGGGACTATCGCAGCGGAGTTGCGGTCGTGTTCGGTGCTCGGGAGGGAGACGGAGGAGCATGGTGGACTGACGATGCTGCTGGAGTCGCGTCGCGACACCGGGGGGGGGAGAGAGAATGGATTCGAGGAGAAGATCGGGATGAGAAGGAGGCGACTGATTGGTAGGAAGAAGATGAACGGGTTATAATATGGGTATATATAGAGTAGGGTTTAGGGTTAGGCTGTATATGGGTTTTGGGTAGGATATAAATAGGTATGGTTATATTTAAACAGGGTATGGGTAATGTAAAACGGGTATGGGTTATTTTGGGTTAAAGGGGTTAGTGGGTAATGGGTTTAATGCATATTCGGTTTGGGTTTAAAATCCAGTTGGGTTTTTAAAAATTCAATAAGAAAATAAAATAACAAATAAAAAGATTGTTTATAATAAAATTGTAATTTGCATTACAAAAATAGAATTTTTTTAAAAATAGATACACAAACAATTAGCAAATAGAAATAGATTTTCAATAACCAGTCAAAATTAATAATAATAATAACAATAATAATAGTAATAATAATAATAAGAGTAAAATAACAAAAATAAGAATTGTATTTCAATATAATAATCATAGAAAATATTTACAAATAAGCTCATTGATCGAAAACAGATTTTAATAGGAAATCCAAAAATACATTTTGACAAAAGAATTTGAAAGCAAAAAATAATTTACAAAAATTTAAAATACCAAAAATACACAAAAAAATACAATTTTGGGAAAACAGGGGTTACAAATCCTACCCACCTTATAACAAAATTTCGTCTTCGAAATTTGTTTAGGCGGTACATAGGACAAGGCAAAAGCAAACTAACTTGGGGAAGGGTAACATAACAGAGGGCTAAAGGGAAAGGAATAAAGCAGTGGCAATACCAGAAAAAGAAGAAACATGGATAACAAGGATGTCAAATGGAATGCAAGAAAGAGAACAAACAATATCAAAAGGAAAGAAACAACTCAAGATAACAAAGCAAGATAGGGAGTATGCAAAACCAGAATCAAAGAAAGAATGGACGGGGAAGAATTGAATAAATAATAAATGAGTGCATAATGGCAAAATGGAATGCAAAAAAGAAGTAACCGGTATCAAAAATGAAGAAGAACACCACAAGACTGGCAAGATAACAATGCTAAGAGATGAAGAAATAGATAGGACTGGAATCGAGGAAGGGGTGGATAAGGAAGAAATGGACCAACCAATGAGTTAACGGATGAAGATGAGTACAAGGAATGGAACAAACAAACAATACAGGGGAGGAGAAGCAACAAGATGATCGTGGGACCTGTGGGTTATGGGCCCACCACGCTTTCGCTGTGCCACTCTGATGGTGATGTTCCAAGTTGCATACATGTCGTTGTAGACCATGTGATACCAAGCGACGATCCAAGCAGGAAGAAAAGAATGAGACACCAAAATCAAAGAGAATATAGGTAGGAGAATTTGGGTTGGGCTCGAGTTAGATATTAATAAATACTTGAATCAAAGGAAAATAAAATTGGGCTTTAGATGATGGCTTTAATTTAAATAATTAGGTCAAAACTAATGGGCGTTAACAAAAATAGAATTAATAATACAAAAATCAACACATATTAATAATAAATAATAATAACAAAAATAATAAAGATAATAATAACAATAATAATCATCATAATCATACTGGTAAAAATAATAATAAAAATATTGACGATATTGGTAAGGATAATAATGAAAGCCAGAATATAATTAGGGGTTCTTCATTTTTTGTGAAAATAATTCAATTTTAACAACAAAAAATAGTAAAAAAATAAAATAATAATAACAGTAGTAATAATAACAATAATAATAATAAAGACATTAATAGGGTTTGTATATAAAGAAATCGTTTGAAATAATAATAAATACAATTAATAAAAGAACAGATTTTAGCATGTGATACAAAATATTTTTGAATAAAAATGAATTTAAGAAAGCAAATTTTTTTTATAAAGAACCCAAACTCTGATAATACACAGAAAATACGGATTTGGGAAAATGGGGGTTACTATAGTAGAAATTCTTTGATGTGGGCTCATCTCATCTATATCCATCTGTAGACTTGCTTTATCCACATCAAGTTGCAGATTTGCATCCACGACATCAGGTTGCAGGTTACCATATGGATATTCGGTTGCACATTTTGCCTCTATCCAGTTGTAATTTTTCTCCATTGACGTCTAGTTGCATGTTTGTCATCTCGACATCCAGTTTCAACAAAACGATGAAAGAGATGATGCAATCTTCCACGCGTACTAAGATAGTGATTGCTCAATTTAAGTACGAAGTTATGTTTTGAAATTTGTGACATTAAAATACACAATTATTCGAAATAACAAAATTTCCGTTTTAGAATTTTTTTTTTATAGAAGATCCAAAATATAACAAATAATAATCGAAATACACAAAATATTTAGAAATATATATATATATATATATATATATATATATATATAAAGAAAAATATAAGCAGGAGAAGAATAAATTTTATACTCAATAAAGAGTCAACAAAGGAGGACGACTACAAGGGACGAAATAAAATACAAAAGCAAGAAATGAATATGAAGGAAGAGGAACAAGGGGACACAAGCGGAATTTGAAGAGAATATGGCAGGGAAGAAATAACTAGCATGATACTCAAAATGAATCAACAAATTAAGATGAATGAAAGAATCAAAGAAATATGGGTACGGAAAGAACGAAACTATATCCAATAAAAAATCAACAAATAAGAACAACTAAAAGAGACGAAAAAAACAAGGAATCAAGGAAATCGAATAAGAAGGGATCAAATGAATGGAATAAGACTAGTATCCAGATCAATGTTGATTATAATTCATTCATATTTGCATGGTTGGTGAAATGTTGTGCCGATCCCAGATCGAGCCAAACTTGTCTAATATATCAGTCAAACTAATACATTAGCCAAAACTGGGTTCTGATACCACTAAAAACCTTGTCACGCCCTGCTTCCCAAAAATACGGAATACGAGCACGTAACATTGGCCCAGCGAATAATTTTCATCATCCATAAACTGTTTAGGATTCTTTACAACATATCACTGGAATAATCAGAGTCGGAAGCAAGGAAACAACCACACATGCAAAATTGAATCAATATACCAACAAAATTTACTTGAAACAAAATATATTAATCTCAATTAAACCAGATCTAAACAAGTCAAAAATCCTTGGTCATACTGCCCAAACACAAAGACTCCAAGTAACAGATACATTGTTCAAAATGAGCAATAGAAAATAAATGAAGATAGCAAAAACTCCAGTCAACTAGAACTTTAGATCACATACTCCATCGGGCAGCTGATCACCAAAATCTGTAATTAATAATTGCAGGAGAATGAAAGAGAAAATAAGTACCCGTCAATTGCAAGTTACGGGCCACTTATAATGTAGGATACAAGTACATGGAATAGATAAATCTAAGTAACAAGCATAATATGGTATAAGTGTGTCAACATAAATGTAATATGTAACATGAATCAAGCAAACAGAATCAAGCAACATGGTATACAAACAGGTACAGGTAACATGTATCAAGTGTCAAGTGAACAGGTAAACAGGTAAATAGGAACAGGTAATCATGTAACAGGATAATCAGGTATCAGGTGATCAGGAACAAGTAATCAGGAAAATAGGTAATCAGGAAACAAGTACAGGAAATCAGATTATGTCATGTCAAGTCTTGTGTTACTATCTTGTTAGCACTTCATGCGCCCCAAAAACATAACACATAGTTTCTACAACAAATAGTTTCGCTTTAGATTTCGTAGTGGAGTCCATAGGGCAGTGTACTCGGGGATCAGGATAACAGATAACAGGAACAGGTAGAACCTAGTGGCTCTCTTCCGAGTACACCTGCCTATAGGGAAAGTATGCAGTCAGGTACATGAAACAGGCATAACCTAGTGGTTATCTTCCGAGTACATCTTCCTATATGGAAGCATGCAGTCAGGTACAGGTAACAAGATCGTGAATCATGTAGTCATGAACACGTAACAGGCAGGCAGGACACAGGTTCTCTTCTCAGTACACATTTTTATATTTTCCACTACTAGATCTTTCCCTTAACCCCGACTTGGTCATTTATTATTATAATCAGGCATGTATGTATGTGTCGCAAAACAAAGCAAGCATAACAGGTTATAAACATGTATCAGGTTCAGGGTACAAGATAAATAAGTACAAGTACAGGATAACACATAATAGGGTTAAATAACTAGTTTTCTAATTCAGGACAGAAAGACAGTGTTGCACTAAAACTGTGATTACTGATACTACAAACATCCAAATCTAGATCTTTCAAAGAATCTGGAAAATAGACTTCCAACCGAATCCAGCGAGTATATATAAGTCATATAGTGTTTCACAAAATCATAACTCAAAACTGAATCTAAACCAGGAAATGCATTCAGCCAGAAATCAGTAAATTATATTCAAGTACAGGAAAATAGCAAGAAATCACCATAATAAATTCCAGAAAAAATCTGGGGTATTTCCCTATATGTATATCATCAAAATATAAAGTTTCATAATTTTCCAGAAAGGTTATTTTAGTCAACCAAAATCGGAAAACATCAAGAAAAGGTAGTTTGGCAAACCTGGAGTTCCCAACATTGTTGTATGAAAACAATAATATCTCGCAAACCGTGAAGTGAAATTCAGATCCTTCAAAAGGAGATTAAAATAGACAAAATAATCTAACTTTCATGTTTCACAAATATTTTTCATACAGTAGAAGGAAATAGGGTGAAAACACGATTCTATACAGAACAGCGAAGGTATAGCTTTTATAAACAAGCATGAAATGGCGTATGAAACTCATCAATAAAATCCACCAAAATTCTGGGTAATCCCTAGATAGATATAGGAATACTAACCAAAGTTTCACATCAAAATAATATGTGTAGCACAAGTATCAAAATTATTAAGAAACGAAATCTGGAATTTATCTACACATCTGTAGTAAAACAGTCATATCTCACACATACGAAAACAAAATCAATCAAGGTCAGAGGGGTTGGAAAACAGACAGATTTCTCTACAATTCATGTTTTATACTGAAATTAATATTCGGACCTTAATATGGTCTAAATTACTGATCGAGACAGATTATCGGCAAAATACAAAATTTCTTCAAAAACCAAAGTCAACATAATTCAAACGAAACTTGATCCAAACACAACCAAACATGAAATCGAGTGTACCAAGTGTCAAAACAACATGAAATAGGGTAGTTAACATATCCAAAACAAGTCTAACACATGGATCTCAACAAACGTCTAAATTCTCACAAATATCTCATACATGGTCAAAATCAAGAACGGTCAACTCCTAAGTTGTTTCATGTCAAATTTGTGACGTGAGTCAACTATGGTCCAATAGTACAATAGAGACAATATTCATCAAGAGATATCACACACAAATTGTCTCTAGAACCCAACTACATTATAGGTGGTATTTAGGACTTGTATCATACAAAGGAATTTGAGTACAAGTTACTTGCTTGAGAGACGACGGCGAGAACAGAGTAAGAACAAGAATAATGGGAACGGATCCCGCGGCACGAACACAAACACAACGAACGGATCACGAACCAAACACGAACATAAACCAACGAACGGATCACGATGACGATCAAGACCAAGATGATCAAACAACGATTGGGCGGATCGGCACGGATGAGATCAAGATCAAGATCATGATCAAAATCAACAAGATCGGACGGTCTAGATCAAGGTGATGATGAAGTTGATGATGATCGCGATCGAATGGCCAAGATCACCCCGATGGTGACGATCAAGATGATGATGATCAAAGGAGAACATACGATCCACATCCAAGGCCATAATCAAGACCAACGGACGGCCAAGATTAATCATGATCAAAACTCCATGGTGATGATGATCATGATGATCGACGACCCACAATCAAGGAAGATCGAAACTCTGATCAACAGCAACCACCAAGTAGGGACAGCCGGGGGTGGTGATGGCAGATGGCAGGGTAGCAAGGCAGGCGATAGGTTGACGGTGCACAGGTCCAGCACCGACGAAGGACGCTGTCGTTGCTGCCGACTGTTGTTGTATGGGATAGGGAGGCAGTGCAAAGGGTGGGTGACAGGGTGGAGCTGGTCAGAGGTTGCTGGAGCATCGGGCTGTCGAGGTGAGGGTGCGGCGATGCTACGCTGGCATCGCACAGGAGGATGGGGCACGACCAGTGTAGGGGAGTGCACCGGAGGGGAGAGTAGGAGGTGCTCGGGGTTGGGGTGATGGCTGCCTGCAGAGGTCAACACTGGGAAGACAGGGAGACGGGGGCGGCGCGACGCAAGGAATCTGTGTGCGTCGGGGAGGCGCTGTAGGGGACTATCGCAGCGGAGTTGCGGTCGTGTGTAGCGCTCGGGATGGCGACACAACACCAGAGGAGAAGACAGGAGGGAGACGGAGGAGCATGGTGGACTGACGACGCTGCTGGAGTCGCGTCGCGACACAAGGGGGGAGAGAGAATTGGTTCGAGGAGAAGATCGGGATGAGAAGGAGGCGGCTGATGGGTAGGAAGAAGATGAACGGGTTATAATATGGGTATATATAGAGTAGGGTTTAGGGTTAGGCTGTATATGGGTTTTGGGTTGGATGTAAATAGGTATGGTTATATTTAAACAGGGTATGGGTAATGTAAAACTGGTATGGGTTATTTTGGGTTAAAGGGGTTAGTGGGTAATGGGTTTAATGCATATTCGGTTTGGGTTTAAAATCCAGTTTGGTTTTTAAAAATTCAATAAGAAAATAAAATTACAAATAAAAAGATTGTTTATAATAAAATTGTAATTTGCATTACAAAAATAGAATTTTTTAAAAAATAGATACACATACAATAAGCACATAGAAATGGATTTTCAATAACCAGTCAAAATTAATAATAATAATAATAATAATAACAGTAATAATAATAATAAGTGTAATAATAACAAAAATAAGAATTGTATTTCAATATAATAATCATAGAAAATATTTACAAATAAGGTCATTGATCGAAAATCGATTTTAATTGGAAATCCAAAAATACATTTTGACAAAAGAATTTGAAAGCGAAAAATAATTTACAAAAATTTAAAATACCAAAAATACACAGAAAAATACAATTTTGGAAAAACAGGGGTTACAAATATCGTCACCGTCATTGTTGTCGTCATCATCATAAAATAAAATTATATTAGAAAAAAGAAAAGCCTCTCCAAACTTATATGAATATAAAAACTTCTTACTATCTTAAATAAGTAATCAGAACTATATTTACATGCATAATTATAGAATATCGTTGCTATTAACTTGAAAATTTTAGTTAAACTATATTTTAAAAAAAAACGGTTTCCAAAGATTGTAAACATATTAAATCAAACTAAAAAGAAGATGATACCTAAAGAGGAGTTGATCTTTTTATTAGGTATTTACACAAATCACATTAAACAAGGAGTCAAGAATTTTTTAAAAAAAAAAATTATATTGAAATTAAGCAAATCAAATATTGAGTGTCATCATTAAAAAAGAAAGAATGCCTTGCTTCCGTCTCCGGCTCTTCTGGGCTGGGTAACATCCTTCTTAAACTCCACGCCATAAAACATGGTTGCAAAATCTGGCGTGCTGAGAGACAGACTAATACTAACTTCCTCAAATCCTTCCTTCTTCACTCCATTGAAGCCATCGACAAAATGGAAGAGTCTGGCCCCTTGTCTGATTCGTTTAGATTGGAGCGTAGATCTTGTAAGCAAGATTACGCTGATATCCTCCATCAAGATCATATCAAATGGGCTCAAAGAGCTAGAGCTAGGTGGATGAATGAGAGAGATGCCAATACGGCTTTCTTTCACAACTTTGCCTCCCATAGGCAACGTTGCAACCGTATTTCCTCCATCTCCGTTCGGGGAATGGATCTTTCTTCTGAAGGAGATATTCATCGCGAATTTTACTCCTTTTATAAAAATCTTATTGGTACGCCCAAACATCGCTCAATACAGCTCAATTGGTTTCAGCTTTACGGCAACCAATCTTTCGATCTGTCTTCTCTTGAAGCACCTTTCTCTCTGGAAGAGATCAAAGCTGCGATCTTTGCATTAAAAAGTGATTCCGCTCCGGGGCCGGATGGCTTCCCGATTTTCTTTTTCCAAAAAATTTGGGATTACCTTAAGGATGATATTTTTAGGATGTTTCAGGACCTTCATCAGGGCAATTTCTCCTTTGATCGTATCAATTATGCACACATTGTGCTTATTCCCAAAATTGCGGGAGCAAATCTCCTGACTAACTTCAGGCCCATCAGCTTAATCAACTCGACTTTTAAAATAATCATGAAAGTCCTATCGACTAGGCTGAGTGCGGTCATCTCTCCGTTGATCGACTCGGCACAGTCGGATTTTATCAAGGATCATTTTATCCTTGATAGTGTGGCATCCGCGTAGGAAATCATATCCCTTTGTCATAGAACCCAATCGGAAGGCATTCTCCTCAAGCTTGACTTTCAAAAAGCCTACGACAATGTTAATTAGGATTTTCTTCTGGACATTCTAACCTACAGAGGTTTTGGGCCCAAATGGATTTCTTGGATTAAGTCCAGTTTGTACTCGGGTACATCCTCGCTTTTCATCACCGGTTCTGAAGGGCATAAATTCAAAATCAAATGTGGTCTTCGTCAAGGAGATCCTCTCTCTTCCCTTCTCTTTTCCCTCGTTGCTGACATTTTTAGCAAGCTTGTCAGGCATGCCTGGAACTCGCATATGATTGAGGGTCTTGGTCAATCTCCCCACTTTGAAGGTGTGCTCAACCTGCAATACGTAGACGATACCATTATTTTCATCAAACCAGATCCACATTCCCTTCGGAACCTCAAACTTCTCCTTTACTGCTTCGAATCGGCCTCCGGGCTTTCGATCAATTTTCAAAAATCGTCGGTCCTGTGGTTGGGTGGATCACTTAACCGACAAACTGAGATTTCCAATTTTTTTAACTGCCCCTCTGCTTCGTTCCCTATCACTTACCTCGGCATCCCCCTTAGGTGGGGCAAGCTGCATAGATCCGACTGGTCTCCACTTATTGATAAAGTGGAAGCCAGGCTCAATGTGTAGGCGGGCAAAATACTTTCCCGAGGGGGTAGATTAACTCTAGTTAATTCGGTGCTTTCCGCTATGCCGCTTTACTGGATGTCTTTCTACTACCTCCCTTCCTGGGTTATTAAAAGAATTGATCAAATTAGAAGCAACTTTTTTTGGTCAGGATCTAATTCTTTTTCACCAGGATCCCACCTGTGCCATTGGAAAATGATGTGCACTGCCAAATCTGAAGGAGGTCTAGGTGTTATGGATCTCAGATGCCATAACATCGCTCTTTTAGGTAAATGGTTATGGCATCTCCATTGTCGTGACAACTTACCATGGATTTAGTATATCAGGAACTATCGCTATCGCTCCCCATTTTGGTGGGAGTTCCCGGAGTCGGTGCATCGTTTTGCTTCCCCCTTTTGGAAAGGTGTTTGGAAGGCTTCAGCCGCCTTTGTTTGCTGTACCTCTCGCATATGTGCAGACGACTCTAGAGCAAAATTTTGGACTGACCTTTGGATTGGTAATATCAAACTCTCATCCAGGTACCCCTCCTTATTTGGTCTGGCGGCCAATCCGTCTGCAACTGTAGTAGAGTCTTTTAGGATGATCGACGACATGTGTCATTGGACCATTCCCTTTTTGACTGTTCTCCCCCCATCTCTTTCCGAGACTTTCAGTGATCTGCTCTCTCACCTCAATAACGTTATATGGAAGCCTAGTGAGGGTATTGCTTGGCGCTGGAATTCTTCGGGTGCATTCACTGTAAAATCCTTTTACAGTTTTCTTCACTCTAGAGGTGTTCAATCTTCGATTGCTCATTTTATTTGGGACTCTGCCGCTCCCCTTAACGTTAAAATTAATACGTGGCTGGCGTATCATGATAAACTGCTCACTGTTGATGTACTCAACAGGAGGAACCTTGCGTGGTGGCAACTTTGCACCCTATGCGACCAACACTCAGAAGACTTTAACCATTTATTTACTCAATGCCCTCTCAGCCTTTCTTTATGGAAGATTTGTGCACTAGCGTGGAACACGGGATCCTCCCCCCTTCTTTAGTGGATGTTTGTTCTGTTAGACTTTCGGACGCCAGATTCTCCTATGCATGGATGCTCTCCGTCCATATCATCATATGGATTATTTGGAAAGAAAGGAACAAGAGAGTGTTCGAACACCGAAGCTCTCCCTCTCGCGCATTGATTGATTCCTTCCTTTTCTTATTCAATCTCTGGAGCGTAGGCCGGAGTTAAAGGGTAGACCGTTGCTTGATTATCAGAGATTACTTGACTCTGTTCGTTGTCTCGATGATTTGCAGGCTTTACCTCCCTAGCCTCTCTATCTTTAGGGATTCCTACTTGTTATGAGTCCATCAGCTCTATTTTTATGAGTTTATTCCTATTGTTTGCATTATTGAAGTGCATTTTTTTCCAGGCCTATTCATCTGCATTTTTCTCTCTGTTATTTTCCATCAGCAATCTGGCTTGTGTTACTTATTTTCTGAGTATGTACTGCTCTTTACTTCCACTGGCTTTATGAGTTTTCTCACTCTTTCTTCTTCGCAGGTATGATCCCCTTTGATGGATCCTTTGTTGTTGGTTGGCTCGATGCGCTGGCTCGATCTTTTGGATCATTTGGATCTTGGTCTATTTAGCGGTTTATATTCTCCCCCGTTTTTCTTATCCCATTTTGGTTGTCTTTTGGTTTGGACTTTTTCTGTTTGGGCAGGCTGGGATCTGCTTTGCTCCTTTTGGGGCTTATAATATTATGTTTCTATCGACTCCGCTGTTGCGGCCTTTTGTGTTTCTCTTACTGATTACTTATGTTAGCTTGCTTTTTTAGCCTGTGTTTCTTTTGCATTGATCCTGTTTTGGATCCGTGTCGTTACTCCAGGCCTATTGGTGCTAATTTCTGCACTTGCTCATTTCTTTGTCTGTGATGTGGATTGTATAGCTGTTTTCAGGGACTGGTATTTAGTTTTTTCTCTGGCTCCTATTGTGGTGTGGTTTGCTACTCGATCTGTGACTGGATTTGTAGAGTGTTTATTCTCTTTTGCAATTGTATGGCTTGAGGCTTTAGGGCCTGTGTGCAAATCAATCTTCGTGCACTCCTCTGGGGTCTTCGCTGTCCCTGGGCTGTTCTGCACTCCGTGGGTCAGATAGTTATGAGGCCTTGCGGTTTCTTTGAGGTGCCGTTAGGCTTCTCTGTCGCGGACCCATCCTAGCCCCAGCTCGTTCGGGTCGAATCGTCCACTCCTGCGGCTCCTCATGCGGTGGTCTGCAACGTTCGTTAGCCTCACTGCCCTGCATGCTTTCTTCTTCGCCCTGCGCTTCTTAGGCGCCCCGCAGCAGCCCTCAGCAGCGCCCTTCCCTTTTTACTGGACTGTTCTTCTTGTTTTATTGTCTCCTTGGGCTATTTTCTATTTTCTCTCCTTTGTAATTATGAGTCTTTTGAGGAGTTTACTTCTTGTAAGCTCTCCCCTGTTAATTACTTTTGTTTTATTTATATATATTCATTTTGGTGTGGCTGGAGTCGAGAGACTCTATCCGTTTCATCAAAAAAATCATTAAAAAAGAAAGATAGTAAACATCACATAGTAGATATAACTATAAACTCTGTATATTATTGAGCAAATCAAGTAGTATATTGAGAAAAAAAAAAAAAACAAAATAAAAGTAGATTAAAAGATGAAATATCCACGGTTTATAAGGAGAAAAGAATTCCAATCATTTATTTGTTATTAACCCAGGGGCTATGTATGTTAGATTTATCGTTTATGTATATTTTAAAAAGAAAGATTACATATATTTTTTATGGGTTTAATAAAACCTTGACTACTGCTCAAAGAGATATATTATGTATTGATTTGTTTTCTTTTCAGATTTATAAGAACATGTTATCTATTATACGTGCAGCATAAGTTTACTTTAAGTGATTTAATTGTAACAATGAATCAATTAGATCAAGAAAACAAACAGAAGGTCAACAGTGAATCAATTAGATCAAGAAAACAAATACAAGGTCGGATTCACTGTCTACAAAGAGGAACTTTATTTGTGCTTTTATAATAGTAAAAATATATATAGATTGATGCCCGTCTTTTAATCAAAAAAGTAATAAAAGAGAAAAGGACAAAATTATGATATTTTCGAACAGGGAAGGCTTTTGACTCAAACAAACATTAGGACGTTTTTATTTTTATATTTTAAACATTGTGGTTTTTTTTTTTTGCTTACCCTTTCAAATTTTAAATAGTTACTTCAAATTTCACTATTGTTGTTGTTGCAATATTTTTTATGGGGTGTGGGAGCAACAGATAATATAAGTTATAGTATTCAAGGAAACTGCAGTGATCCTACCCTTTGTTCTAGATCCATAGGAATATCGAACAGATCTATTGATGGGTGGCCGCCTTGTGGACCTGCAAAATAAAGTCTGAAACACCGGGAGTATTCCTAACGACAGACCCTCCGATGCTTAAGTCAGAAGTCAGTAATTTAGTAGAGGGAATTCCATAAGAAATGAGTCGTTACCTGTAACCATACAGTCGATGTTGTACTTATAGGTTAGGGGATAAAAACTGTTATAGGAAGATCCTCTGGCAGTATTGGAATCCCCTTTCTTTCGGATCTAGGATTGATTAGATCCCTGATTTTGAGGGGTGCGGTTACGGCGTAATCGATGAAGCATCTGACGTAAACGATAAGCAAATCGCTTGGGCACTCCATGGGCAAGCAGGAGGCCCGTGGAGTTATCTGGCTTGGGCCAGCAAAGGAGTTGGCATTAAGCCGAGTCTGTTGCTTTGCAATTCGTGCCAGGATCATCGGTGAAAATTAGTCACGATTTTTCTATATCATTAGCCCCCCACTCTCGGGAATGCGCTGTTGGTCATTTCCGAGGAGTAGATACTCTTGGGAAAAGCGTTGGCATGACAGTAGCATTAGACTGCTAAGTTATCGTGGAAGTGTTGCTCCGGTGGGAAAGTGAGTTTAGGGTATGAACATAGTAGGCATTGCGTTCTATGAGGAGCTCGGAGCCGGTTGAAGCCAAAGTGCGAATCTCTTTCAGCTGGGACCTCCTGCCCACGTGGCCTTTTGCCATGCAAAATTTCGTGGATCCTGAGGACTCGACACGTGACATTAGTCATTCCATGGGCTGCCAATCACAGAATTCGATGGGACAACACATGTTGACGGTTCGAGAATCATTCGTCCATTATAAATTTGCCCCCACTATCAGCACTGTGAAGGGTTCTTTTACCTCTGGAGTCTCCCTCTTCAAGATTGTAATCCCGAATATGTAAACTGCAGAGATCAGTAGTTCGTCCTCCTCTGGCGACAGTGGTGGATCAGGGGCTAGCTCTCCACGGAGTAGTTCGGCCATAGGTTCGTTAAGTCGATTCCCTTTGCGGGGAAGTGATTCTGAGAACTCGGGGTCGACGGAAGAGATCTCGCCAGAACCGGAGGTGATCATAGTCGGGCCGAAGAGGAGACCAAGTCCGCGAGACCGGGGTCCTGAACTCTGACCTTGAACAAAATGCCAACCTTCTGGGGTTGCTGTGTGTATTGAATGTCGACAAGTTCCACTCTGGCTTGTGTCTCCCTTTCCATCCCTTTATGAAGGAAGTGTTGAATTAGACGAGCCTCAGCCCCTTACAGTATGCGCCGAATTCATGGAAGCAGTTACGTGCTTCATCACAGTATACCACGAGAGAGGGGTTCCTCTTCGCCTTAAATAATTTCAGATGTGTATGGGTTTCAGAGCACTGCCGAGTCATCCCTACCGATGGTATATCTCGCCGCATCGGGATTACAAAGTGGTGCAGGGCCATCCCGATTCTATAAAGGGTTGGAAAAAGAAATACTTTATTATCCGAAGTAGTGAACTCTAGGAAATTACCACTAAATGGTCGTACCAGGACCCACCTAAGATAGACCCATCTTCTCAAGATCTGAGCTCGAAGGAGAGTGCCGAGTTTTAGAGACTCATTGAGGTGGGTGGTACAGTAGATTGGTTGCCCCCAAAAATGGTAGTTTTCCAAAAATGGGTTCAAGTGTTGGAAGAAAGGTTGGTCGACACTGGTTTAAGCTTCGTTGGCTCGTGTAAGATCTATAGTTTACCCTAAGATTTATGGTTCTTTTGTTTTTAGCTTTTAGTATTGGTGTATCGCCTCTTCTGACATTTTTTTCTCTCCACATGTTCCAGTGTGATGGTTTCACTGACATCGGAGCTTTCGGGTGATCGACCATAAAGGCAAGCGGAAGATCGAAGTACCCATATTGGAACACTTACCAAAGAGCCCAAGGCTTCGAAGGTTCATGGCCTGGAGGGGGCTTCTAAGGAGCAACCAGCCGACAAGTTATTGAGGGCCGCCGCCGAGACTGTGGGGCGTTCCAGACCGGATCGTTCGGTGGGGGAATTGGACTCTATCACGGAGTTGGAGATGGCTCGAGAAGTAGTGGAGAACATTCCTCGTCCGAGGGACCGGGAGGCTTTCGCTCAAGATTCCACCAATTCGTGTTTTCTCCACTTCTCTCAAGGGGTTGTACATGTATGTGTTCAAGTATTTTGCCTTTCCAATGTAACCATTCCTTGCTGAGTTTCCAATTTTTCCCTGCAGGCTGCCCTTTATGGTGCCGAGATGAAGAGGCAATATGAGTGTTTGCTTGACATAGCAGATCAGAAGGCGGAACAATACCGGACGAGCTGCCAAGAGGAGCACGAGCGCTCTTAGGCTCTGGAGGAGAGGGTGAAGGAATTGGAGAAAAGATTGGGGGACGACCTAGTAGAGGAATGATCTGATTATAGGGCGTTATTGAATGAGAAAGATGCATTGGAGCGCCAACAGGCCCAAACATGGTCGGAGTTAGTGGGAGCTGCGGACAAGATTGTCGAAGATGAAGAGCGTGGATTTAGACAAGCTGTCGAGCGTATCAAACGGGAGTACCCCTATCTCGACCTCGACCCTCTTGAGTACGATCCAGAATTTTTCACTTCTCCCATGACTCCTCGTGCGATTCCTTCTGACCTGGGGGTTGGCACCGACCCTATTCTCGGGGCCCCTGGCGATGCAGGTGATGAGTGCGCTTGTCCGCTCTCGTCCGGGGTTTCTCTTACGACTCCTGCCGAGGTTCCTTCAGAGTTGGGATCAGATGCCGCGTCTATTCTCAAGGCCTTAAAAGTGGTCGATGCTCATCCAGTTTCTAGGGGGGAGCCCCTTTGTCTTAGCTCTTATGTTTTTTTTGTGTTTTTCCGAACGCAAACTGGCCACCGCCCCCTATATCTGATTATTTGTGATAGAATGATAATGACTTTTGGTATTACTTGGTCTTAATTTCACTGGGAATTTCAAAAAATTTCTGACAATCCTTCGGGGTTGGATTTGATCTCTTTGGTGGAGGTACCAAAGACTCGGGCCCTGCTTGTGACCGTGGCAGTGCGGGTATGCGAAGGGTCAAGAGACCCACGCGTCCCACTTTTGCCACATGAGCACACAGTGTTCGATGTCCCTTTCGTGCTTATATATTGCTTCCTTTCGTCTACTCTCTCTTCACTTACTTCCTTCATTGTCTTTATTTCTCCCCTTATCGAATCTACTCATCTTTTGATCATGGTTTCCAACGCGCTTCTATTGGAAAGGTGCCTAGCCCGTAAGGCAGAAAGAGTGGCGGCCGAGGTTAAGGCCGGGGCTAAGGCCAAAGTTGAGGCCTTCGAGCTGAGGGAAGTGCGAGGGCCATGGCAGATGCATAGAGGAAGACGGTGAAGGGAAAGGCCAAGTCTGAGGACGTGGAGACTGAGGTGGCCGAGGACCCCAAAGGGAATAGAGCACAGGGGGGACCTTTGAAGCGCCTCCTCCTCCCTCTTTAGTTGCGTCTCCATGGAAGAAGAAGGGCAAAGACTCTGACCCTTAGAACGTCACAGAGTCATCGGTTGTCATGAAAGAGATTCCATGGGCGGGACCGAAGCCACCATCACTGGAGAAGACGTGGATTCCCACTTGGACCATCACAGTGTCGGATCTTATGATGGACCGCACGAATGTGGCTCCAGTGGTCGAACATCTGGCCACTCCCATGGTGTTGGTGTCTTTGAAGAGGAAGGCCCAGGACAACGTCTACGCTCGATGGCCCAGGCTCCAGTCCTGGTAAGGGTCTTTCACCCGTTGTTAGTGTCCTTCCTTGGTTTCAATACACACATAAAATCTTCCCATTCTACAGGTCGTCGTCTTTAGGGCCAAGTTAATGTGAAGGCTAGAGGCGACGTTCGCGCTGGCCTTAGAGTCCGAGGAGAGTTGCAGAGGATTGGTGCATCAGAACCTAGAGCTCTGGAGGGTTATCAAGGACACTGAGAAGGCACTGGAAGAGGAGAAAAATGATCGGTAGGGATTTTTTGCCAAGTGAAAGAGATGGGCCGAGGAATGGATTTCTTGGCAAGCTGAAGAGAAGAAACTACGAGGGGAGATGGACGAGGCAGCTCAGCGTGCGACTAAGGACAAGCAGGAGTTGGATAAGACGGTGCTACAGGTGCTTGATGCCCAGGATGTGGGGTACAGCAAGGCCCTCACGCACATGAAGATTCGGTATCCACACCTCTCGTTCGAGGGTTTGGCCTTCGATGTGAACGAAGAGGACATGCATCGGAGGGCCGAGCTGGAGGCCACGGCTAGTGCGAAAAGGTCCACCCCCCTAGCAAGAAAGGATCGCTACAACATCTTTAATGAGTAGCTTGTACCTTTGCTCTCCTGCAGACTGACCACGGACAGTTTGAATGCATATTTATTGAGATGGTTGGCTGAGTTGCCTATAAAATCCCTTGACCTTAAAGCTAGGGATGGCAAACGGGTCGGGTCGACCTGCGAACCGCTCATGACCCGCCCACCTAACCCGGCCCGTGATTGATCGGTTCGGGTTTGGGTCGAACCCGTTAATGTAAACGGGTCAACCCGGGTCCTCAAAATTGCGAATTCAACCCGTTGAACCCGGCCCGATAACCCGGATGAACAGTCCCTGACCCGCCCGCGAACCCGCGGGTTGCGAACTGTTTGACCCGCGGGTCAAACGGGCCACAACCCCCTAACCGAGAGCTCAACGGCTCTTTTAGCCGTTATTTTTTTTTTGGTTTTTTTTTTTCCTATAAATACCCCTAAAACCCACACTAAAAATTCACACCTTACTCTCTTACTCTCTCTACTATTATTAATCAATTCATTTCAATTTTTGTGAACAATTGAACAAACAAGGTAGCAAGACATATACACGATCAAATGACAAATTCTGATCGTATCGAACTCAAAATTCAACTACATCTTCATGTCTTCAACTCTCCTCCAAGCTCTCTTCAAGTCTTCAATTCTGGACTTCTACTTCTACTTCTATTCTTATTTTTACGGGTTTTTTTATATACGAGTATCCATGATGAACGGTATCAAAATTTCATATCCCTCTTCTTCTATTTTTATTTTTCTTGTAGTTATAATTTTTTGTATCATATTTGTTTGTTCGTTTTTTGATCTTCTATTTTTCACAACCCTCTTGTTTTCTAGATTTTTTTTTGTAACTTATCACACCTACATTGTGTTTAATTTTTTTACATACATGACTACATATCAACATATCTAGATCACGCGGTAGCAGCCGTAGCCAAAGTGGACAAGATTCCACCGGTACTTCCTGTAGGCCTCCAATTGTTCCACAAAATGATCCCGCCGAAGAATACCCTAATCCTCTTCCCCAACAATGGGGTACACACGATAAGTTTGTAGGACACATAGAATTAGAAGAAGAACCACAACAACAAGCCACTGAAACAACACAACCGGCTAGTAGTATGAAAACTAAAGGAGAAAGTAGTGATTGGCACAAATTTTATGATTATATTCCGAACGAAAATATACCGGATGTAGGTTTAAAAGTGTGTAAAACATGTTCGAAGCCATACAAATGGAAAAGGGGTGAGGGCACAGATACAATTAGGTGACATATCCAAAATGTGCATAAAGAACTTCTTGTTGACCTACCCGGCCAACAAAAAATCCATCCTAGGACCGGTGTATTTGATAGCCACCCTTATGATCTCGAACTTATTCGTCGGGAATTGACCCGATTAGTAATCAAGGAAGAGTTACTATTTTCCTATCCCGAGAGTATGGACTTAGAAAATTTTAATCAAACCGTCTTAAACCCTCATTTTAGAAGAATCCCTAGGAATACTTGCAAATCGGATTGTTTTAAAATGTACAATGAAATGAGGAAAGCTTTGATTGCAATTTTATGGAGTTTAACTTGTAGAGTTAGTTTAACTTCCGATAGTTGGACGGGTTGCAATAATATTCCAATGATGGAAATAACATGTCATTGGATCGACAGTAATTGGATTCTTCAAAAAAGAATCATATCACTTGCCGCGTTGCCCTATCCCCATAGTGGCAATGAAATTGCAAACCGTATTATAGAAATTTGTAATGATTTTCATATTCGCGATAAAATTATGTGTATAAGTTTTGATAATGCATCTAACAACAATGCATCAATTAGTATTTTAAAAACCGCATTAAACCCTCCATCTGACAATATTTTTCATGTTAGATGTGCATATCATATTTTAAATTTATGTGTTCAAGATGCATTAAAAATAGCCGAACCATATATAGTTAAAATTAGAAATTGTGTACATTTTATTGCATTAAGTGGCACCATATTTCAAGAATGGAAAGCTTGGTGTAGGCTTAAAAATGTACCTTTTAGAAAATTTTCAAAGGATGTTAAACACCGACGGAACTCTACTTTTGATTTGCTACATGTTGTTACTGAATATAAAGAATGTGTAAATGATTTTTGTATTGCAAAAAAATATGCACAATTCTGAAATGACTCCCGTCGATTGGTATTATGCCGAATCTTTGTTGAAATTTTTAGAACCTTTTAAAACCGCAACTTTCAAGTTTTCAAAATCTTATGAATCTACTTCTAGTAGCAATTTTATTTCAATTGTTACTATGATGCAAACTTTTAAAGAAATGATCGACGATGCTTTTGTTGGTGATACTGTAAAACCTGCATACACAAAATGTTTGAAGTATATTAATCCTCCTCCTATGTTGTATTGTGTTGCTACTGTGATGGATCCTCGTATCAAATTAGAAGGTACAAAGAGTTTAATTGAAATGTTTTTTAATTTACTTGGGGATGAAGATAAAGAAATTGATTGTGCTTCTTTTGTAGTTAAATTTGAATCGACAATAAATAACTTGTATGATTATTATGATAGATGTTTTGCTTCTAGTAGTACAACTTTTTTAGTTAGTTCTTCTTTTGCTACTTCTAAAGGTAAGGGTAAGAATAAATTTGATGATAGAACATTTAATTTACTTGCACAAATTCAATAAAAAAAACCTAGGATAGGACTAATCAACCAAATGAATTACATTGATATAACCAACAAGATTTTGAGTCTTTTAGTTCTTCACTAGATATTTTACAATGGTGGATAGACCATGAACACACTTATAGTATTCTTAAATATATGGCTAAAGATCTACTAACTCCTCCTATCTCTACAGTTGCTTCTGAAAGTGCATTTTCTACAAGTGGCAGGGTTCTAACTGATTACAGGAATCGCTTGAAGCCCCAATCGTTAGAGATGCTCGTTTGCATAGAAGACTGGCTGAAGGCTGAAGATAGGACCCAAGGAAAAGAATTTGATACGTCCACAAGTGGGAGCAACTCACCGGAACAACAACAACAACAACAACAACAACAACAACAACAATAACAACAACAATATCAACCAAAATGAAGAATTCAAGACCAACAACAACAAGTCAACAACAACAAATTGAAGGCCATCAAATTGAAGACAATTGTAAATGGATAAAAAATTGTATTATATCTTTGCATGTTATTTAAAATTAGGAAAATTGAAGTAAATTGAAATTGTATATAAGAAATTTGTTATTGTATAAAACAAATTTGTAGAAAATCTTTATTTCTTATTACAAATTGTGAAACTTGTATAAGTTGAAATCATATGAATAATATATCATTTCTTTTGGCAATTTCACTCTTTCAATCTTATTATTATTATTACAATTTTTATGTTTATTATTAAAATTACATTTTTTTAAGTAAAAAAAAAGTTAACTCTAGCCAGGCCAACCCACGACCCGATTCAACCCGACACGGGTTGGATCCGAAAGGGTTCACGTGTTGGATGGGTCGCGAATTGACGCCTTCGACCCGGCCCGGCCCAGCACGTTTAACCCAACGACCCGACTCGAACCCACCCAAGTTGGGTGCAAACCTAGGCGGGTTCGACCCGATCCGGCCTACCAGACCCGTTTGCCAACCCTACTTAAAACTATTTATTCTAACAAGTGAATGTTTTCTTGATGAAGTTTTCAAGAGTGGCTTGAGTCCTCGAGACTTTGCCTTTGGAGGGCTCGTAGTGCTGAGGCCTCGTCTCGGCTTGTTCAACTCGGATTTCATGATCTGAAACCATTGTGATCGACCCTTGAGGGATTCTTTCCGCAGTGTTTGCGCTTAGAGTAGGAGTTTGGTCGTAATTTTTCGGTCGGTAGTTTCTGCTTTGTCATCGCCGAGCCGATGGGCCTTGGGGCGGAATCGTGTCGAACTTCGTCACTTGTGACTCGGATTACAAGATCTGATCCTTCTGATCGAGGGTCGAGGCTTGGGGATGCAGAGTTACTTCTATCAGAAGACTCTTCATCCTTCTCTTGAGATTTTCTTAGCTGGGTCGGGAGGAGGGACGAATGTTCGGACCATTTTTTGCTTCAACTTCCATCCTCCATCAGTGATTCCCGAGGGGCTTCATCATTACTGCCTTCCGTCGGTATGTTGCATCATCCTCTGTGGTGAGGGCATGGTCGAGCTTTGGCGGCGAGGAGGACTGACGTGTAGAGAGGGACCAGGTGCCTTTTCTTGAGTGCTGCTCTTCTTCGTAATGGATCCCTGTGTTGACTGCTGATGTAAGACCCCACAAAATAGTATATAACTATTTTGTACATTAGTCTGTGCATGATCAAGAATTGCTTGTATTAATGAACTTTTCTCAATTTTAATTGAGTAAGTATTGAGACATATTATTTAATATGTTTTGAACCCGACAATTGTATATTTGTTGAACCGGTGTTGGGATAATTTCTCAATTAAATTGAACATTTAACTCAAATAGAATCGATACGGAACGTATAGTGTTTCTATAACAATAAACTATTATATATATATATATATATATATATATATATATATATATATATATATATATATATATATATATATATACGTAAAAACAATTTTCTTTTAGGTATGGGTATGCTTATCTTGATATGTATATATGTATTGTGTATGCATTTGTTTTGAGATGTGTATGTATGTATGAATATATGTATAATTATTCATACTAACCTATACTGAACCGTAAACCGCCATTTTTAACCTAATTAAAACTATGTGCTAATTCAAAACCGCAGGCTTTGTAACACCTGTAATTTAAAAACTATTAAATATTTGATTTATACTATTGTTAATTATGATTTGATTATATTCTGTTACATTAATTGATTTTATTTTATTTTAGAATGATAAAACTGGAATTCGGGGTTAAACAGGAAAAATTGGAAATATAGGAGCTTTGAGATGAGTTTTCTCGGAGAAGATGAATTCGATTTAACCCGAAATTTTTCCTGAGTACTTGTACATAATAGTACTTGTACATAATAGAGGGTGGAATATTTGTTAATTTGAAGGAATTACATGGTCCTAGCAAGATTTTAGAAATTTCGAAGTTCGGGGTTGAGATGAACCTTGTAATGTTGATTCTAATTTATTTTGAGCCTTAAGCCCATAACCCTAAATTCTAATTATTTTAAAACCAACAAATTACCAAAATTGCCATTCCTTCCTTTCTCTCTTTCTTCCTCTCTACCGACAAACGAAACCACTGAACCCATTTTCGCCCAATTCAGAATTCACTAATTCTCGAGCAAAACCACTTCTAGCTTCAATATTTTTGGGATTCTAGGAGATTTTAGGGTGTTATTCAGTGTGGCAGCGTCATTTTCAAAGAGAACTTCGAGAAGGTATACCAATTTGTACCTTTGTTTACGGGATTGTATGCTTTTCATTTCTTTTCCTAAAAATCAGAGTAGAAGGATGCTTAGAGTATGTAGAACATGCTTAAGATGAAAGATTTCAATGTTTATGATATAATATGATTTTTTTCTTTAACCTAGGGTTTTAGTTTAGTAAGAGTAAGGAGAATTGCATTTATTGATTGCTAATAATTATATTCGATGATGTAGAATATTATGGAAAATTTAGAAGCATTTATGATAATTTTTAAAAATTGTTTGATAATTATAAGGAATTTTCCTGGTATCGGAAAATTGTGAAAATAGAGTTATTAGTTTAAGAATAGGATAAGTATTGGAAATATGTATAATAGACTTTATTCCCGAGATGCTCATATGAGTTAATTTTGCGATATATAAGTTAATTTGGGGTATTTTACTCTTAAAATATAAAATATTTATTAGAACTCCTCCGATCGGGGGGGGGGGGTGGTGGTAAAATTGGGATTTGGCAATAAAACTAAAGAATAGTCTATTTGAAATGCTTAGGTATGTTGTATGTGATGTATGAGAATGTTTAATAGGAATTTGGGGGATAGATAATGTGTATTATGAGTTAATTATTTACGGGTTTGATAATTTTCTTAATAGGTGCTCAAAAGTGAAGTTTGATTGGCGACCAGGGCAAGCGAGGAGTATCTTCTTGCCGGTTCGTCAGTTGAGTATGTGTCATGCCCCGCTTCCCAGAAGAATATGGAATACGAGCACATGACAAATCCCAGCGAATGATTTTCATCATTCATAAGTTGTAAGGATCGACTCAACAACACAATAGGGATACACAAGAAATATACAACCACGTAAACATGAAACAAATCTCATAATCAACAGAATTATTTGAAAACAAATACAAAATCCTCAAATAAAACAAGATCTGGTAACCAAAAATAAACTTCGGGACAACATGAACAATACAAATTTAAGTAGCAACAAGGAATTTATAAACTCAAAACAAAAGTAAACTAAAGCATGAAGATTCCAGCCCAAGCTCAAAACACTTGATCACTCACTCCGTCAGGTAGCTGATCACCAAAACCTGTGTATTTAACATTTGGAAAAAATAGAGGAGCAAGAGACAAGATGCCCGTTAGTGCATGCTACGGACTGCAAGAAGTACAAGCAAAAGGGTACAGGAATAAATACAAGAAGTATAAAACAGGGAACTGGAATCAAGAAGAACATACAATATATCATGTCAAGAATGCAACTAGTGATAGAGTCCAATGAAACTAGCAAGCAAGTAAACTGAGTTAAGTAACAGAATCATGTGACAACTGAACATGTAATTTGTAACAGGTTTCAAGTAGCATGCAAGACAGGTAACAGGTGTGTACAAGCAAAACATGTTATTCTTAAGTCTATTGTTTAATCCTATCTAATGCACCACTCATGCCTACCATATATATACCACATGGTTGTTGCATACAAACAAGTTACGTTTAGACTTAGTGGTGTATTCTATAGAGCTGTGTACTCAGGAATCCTGTACTCATGTAATGGAGGCTAGAGGTGGCCCCCATCACCCATGAAGTGGCACTTAGTTCTACATGGCACTTAGTTCCATACGACTTGTAATCTTGTGTTCATGTAATGGAGGCTAGAGGTGGCCCCCGCAGAGGCTAGAGGTGGCCCCCGCAGAGGCTAGAGGTGGCCCCCGTCACCATGACGTGGCACTTACTTCCATACAACTTTTAATCATACATCATCATCTCGGGAAACATGGCCCCCCTACTGATTACACTTACGTATATTGTCCACTACTAGATCTTTTCTTAAACCCTGGCTTGAATACATAGTATTATTATCAAAAAGGCTTGAAAGTGCATAAACAGGGCAGGTAAACATGAATAGGAAGCATGAAACAAGTTCAGGTTAGGTAGAAAACATATTCGAATGTCAAACCAACTTATAATTATTAAAAACAACAAGAATCTCAATTCTGGACAACAGAACGTTGCTACACCAAAACTGAAATTCCCGTTGCTACAGTAATGCAAATCTGGATCGGTCAGAAGTTCTAGCAATTAAACTTTCTGCCAGTTCCAGTGCATATACACATGATATTTAAAAGCTACAGCAACTGGGTTCAAATCAACATTCTATACAGATTTTGTGTTCAGCCAGAATTCTTAGAGTTATGATTACATGTATGAATCAGGCCTGAAACTCATCAATTAAATCCAAGAAAATTAAGAGTCATTTCCTAGCATGTCTAGTCTTAGCAAGATAAATTTCACATTATTATATTACTGGTAACATGTTCAAATTAAATTACAAAACAGGGTGATATAAGTGAAATTGTGAATCTGAAATCCAGACCCAGCAGTACTACAACAGCAATATCTCACAACTCATAACTCGGAATTCGATTCCATCAGATGTTCTGAAAACAAGACACATGGGCCTACAATTCATTTTCAGAAACTAATTCAAAATTCTTTCATTAATAGGGTCGAAATTATCAAGCAAGACCTGGACAACAACATTCTCAGATTTCTTTTTAATGAAATGTAACACGATTATTAACTACCATGAATCTAAGTTAATGTGTGATGCAAGTCAGGGTGTGATAACTATTCAAATAGCACCCACGTCTATGCTCAACTCATAAAAAGAGACAACATCAACATATACATCGTAAAACCAACATCCAAAAGTTATGGTGATTCATAAATTCATGTAGCCAAATAATTAAATAAATAGTTAGATCTAACTTGTTGTGGTGAAATGAGTGTATTAACGAATGGTTGTGACCCTTATGATTATGGAATTTGATAGGGACGAACAATGAGTAGAACCAAGATTATCCATGATAAACAAAAGGCGAGTCACAACAAAATCTACTTGCGATATTTCAAAAAGGTGCTTGTACGAAAAAACAAAAGAATCTTACAAGTTACTTGCCTTGATTAGATTATGAGACGAACGACGATGAGCGGAACACATGCAATAATAGTGAACAACACGTGCAACAACGAACAACACGCACAACACACATGGAAGTAATAGCACGTGCAAACCATGTACAAGCGACACCAACAACAACAGTGAGAGGGCATGACGACAGCGAGATGGTGATCGGAGGTTGGCTGTAGGCTTGGGCGTCGACGGTAGGATGGTCTCAGCGGTGAAAATGGCATGCAGTCGACGAGGAAAGGCAGGGCAGCGGGGACTTGGTGGTGCTGTCGGCAGCTCGGGTTTAGGTGGAGTGCAGTCGTGGACAGCAGTGGTCGGGGCTCGACTGCGGTAGGGAGGAGGTAATGGTGAAGGTGAAGAGGCGCGGGATGAGGGGGAGGGAACGACGGGGCTCTGTGGTGGATGACTGGGTTCGGCTGGCGGTAGGAGGTGTGCTCGACGAATAGGTTGATGGTGGCTGTGAAGTCGAACGGGGAGGGCGATGATGTAGGGTTTCGGTTGGCGGAAGAGGTGAGTAGTGGAAGGCAGTGGATGGGTTTTGGAGAACAGAGGGAGAGTCTGGAGGTTAGGGGTGAAGGTTGGCAGCTGCAGTATTAGAGGTAACTAGGTTTAATGATACATAAGGGTTAATAAGGGATTATATAGAGTATTAGAATTATGGTTAGGGTACTATTGGGTTAATGGGTAAGGGTTAGTGTGTAGGCCCAATATGAAACAGGTAATGGGTAGATGGTTTGGATCCAATAAAGGGAAGGATAAATTAATAAAATAAATTAGGCCATAAATTAGATGATTTAGATTTAGTCAAATCATCAAGAAAAATAACAATTTAGGGTTGACAGGAAAATTTTAATTTAATCAGATGGGAAACAAAATTTGAGTTGAAGCAAAATGAATTTCATTAAGAGAGAAAGATCAATACACGGTTCAGAATTGAACGAAGAAGAGTACAATGATTAATATACACTGAAGAAAATACAATAACGAAAACATGGGTATAGAATGACTGTAGGTATCCATTATGTTCTGACAAAATTTTGTATGGATTTGATGTGATTTGTGTGAGTTATAGTTAAATGAAGATTTAATAGAAAATACGGAATTTTTATAAGTTGGAATTGTGCTATATGATGAATTTGTATGATTTTGAATATTTTGTGTTATGGGTGATATATTAGGTATATATATGATAATATGAAGTAATTGGGATTGATATACGTATAATCAATATAAATGACATAAATAGACGGTGTTATGATGTGTTGACCGATATGGTGTGTTTTTATGATATATGGGTCATAATGAGAAGTGATATAATAAACGATGAAATTAATGAGTTAGTATATGTATGAAAAAGATGTGTTCAACTTGAAATAAATGGATGATAACATGATGTGATAAACAACATAACATGGTATACTCATAATATTATAATGGAACAAAATAAATCATTCAGTGCATTCATGATATGAAATAATATGGTGTAATAATCTGATAAATTAAATAACTCAGTGTATGCAAGTATGTGATATAAGAGCATCTGCAGTCATTCTGTTAAAAAATGGGTATATGGAAAATATAGAAATAGCTTTTTTGGGGTTGCGCTGCAGTCATCAAAACTCAAAAAATGGCTCCTTTTTTTTGTTTTTGGTTTTTTTTTGGACCATGATATACCTTCTGAACAATGCGGAAGAAAACAAATTGAAAGACGGCAAAACATCTGTCGTCTGATGAAAAATAAGAAGAAAAAAAAAATCAATTTTGTGAAGGACGGGAGATCATCTCCCGTCCGACACATTAATTTTAATTTTTTTATCTTTTGTCAAACGGAATTTCATTTTCCGTCTAACCCCTTTTTTTTTCTAATTCCTCAACTCCAGTGTGAGTGATGAATGAAAGAAAAAAAATTCAATTAAATTTAAAAAAATAAATTGAAGGACGGCTCGTCCAACACAAAACCATTTTTTTTTCGTTTTTTTCCCTCAAATGTCACCATCTGAGTTGAGATAGGTTTTTTAATAATTTTTCTTTTTTTAAAACCAAACGGCAAATCATGTGCCATCTCAAACTTTCGCAATTAAAAAATTTTCTCAGATGGCATATCATATATCGTCCAACACTAAGACGGTAAATGATCTTCTGATTTCTAAAATATGCATAATGCCATTTCGTCTACCAAATATAGACGTCTACTGTTCATCCTATACTCAAAAATGGGTATATAGACAATGACTACAGAGCTTTTTTTTCTTCCAAAATTTCCATAAAATGGATATATAGCCAACGATTGCAGATGCTCTAATGAGGTAATAAATAGCATGGTATACACATAATATGTGATGTTGTGAAGAAATAAATAATATGGTGCATTCATGATATGCAATAATATGATGTGATGATTTTATAAGTTAAATAACATGGTGTATGCATACATGTGATACAATGATATGATAAATAATATGGTGAACACCGAATTTGTCTTAATAAGTTAAGATAAAAGATGAGATGATATGTGTTAATAAAATGAGATAATAATTCTCATGGTAAATGTCAAAGATTTGACAATTTATTGAAATAAAAGATGAAAGGCTATGTGGTGATAAAACGAGATAAAAATATAAAATGAAAATGATAATAAAAATAAATTTTGTTGACCAGTACCTACAGAAATCGTGGGAGTTTGGGCTAAACCTCCTAATACCCAAGGACCGGCTTGGGGTGCGGTGTTTATTACCCAAACTATATTTGGGGTGCGATGTTTTTATCACCCAAGCTATCGGCTTGAGGCTCGGTAATTACCCAACTTGTCTGGGTTAGGTGATTCTTATCCAGGCTATCGGTCTTGGGTGCGTTGATTATTACCCAAACTCTGTTTGGGGTGTGGTGTTATATTACCCAGCTTGTCTGGGGTGCGGTGATTATTATCCAAGTTCTACTTGGGGTGTGATGTTTCCCTCACTGGCATAGACTGGGTGGAAGACGTAGCATCGGACGCGTAAGACCCCGGGGGGCAGAGGTCCGCGTGTTTACTGGGCTGTCGGCTTTCAGTATATTGGGATACTGTGGCTCACTTGTCGACAAATTAATAAAATAAATTAATGTGAAATGAAGAGGAAAATGAGAAAGTAAAGAAAGCATATAATGTGATATGAGAATGAGAAAGAAAAGAAAGTATCCGAAGTGAAGTGGAAATGATAAAGTAAACCAAGTATGTGAAATAAAATGAATAAGAAGAGTAAAAGAAGATGTGTATGAATGAAGATGAGTATTAAAGAATATGAGACATGAGTATGTAAATGAAAATGAATGGAAAATGAAGTATGTGGTGAAATAAGTATAAAAAATAAGGAATTTGCATTATGTGATTATATATGAAAAATAAAGAAATTGTGATATGAGAATATCTATGAAAGAGAAACATTTGTGTTATGTGATTAAATATGAAAAGTGAAAGAATTATGTATGTGACCTAATGTGAATAAATTAAAGAAAACGCGGGTAGGGAAATAAATATGAGAAGTAAAGAAAATGTGTATGTATGATACAAATGAAAAATAAAGTAATATGCAATATGAATGTGAAACATGAAGTGAAGTGTATTATGTGATGAATATGAGGATGGTTATTAAAATATAATATGTTATGATATGAGTTGATGCACCTTGGAATTGTGTCAAGGAACTACTCGCCCGCTATTTCTATGGAAATGGTGGGAACTACCTGCCTTGGCACAACTCCCAGGGTGAATTGGTGGGTTGTTGATATGACAATTGTATTATGAGATGGAAATGAAAAGTAAAGTTAATTGTAAGATGAAATGAAAATAAAGTAAAGTAATATTCCAAGATATCGGCTTGAGATGTGATGTAATATTACCAAAGTTCTACTTGGGGTGCGGTGATTTTTACCCAGGCTATCGACCTTGGGGTGAGGTGTTATATTACCCAAACTATGTTTGAGGTGCAGAGTATTATTTGATAAGAATGAAAGTTAAAGTAAAGTGTAATATGAGATGTAAGCGAAAATGAAAGAAAGATATATTATCAATAAGAATGAAAAATAACTTAAGTTGTATGATAGGATGAAAATGAATTATAAAGTAAAATATTTGATAAAAAGAGAATGAGTACTAAAATAATCTGTATGATGAAATCAGAATGAAAGAAGATAAATTGTAATATATAATGAGAAGGAAAGTTAATGCATTACGAGATGTTATGATATACGATATTATGAGATTGAATACATGTGATGAGATGCGATGAAAACGAATGAATGTGATGATATGCGATAGGATAAATACATGTGATGAGATGCGATGAAAATGCATGTGATATTATATGATAGAACGAATGTGAAGTTATGTGATGAGAATAAATATAAATATGTTTTAATATTTAATGAGTGTGATGTTATGCAACGAGATGGATTATAATTGTAGAATGAGACTGCATGAATGAAATGCTATAAAATTGAATGACTGTGACGTTAGAGACGAGAATTAATATGAATATAGTATGCCCTGGAATTATGTCGAGGAATTACACGCCTGCTATTTCCATGGAAATGGTGGTAACTACCTGCCGATACACATCTTCACAGTAGTGGTGGATATGGATATGTAGTTGGGTGCAGATTAAGAAAGGTACTTTGGTATAAAGTCACTTTTACGATGTTTTTATATTTAGATTTCTGATTGAACTTTATTATCATGATACACGTAAGTTCTTTCTATTTTTTTTATATAGCTAATTTATTTGCTAAACTAGTGAATTATTCTCACACAAGACATGGCTAACGGATGTTGTTTTATGGGGGTTAGGGGAGTCCCTCCCTGAGGGTGGACGACCCTAACTCTCCTACAGGTTTTGATAGCAGCGAAGTGAGATAGTTGTTATAGTTTGGTAGTTATATTTTTGCTCATAGTAAAATTGAATATATGTATATATGTATTATATGTAGAAATTGGAGTAGAATGTTGTATTTTTTTGTATTATGGAAGATTGTGTGTATTACTGTAAGGTATAATAATATATGTAAGGTATAATAATATATATAGTGCTCTGATGAAGTATGAAAGCCCATACCCACCTCGTTGTGGAGTATTGGGTTCTGTGGTTGGTTTTTGACAGGTTTTTCTAAAGTTTTGGTAAAACTCATATATGTTTTCAAAACAATTTTTGGTTTTTTATTTGTATCTTGTTTGTTATGAAGAATTATGCCCCCAGAGTTGTATAAATTATTTCATGTGTGATGTTGAATGACTTGGCCTGGGAGGATTGATATATATTACAGGTACCTTGATTTTTGTAATTGTTTGAAGATTTCCGTAAGGAATATCTGTAAAATGGCTAACATTTCAAGGAAAACTCTGCCAAATTTTTTAATAAAAATCTATGAGTATTTTTCTTAGTAGGAAATGGTATAGATAACTTAGCATTGGTATCGAGTCGGGTCGGATCGGGTCCTTCACTACCCGGACCCAGACCCGGTCCCCTACGGGTCAAAAAAATGGATCCGGACCGTGAGGATCGGGTCCGGTTCCGGGTTCGGATCCTATTAAAATATTCCTACCCGTTCGGGTAGGAGCTGCAGTGTGAGCGGCGAGCAGAGGCGGTGAGTTGAGGATTTAGAATAGAGAAGAGAAGAAAAAGGCGGTGAGTTGGAAGAGGAAGATTTAGAATTGAGGAGGAAGGAGGGGATGGATGAGGATAGAATATTTATTTTTATGTTGATTTTTTGGGATTTTTTTCAACGGGTCCGGGCCGGGTCTCTTTTGAGCGGAACCGGACCCGGACCCGAAAGTACCACGGGTCCCATTTTAGGACCCGGACCCGGACCCAGACCCGGATAGGCCGGGTCGGTTCCGGTCCAATGCCGGGTCTGGATCGGGTCCGAGTTTCGGGTATTTACTGTAAGCCCTATTTTCAAATTTATCATATTTTGTACTCTTTTGATCATTGTATCTGAATGCATTTATTATGATGCATTTCGTCTTTTCTTCGGTTCTTTTGTTCTCTTTAGATCAATCTGTGTTCTTTTGATTGGATTCTGTCTTTTGTGGATTTGGCTCTTTTCGATTTTGAATTCGATTTGTTCTCCTTTGTGTTCATCTTATCTCATTGCATTTGGTTATCTCTTTTTGGAGTCAAAACCGATACCCAGAACCCAATATATTGACCCAAAACCCTAATTTCCTGATCCCTATAAATACCCCCATTAATTAACCCTAATTAATATCTAATCTCTTTCTCTCTCTCTTTCCGCCGCACTCTCTCTCCCCGTATCTATCTCTATCTTCTCTGTTTCTAAACACCCAAAATCCATCACCGTAACCCCTCAACCCCGGTCCATCCTTCGACCTTCGTTCACCATCGTCGTCACCATCATCACAGTCTCTGTCCCCTCTCCATCCCCATCACCGTCGCTCACCCCCGTCCTCGCCATTAGCCTTCGAACCCAACCTCCGAAGTTTTTCCCGTTGCCATAACTTTATCTTCGTCGTCCTATTCCCGATCCGTGTTCCACCATCGTCTTTGTCGTCCATCATCGCGCCTGTGCACCCCCTAGTGTCGCCGTCCAAGTCCCCGAACGTCGAGTGTCGTCATCCCCTGTTTTCAACCTCGAAAACAGAGTTCTCGCCGAAGTTGTTGTCGCCACCGTCACTTCCTGATCGTGGTAACGACACCGCTCTGCCACCACAGTCTTCGCCGTCGCAGGCGTCGCATCGCCAAGTCTGCCGCTCTCTCTCTCCGTTCCGCTGTCGAGAGGTAGGAGACGCACTGTGATTCGTTGAGGCTGGTGTTCGCTGTTTTGCCGCACCCAATCCTAAACCGCTATCCCCTGTTCAGTTGGATCCAGTGTGTGGTCGAGATCTGATTGGCTGGCTTTCGCTGTTTCATGTTCTACCGCGCCAGATCCGATCTTCGCTGTTCCCTGTTTTGGCCAAATCCGGTGTGAGGTGGTGGATTTGATTGGGTTGTTTTGGTGTTCTGTGTTTTGTGTGTGCCAAATCCGAGTTTGGTGTTCTGCATTTTGTTCCGACCTGGTGTGTGGGAATTGCTCTAGGATCTTGCTGTTGCTGTTGATTCTTCGTGCATTTTTGGGATTTTTTCGCTCAGGGATTCTGATCCCGTTATTCTATTTTATTAATATCTGCAATAACATGCAAGTCTCTTCTTGAACCATTTTATTTATTTGTGTTCAAGATTTTCTTTGATCTCCTGCAAGTAGATCCTGTCCTTTTATTTATCAAAAACTACTTTGACAATTCCGTTGAGATTATCGAGGGTTTACACGAGCTAACCCGACATACTCTTAACTTCGTGCTTCTCTTCGATCTAAACCTAGTCCCCAATGTTTCATGCATTTGCACATTAAACAACTAGATTCATGCATAGGACTGCTTGATAGATTGGACATTGAAATTGAACATGCTAGAATTGAAACTAATTGATGAATTGACTCCATGACCATGATAAATGTATCTTAAACCTTAGAAATTTGCATGTTGACACCTAGGATTGCTTTGATTACCAATTTTCATGCTATATGTGATCGTGTGAATTATTTATTATCTTTTTATGTTAAGTTGATTTCTAGACTGCTATATGTTTCACTTTGAATCAGACTTTTAGTCCTGTTAATGACATAATTTGAGGAAACTTAACAAACATAAAATGTAGCCCTTGATATCTAGATAATTTTTCCCTACTCAGAATTTAAATTTCAATTTGTCATCTGTTAGATATCATCACTTTACTGCAGCTGTGTTAGTAATTTTTTTGACTCATAATTACAAGCTTATCCTGCTGTTGTTTATTTTATTTGACCCTGTTATCAGTAAAAGAAAAATAAGAAATAAATTATGCTGGACCTAGACTTGTATAACTACTTCCCTGAATTTTTGTAGATTTTAATGATGAGTTTCCGGACCCGAAATAATTAATGGAACATAACCTACTGCATGCTGACTGAACATAAAACCTGATTAGATTAGAACTTTCACCCTAGTTCCTATGACTTTTATATACCTTAATTATACTCACTGGAACCGTTTGGAAGTATATTTTCCAGGTCTTTCGGTGGATTCAGTTTTACTGTTGTGTGGTGACCATAGTCTATGTTTTGGTACAGCAAGGTCATGCTGTCCTAATTTTGTGAAATGTGTTTATATGATGTGTTTGCTTCATGCTTTGTCTGTAGCGCCTAGAATTAGTCACACATAGTAATATACAATATTGACACCCTCCTGCATGCTCACATAGAATGAAAATAAACTATTAACAAGTCGGGGTTATTATGGATAGACTTGGTAGTGAACAATCGAGAAATGTACTCGGTAAGGCCTCATCATTATATTGCATTGTCTTGGAATGAGGTGTACTGATTGCAATGATTTATTGATGATTCTTGATTGTAAATTATTGTTATCAATGCCAAGTACACGAACCATGAATTCACCATCGGTCTAAAATGTTCACTGTGCTTACATGGAATCTGTAGTATAGGATGTAGTAGTACGTATACTAGATAGGTTAATAAAATACTTAACAACCTGCATAATTGATCTTGTATTGACATTGACTTGACATCACACATTCCATGTGTGATTATTGTAACCTTTTGATATTGCCTACTCTTTGTTTTGTTCATTGTCTTTGACCATGTTCCTTTCCTTTGATATTCATGTTTTGCCTATTATCCTTTGTTTTCTCTACTTTCCGCCCATGACTTGCTCTAAGGGCACTCTTTTATTTCTTTTTAGACCAAGAATTTACAGGTACTGAAGGATCTGTTTCTGAAGGAATTAGTGAGTAATGTTTCTAGTGATGGATCCAGTTTTCCGCTGCGTAGTTATTAATTGTTGCTAGATTTATTTTCCGAACACTGTTATCTCTTGTACTTTGTTTTGGGATCTATGACCCGTAGTTTTGTTTTGATCCCTGATGTTGGATATTTATACTGTTTGGTTTATTTCATTATTATTGGAACTTTATCATAGATTCATGTGGTTATGTTTCTTGTGTGGTTGTATATTTGTTGATCTTATTACTGAGTTAGTCTGGTATAGCTTATAGATGGTGTTTACATCATTCGCTGGACCTACGTTATGTACTCGTGTTTCGTATTTTGGGAAGCGGGGCATGACAAGTATTTTAGTGGTATCAGAGCGCAAGGTTGAGTAATATATCAATCAAACATGACTATCTTTATGAGGGTTAGCTTTGATTTGTATATTAGTCGAGGTTGTCTCTAGCCGGGTTAACTCAGTGATTTGCACACCACGATAATCACATGAATACTTGTATAATAACCCACATATAATCTGGGTACTGACCATCTTTGATCGTGTTTCAGGCTATGGCTCATGAGAATTCTTCTTCTCAATCGGATCAGCAGCCGGATAATGCTTCTATTCTCCAGACGATCCAACAGATGATGGCTCTTTAGCAGGAGCACAATGAGCTGATGAGAGCCACTTTGGCAGCCAATGGGAATGCCACTAGACCTCCACCTGGTGCTCTTCCACCTAGGCCTGGTATAGTAGCAAATTTCATGAAGCTGCACCCGGATAAGTTTTCGGGTACTGAGTCTCCGTTGGAGGCCAAGCAATGGCTTATCCGGACGGAGAAACTGCTGGTCGCTGCTCGTATTGCTGAGGCGGATCGTGTGGATGTGGTTCGCATCCAGCTAGTGGATCTCGCTCATATCTGGTGGCGGGTTGAATCCGAGAGGATGTCCCGACCCATTGAGTGGGCCACTTTCTCTGAGAGCTTCATGGTGAAGTTCTTTCCCAGTGGCACCAAGGCAGAGATGGAGCGATAGTTTGTTTTCCTGACTCAGGTCAGCTAGATAATGTTCTTAATTGTCATTTGTTGTTTCCTACTTCACTTGTGACGGTATTAATTTGAGCATTATCTTAATCAGGGAACCCGTTCCGTGGACGAGTACGCTGCAGAGTTTACTCGGCTCAGTGGCTTCGCCCCTACCCTCGTTGCCACTGATGAGGCTCCGGCTAGTCATTTTCTATGGGCTTGAGCTTTCCCCTCCAGGACCGTTAAGCTGCTCTTCGGCTTCGTGCTTACTTCGATGTTCTGGATGTAGCTCGGATCTAGGAGCAGACTCTCAGTACTCAGTGGACTGTTTCGCACCCCGTTGCACCTTGCCCTTCCCGAGGACCAACTTGGAGGCCAGTTCCGCCCCCTCCCGCGAGAGCATAGCCGTACGCATCTATTGTCCCGAGGAATGTTGAGACTTGTGGCTACTGCCATAAGACTGGGCATTCACAGCAAGACTGCAAGATGGCCAACCAACAATGTTTAGTGTGTGAGACAGTGAGCATATGGTTCGTGACTGCCCGAGGAACAGAGCTCCTGCGCTGGTTACTGGTGCTGCTCAGCTAGGAGCGCAGACGCGTGGTCAGGACAGGTCATCTCTTCCTCCGCAGATGCAAGTCTTTGATCAGAGGCGTGTGGCTTCTAGAGGAGTTCAGGTTGGTGGTTGTGGTCAGGCTTATAACCAGACAGTGGAGGAAGCGGCAGTTGCTGGTGGAGTGGTTGCAGGTATATCACAGTAGTTGTACTTTCTTTCTTTTTTCAGTTTTCTGCATGTTATTTTTATTTATTTTTCTCCCTCATTGTGCAATTATTTGTGTATATCCTGCTGGCACCTTATTCTTTGTTTGATCTTCTGCTAGGTGTGATTTTAGTATTCTCTCTCCCTGCTCATGTGTTGTTTGATTCGGGTGCTACCCACTCTTTCATTTCTGCTCGCTTTGTTGATCTGCATGGGTTGGCTTGCGATGCTATGCTATACCCACAGCTTAGGACATCACCACTAGTGGAGGTGTCGTTGTCTGTTCTAGGATTTGCAAGCAGAGCCCGTTGCAGATAGGTGGTGTAGTTTTCTCGGTGGATTTGATTGTGATTCCCAACTCCAATTTTGATGTCATTCTGGGCATGGACTGGTTGGTTGTTTCCTGTGCCGTGATTGATTGTCGAGAGAAGAAGGTGACTTTCAGGCCTTCTGGTTAGCCAGAATTTGTTTTCCATGCAGGTGAGAGACCGTCAAGGGCGTGTCAAGAACTCGTTGGATTCCGGGGTTGTTTCTCTTGCGTCGCTGGGTTCTGATAGGGTTGTTGCACCCTTAATTGTGCGGGACTTCCTTAATGTGTTTCCTGAGGAATTGCCTATTTGCCACCAGTTCGAGATGTGGAGTTTAGCATTGATGTCCAGTCCGGTACGACCCCTATTTCCAAGAGTCCGTATCGTATGGCGCCAGTCGAATTGGCAGAACTGAAGGTGCAAGTTCAGGAGCTGCTTGATAGGGGTTTTGTCAGACCTAGTGTTTCTCCATTGGGAGCCCCAGTTCTGTTTGTCTGTAAGAAGGATGGAAGCAGTAGGCTTTGCATTGACTACATGGAGTTGAACAATGTTACTGTCAAGAATCGGTATCCATTGCCGAGGATTGATAATTTGTTCGATCAACTGGGTGGTGCTTCAGTGTTCTTGAAGTTGGATCTGTGTTTCGGGTGCCATGAAGTCAGGGTGAAGTCAGTGGATGTTCCGAAGATGGCTTTCCGAACGAGATATGGGCATTATGAGTTCTTGGTGATGCCGTTCAGAGTGACTAATGCAACGACAGTGTTCATGAGTTTGATGAACCGTGTGTTTTCGCCGTTCTTCGATCAGTTTATTGTGGTCTTCATCGACGACATATTAGTGTACTCGTGGAACAAGAAAGACCATGTTGAGCATTAGAAGGTGGTTCTGCAGAATTTGAGAGAGAACTAGCTATATGGGGAGCTCGATAAGTGCGAGTTCTGGTTGGATTAGGTTACTTTCCTTGGCCACATTATCTCCGGTGCTGGTGTTTCTGTGGATCCGTCGAAGGTTTCTACGGTCAAGGATTGGCCTATTCCGAAGTCTGTTTCTGAGGTGCGGAGTTTCCTTGGTTTGGCTGGTTACTGTCGGAAGTTCATTCAGGATTTCTCCAAGATCGCTGGACCCTTGACCAGTTTTACCAGGAAGGAGCAGAAGTTCGTCTGGGATGAAGCTTGTGATGGAGCTTTCGCCGAGTTGAAGCATCGGTTGACGTCAGCGCCAGCGCTGACTATACCCGACAGTTCGGGTGGTTTTGTAATCTTTTGTGATGCTTCGAGAAGAGGTCTGGGAGCAGTGCTGATGTAGAGAGGCAGGGTTGTCGCTTATGCATCGAGGCAGTTAAGACCTCATGAGAAGAACTATCATATGCATGATCTAGAGCTTGCTGCTGTGATCTTTGCCTTAAAATTGTGGAGGCACTATTTGCTTGGGGATAGAGTCGAGATTTTCACAGATCACAAGAGCCTCAAGTATGTATTCACGCAGAGAGAGTTGAACATGAGGCAGAGAAGATGGCAGGAGTTGATGGCAGATTTTGACTTCAATTTGCAGTATCACCCGGGCAGGGTTAATTCGGTGCCAGATGCTTTGAGTCGGAGGCCAGCCGCTATGTTCCTCAATCAGCAGAAGGAGCTTGTGGAGGATATGAGGAGGCTAGAGTTGGATGTGTTGCTTCTCGAATCAGATCGGCAGCTTATGTTGTTGCAGTTGCAACCTTCCTTGGTAGAGCAGATCAAGGTAGCTAAAGGGAGTGATCAGCAATTGCAGGAGTTTTGGAGCGAGGTTGAGGCTAGTTCGAGGTTTGATTTTGTTGTCCATGCTGATGGGTCGCTTCGGTTTGGCTCTAGGTTGTGTGTACCTTGAGGAGAGGTTAGGCAGAAGCTACTCGAGGAAGCTCAACGGTCCCCGTATTCTATACATCCTGGTGGTACCAAGATGTATAGGAACCTGAAATAGCATTTCTGGTGGCATGGTATGAAGCGGGATGTGGCTCGATTCGTCGCCTAGTGTCTAATCTGTCAGAAGGTGAAGGCGGAGCATCAGAGGACTGCAGGACTTTTGCAACCCCTTCCTATCCCTGAATGGAAGTGGGAGAATATCACGATGGACTTTGTGACAGCTTTGCGAGGAAACCTAAGGGTCATAATGATGTTTGGGTGATAGTGGATCGGCTGATCATGTGTGCTCACTTCATTCGTTTCCGTGTGGGTCAGTCCACGGAGAGTTTGGCCGAGCAGTACGTTCAGGAGGTTGTTCGTCTACATGGAGTTCCTGTCAGCATCGTATCGGATCGGGATACGAGATTCAGGTCTCAGTTTTGGAAGAGTTTGCAGAGGAGCTTGGGTACCAAACTGAGCTACAGTACAGCATTCCATCCTCAGACGGATGGGCAGTCAGAAAAGAAAATTCAGATCCTAGAAGATATGTTGAGATCTTGCATTCTTCAGTTTGGAGGTTCGTGGGAGGATCATCTTCACTTGGCCGAGTTCTCTTATAATAACAGTTATCAGTCGAGTCTCAAGGCAGCTCCATTCGAAGCTTTGTATGGGCGCAGGTGTAGATCGCCAGTCTGTTGTGATGATATCAGCGAAAGGAAACTTTTAGGCCCTGAGTTGATCACGAAGACAGTTGTTGTTGTGGCTCAAATTCGCAAGCATTTGCAGGCCGCTCAGGATCGGCAGAAGAGGTGGGCTGATTGTCGTCAGAGATCTCTAGAGTTCAAGGCAGGTGAGCATGTGTTCCTTAAGGTATCACCTTGGAAAGGTGTTATTCATTTCGGCGGTGGAGGCAAGTTGAGTTCTCGATTCATCGGTCCATTCAATATTGTAGAACGTGTAGGCAAGGTTGCTTACAGGCTCGCGTTACCACCAGCTTTAGCGGGTGTCCATAATGTATTCCATGTTTCTCAGCTCAGAAAATACATCAGAGATGACAGTCATGTGCTTGACTACTCAGACTTGTCTATGAGACCAGATTTGTCCTGTGAAATTTGACCTGTCTCTATCTTAGACTGTCGAGAGAAGGTGCTAAAGAATAGATTCATCAAGTTGGTTCGAGTTTCTTGGGATCCTCGCTCGCCAGGAGAGTCTACTTGGGAGTTAAAGGAAGAGATTCGGTAGAAGTTCCCTCATTTGTTTGAGTAGTGTTTTGTTTTTCTTTGTTTTGCTTTGTTTTGTTCGGAGTTTGTCCTATGTACCACTTGTATGAATTTCAAGGACGAAATTCATCTTGTAAGGTGGGTAGGATTTGTAAGCCCTATTTTCAGTTTTATTGTATTTTGTACTCTTTTGATCACTGTATCTGAATTCATTTATTATGATGCATTTTGTCTTTTCTTGGGTTCTTTTGTTCTCTTTGGATCAATCTGTGTTCTTTTGATTGGATTCTGTCTTTTGTGGATTTGGCTCTTTTCGATTTTGAATTTGATTTGTTCTCCTTTGTGTTCATCTCATCTCATTGCATTTGGTTCTCTTTTTGGAGCCAAAACTGATATCCAGAACCCAATATATTGACCCAAAACCCTAATTTCCTGATCCCTATAAATACCCCCCATTAATTAACCCTAATTAATATCTAATCTCTCTCCCTCTTTCTGCCGCACTCTCTCTCCCCGTATCTATCTCTCTCTTCTCTGTTTCTAAACACCCCAAACCCATCACCGTAACCCCTCAACCCCCGTCCATCCTTCGACCTTCGTTCACCATCGTCGTCACCATGGTCACCGTCTCTGTCCCCTCTCCATCCCCATCACCGTCGCTCGCCCTCGTCCTCGCGATTACCCTTCGAACCCAACCACCGAAGTTTTTCCCGTCACCATAATTTCATCTCTGTCGCCCTATTCCCTCTCCGTGTTCCACCATCATCTTCGTCATCCATCGCCACGCCTGTGCACCCCGTAGCGTCGCCGTCCATGTTCCCGATGGTCGAGTGTCGTCGTCCCCTATTTTCAACTACGATAACAGAGCCCTTGCCGGAGTTGTTTTCACCACCGTCGCTTCCCGACCGTGGTAACGATGCCGTTCTGCCACCACAGTCCTCGCCATCGCAGTCGTCGCGTCGTTAAGTCCACCGCTCTCTCTCTCTCTCTCGCTCCATTCCGCTGTCGAGAGGTAGGAGACACGCCGTGATTCGTCGAGGCCGCTATTCGTTGTTTTGCCACACCCGATCCCAAACCACTGTCCCCTGTTCGGTTGGATCCGATGTGTGGTCGAGACCTGATTGGCTGGATTTTGCTGTTTCATGTTCTGCCGTGCCAGATCCGATCTTCGCTGTTCCCTGTTTTGGCCAGATCTGGTGTGAGGCAATGAATTTGATTGGGTTGTTTTGGTGTTTCGCGTTCTATGTGCGCCAGATCCGAGTTTGGTGTTCTGTGTTCGATCCCGATCGGGTGTTTGGGAATTGCTCTAGGATCTTGCTGTTGATGTTGATTCTTCGTGCATTTTTGGGAGTTTTTCGCCCGGGATTCTGATCCCGTTATTCTATTTTATTAATATCTGCAATAACAGGCAAGTCTCTTCTTGAACCCTTTTATTTATTTGTGTTCAAGATTTTATTTGATCTCCTGCAAGTAGATCTTGTCCTTTTATTTATCAAAAACTACTTTGACAATTCCGTTGAGATTATCGAGGGTTTACACGAGCTAACCCGACATACTCTTAACATCGTGCTTCTCTTCGATCTAAACCTAGTCCCCAATGTTTCATGCATTTGCACATTAAACAACTAGATTCATGCATAGGACTCCTTGATAGATTGGATATTGAAATTGAACATGCTAGAATTGAAACTAATTGATGAATTGACTCCATGACCATGATAAATGTATCTTAAACCTTAGAAATTTGCATGTTGACACCTAGGATTGCTTTGATTACCAATTTGCATGCTATATGTGATCGTGTGAATTATTTATTATCTTTTTATGTTAAGTTGATTTCTGGACTGCTGCATGTTTCACTTTGAATCAGACTTTTAGCCCTCTTAATGACATAATTTGAGGAAACTTACTAAACACAAAATGTAGCCCTTGATGTCTAAATAATTTTCCCCTACTCTAAATTTAAATTCTGATTTGTCATCTGTTATATATCATCACTTTACTGCAACTGTGTTAGTAATTTTTTGACTCATAATTTCATGCGTATCCTGCTGTTGTTTATTTTATTTGACCCTGTTATCAGTAAAGAAAAAATCTGAAATAAATCATGCTGGGCCTAGACATATATAGATACTTCCCTGAATTTTTGTAGATTTTAATGACAAGTTTTCGAACCCGAAATAATTAATGGAACATAACCTAGTGTATGTTGACTGAACATAAAACGTGATTAGATTAGAACTTTCACCCTAGTTCCTATGACTTTTATATACCTTAATTATACTCGTTGGAACCATATGGAAGTCTATTTTTCAGGTCTTCTGGTGGATTTAGTTTTACTATTGTGTAGTGACCATTGTCCATGTTTTGGTACAGCAAGGTCATGTTGCCCTGATTTTGTGAAATGTGTTTATATGATGTGTTTGCTTCATGCTTTGTCTGTAGCACCTAGAATTAGTCACACATAGTAATATATGACATTGACACACTCCTGCATGCTCACATAGGATGAAAATAAACTATTAAGATGCCGGGGTTATTATGGGTAGATTTGGTAGTGAACAATCAGGAAATGAACTCGGTAACGGCCTCATCGTTATATTGCATTGTCTTGAATGAGGTGTATTGATTGCAATAATTTATTGATGATTCTTGGTTGTAAATTATTGTTATCAATGCCGGGTACACAAATCGTGAATTCACCATCGGTCTATAACGGTCACTGTGCTTGCATGGAATCTGTAGTATGGGATGCAATAGCACGTGCACTAGATAGGTTAATAAAATACTTAACAACCTGCATAATTGATCTTGTATTGACATTGACTTGACATCATGCATTCCATGTGTGATTATTGTAACCTTTTGATATTGCCTACTCTTTGTTTTGTTCTTTGTCTTTGACCATGTTCCTTTCCTTTGATATTCATGTTTTTTCTATTATCCTTTGTTTTCTCTATTTGCCGCCCACGACTTGCTCTAAGGTCATTCTTTTATTTCCTTTTAGACCTAGAATTTACAGGTACTGAAGGATCTGTTCCTGAAGGAATTGGTGAGCAACGTTTCTAGTGATGGATCCAGTTTTCCGCTGCGTAGTTATTAATTGTTGCTAGATTTATTTTCTGAACACTGTTATCTCTTGTACTTTGTTTTGGGCTCTGTGACTTGTAGTTTTGTTTTGATCCCGGATGTTGGATATTTATACTCTTGGTTTATTTCATTATTATTGGAATTTTATCATTTATTCATGTGGTTATGTTTCTTGCGTGGTTGTATATTTGTTGATCTTATTACTGAGTTAGTCTGGTACAGCTTATAGATGGTGTTTACATCATTTACTGGGCCTACGTTACGTACTCGTGTTCCGTATTTTAGGAAGCAGGGGTGTGACATTTATACCAATGCTAGATAAGTAATAGATTAAGTTAGAGATCATTGGAAGGAGTAGTTTTTAATAAAATTTTTAAAAAAGTTTTTGGGTGTGACAGTTGGTATCAGAGCTTAGGTTAACTAAGAATTTCTTGTTAATCCTAGTGATCCTGTCATGTATGTATGGGTTCATTATTGCTAAGTCGGGGATGTGAAGTTTAATTTATGTTTTGTGGGTGTTTTGCTATGTATTGATTATGTTATTGAATGGTGCTGTAGCGCCGCAAATTTTAAATATAATATCTGATAATTACGTTGTACAATTTCCACCATCTGCCTCAATGTAATAGTAAACATAGCCAAAACACAGATAAATTTTTCAACTTTTATTACATCATTTTTTTTTACAAAGCACAGCAGAAAATTAAACATCTTGAATTAGAATTCTTTCTTTTACAACACATTCTTTTACAATTTACATAAGCTACAATATTATTCTACCAAATGCATCCAAATCCCAAGCTATAGGTACCTACCTGTAAAATATGAAGATAGAGATAACCCTAACCCCCAAAACTACAGGGTTAGCCATAACGGTGTGAGTGACACCAAAAGAAATACAATGTAAATAAAACATGAAGGATAAAGTTATGAACAACACATTCCAACAGTAATAACGAATGGAAAATGAAATAATAAATAAAATATGAAAACATCGAGTGAAACTAGACTAAGTGTCAAGTGTAGGAAAACAGAAAAACATCATGCATAAAACCAAGTCAAGAAAACACAAATGTAGTATGATGACTCTCTAATGCATACTTGTCGGATTCTATGCATTCCATACTACATAGGTCTGGTGCAAGCCCTTATCGTTCTCCACTTAATACGGGTTAAATCCCTCGTTATGCAACTAGTCCTATTATGATAACTACTACGAGATTTAGATAAACTGTGAGTATCTAGCTCATGCCCCGATAATTCTGGAGGTTAATCTCTATCCACAGATAATTCCGGAGACGATTTCACTCACACGTGGGAATTTTTTAGAATACCCCACATCGCAAGCTATGGCACCTCATCACACGAATAACCCATGAGCGTCGCCTCAACCTCGATAATTTCGGAGATTAATCCCACACCGCAGGTAATTCCGAAGACTATTTCACTCACACCTCGATAATTCCGGGGATTATCTCACACTGCAGATCATACTTAGGTCCATAACCCATGTTTGCACTCATTTCATCATATCAACATCTAGTGCCTGTCCTTATCTTATTAAGTTAATTAATTAATTACGAATCTCCTAGACTTGGTGTACCGTACCGGAGTTAACTCAACTGATCAAAAACAAAGCCACAACTGGCCAAACCGCAAAAATCTCAACAGCCGGTGTACTAGGGTCCCACTCACCCTCTAGAGACTCACAACTCAAACGTCAACACAAAATCTTTTATTAAAGCTCTTAATTCCATTATCAGTACTCTCATATTAAGAAAAATTTCTTAAAAATCAACAAATACAAATTCATTTAAAATACTCACAAATTCCAGAATTGAAATAAGGTATTCAATCTATTAAATGACTGAAAATCATATTTTTGAAGTCGTAGAATATCACAAATTATCAATTTCTTTGAAAACCATAAATATTTCATTTAATAAATTCATAGAAATTCAATTTAAATTCCATTATGATCAAAACATAACTCTCTGTAAAATACTGTAATCTGTAGTAAAAATATCATCTAAAACAGTAGATCAATAGTCCGTAATATCAAAGAAACAATCGTTCAAGAACACGAAGAAAACTCAAGAAAACAGCCAGCAAAACTACTAACAGTCGACCGCAAAGACAGTACAAAACGCGACGGTCGACCGACATGCAAAAATCCCAAAATTAATTTATTGACAGTTGACCAACATTTCTAGTTCAAATACTAGGCAGTCGACCGACATGTCGAGAAAACCACAGCTTCGAATTTCGTGCACCTTTTTACTAATGCTTCGTTAAATCTTTATAAAATCATAAATTTGCAAAACAAAATTCTTGAGATGATCAAATACAACTTGTCTAATATACTGGAGTTTATAAAACAAATCAAAACTTCATCAAGATCATAAAATAGCATTTTTTGACAAAATCTTCAAAACAGTAGTAGTATATATATGTATATGTTCATATAAGTGTTCAAGCATCAGTTATAGCATCAAAATTCATCAAATAAGAGTAGTAAAATGTTTAGATTCAATCTCAGTATCAAAACAAATCAAATCCAATTCGAAAACATCAAAAAATACAAACGAATCAATTTCGGCATGTGTATGTACAGACCCGAAATCAAGAAATACCCCAACTTTCAAAACTTGATATTCGATCCATAAACCCCCCTGCAATACATTACACTCATACACAATCGCCTACAATAGTTTATCCATGAATAACTAGTAATATACACGTGCGATTCACGTATTAATTTGTAAAAAAATTAAAGTAAAAATTTTGATTTACACGTGCGATATATGTCATAATAAATAGGATTGTATATTTTAAAAAGTAAATGTGAAGACTATAATGGGAGAGAGTTAGCGTTGCATGAGATTTACAACTCCAACTCTTCCATTATAATAGTAGATTATATATTATATTATTGATAGATAGATAGACAGTAATTTACCCGTGTGATACACATTTAATATATTAAAAAATTTAAAGTAAACAATCTGACGTAGTGAGGACTCGAACCTGAGATCTCCTTAATATTAGTTATGCACGTGTAATGCACGAGTTGATAGATTCACGAATGACACTAAGGCCTTCTCCCATTATAATATTAGAGATATGCAATTATAACAACTATTCATCAAGTTTTAATCATCAACAATCAAAACAGAGTATACCTATACTCATACACAGTGAAGAACTCAATCTTCATTCACTTTATGCAATCTAGGTCTTATAATCCATTATGTATAACAAAAATAGCAAGCATATGAAAGAAAACAACATATGCATGATTTCTATTAGGTTTTTTAACAATCTCAAATCATCTATTTAGGGTTTAAATCATCCATAGCATAGGTTTTATAAAAAGATTCAATTTTTATTCATCCATCCTTCAATAATTCAATATATCATCATACAATGCCCTAACATGCTTTCTAATAGACAAATCATCACATACAACATGCATACAACAGCAAAAAATCAAACATATGTCACTCACATTATTGAAGAAACATCCGAATTAATAAAGAGAATAAGAAAAGTCATTCCTTTCGCAACAAAACCAAGATCCTCGCTTTGAAACTCCAAGAAATCAATAATAAAGAAAACCCTTTGTGTAGTACAACAAAGAGACGGCTGCACTCTCTTTATATTAGGCCGAAATTTGGTGTATTAGGGTTTTGAATAGGTTTTGCAAAATATCCGTTTCGAATATATCTTTACATATATAAATCCTTATACATGAAAATTAGATAAACCAATTCAATTCAAATTTAAAATAAAAAATAACCACCCCAATACTGGCCGGCACTGCTTTTAAAATTCAGATAATAAAATTTGTAATATTGCCCCTAATTAAGTGGCAATTTTGCGAAAAGACCCTTCTTTAGACAATTTGCGAAATAAACCAAATCTATTAAAACAAAAAAAGTAAACATTTTACCTCTGAGTTGTCTAGCAATCATTCTTAGCCCAGAAAAACGAAATTCTGGGGTTTTTACTCCAAGTGGTAATTTTGCACAAAAGCCCCTCTTTTTGTAATATTTACAAATAAGCCAAGTAAATATCAGAAAATTCCATAAAATTCATAAACAATACCTAATAATAAATAATAGGTTTTCCCAAATAATTTCTGACTTTGAACTTCCAAAGAAATTATTTGCACGTGTTTTGCACGTGCAAAAAGATAAATTTCAGAAAAATATTTATTAAATCACCAAAAATTATTTTAATTCATTTATTAATCTCAAAAACATTATTTAAAGATCTAGGGTGTTACTGGTGCGATCCCTATTAGACTTTTAATTGACTTTGGGTCGGGGCTACCTTTTATAGCATGTGCATATGTTTTGCACCATGGTTTTTTTATGTCTTCCTTAGAAGCACTGGTGAGAGTTAGTATACCATCGGGTAGTTCTATTATATTGATTAATGTGTGTCGAGAGGTGTAATCTCATTTGGGATCCTATGTGTGTCCTATAGACTATGGGGTGATGTGTGGTAGTGGTTATTATTTTATACTAGGAGATGCATTGGTTGTGAAGGCCTTATGTATAGTTGGAGTTCATTGTATGGAGGATTCGGGTGAGAAAACCCAATGAAACCCAGTTTTTAATTGAATGTAATGCCTTGGATGATGTATTTTTGTTCGTTGGGTTCGGTGGAAATACCCAAGGTGAAGATTAAAAAAGTTGGTGTGGTTTGTAACTTTTCTTATATATTCGAAGAGGTTCTTGGTTCCCCACCTCGTTGAGAACTGGAGTTTAAGATTGATTTGATAGTTGGTATGATTCAAAATTTTAAATCAGCTTGTAGTATAGCACATCAGGAATGAGAAGGGATGAAAGAGAATTAGAGGTGATGCTTTTTGAAAGGGTTATTGGTCTAAGTAATTCGCCGTAGGGCGCGCCGACATTTTTGTAATAAAGAAGATGGTTTACTGAGAATATGTACTGAACAAGGTGACTATTAAGTATCCATTGCCAAGAATGGATGATTTGTTGGATTAGTTGTAGGGAGCGACAGTTTTTTCACAGCTAGATTTGTAGACTCGGTACCATCAGATGAGCATCGAAGAGGGAAGTATCCCAAAGACTAATTTTCGCATATGGTATGAACTTATGAAAATTTAGTGATGCCTTAGGGGCTGACGAATGCCCCTGTATGTTTCATGGACTTGATGAATCGGGCCGCCCGTCCTTATATCGACATGTTTGTGATTGTGTTTATAATGGTAATTTGGTGTATTTTGTAGCATGGAAGAGCATAGATAGCACCTCAGAATTGTGTTGTATACACTTTGGGACCAGAAGTGGTATGTTAAGTTTTCAAATTGTCATTTTTGGGAGCGAGAAGTGCAATTTTTGGGGCATATTGTGTCTGCTGAAGGCATTTCTGTGGATCTGGAGAAAGTTGCAGCGACGAAAGACTGGGAACGACCCACGAATGTGACAGAGATTCAAAGTTTCCTGGGTTTGGCTGGCGATTATCAGAGGTTCATTCCTCGATTTTCTATTATTGGTGCACCGCTGACTCAACTTATCAGGAAGAATGTGTCGTTTGTTTGGTTCGAACAGTGTGAAAAGGCATTTCTAGAGTTTAAGGAAAGATTGACTTCAGCTCATGTTTTGATTACCCCCGAGAAGAGTGTGCCTCTCCAAGTGTATACAGATGCATGTGGTACTGGTTTAGGTGCAGTTCTGATGTAGGAAGGCAGACTTGTGGCTTATATATCAAGGCAGTTGCGGTCACATGGAGTGCATGATCTTACGCAGATTTGGAATTGGAAGCAGCAGTGTATGCATTGAAGATGTGGAGACGATATTTGTTGGGGCGCAGTTTCAGCTTTTGATAGATTAGAAGAGTTTGAAGTACTTGTTCTCGTAAAAGGAGCCTAACATGAGGCGACAAAGGTGGCTTGAATTCCTTAGTAGTTTTGATGTCAAAATAAAATACCACCTGGGGAAAGCGAATATGGTGGCGGATGCCAGAAGTAAAAGAAAGATGTCAGCTTTTCTTATGTTCTCGGAGTGGAAAGTATTAGTAACCTTGGGTCAATTTAATTTTACTTCAGTAGCAGATGGTGACATAACTTCATATTTGGACAATTTATCAGTACAGTCGTCTATCCTACAGCTAACCATTCAAGCACATATTCAAGATTCTTATTGTTACAGATGATGCATTATCTAATTCGGATGAGATTGATGAATTTTCGAAATATTGATTAGTAGGCAGTGAGGAAGGTCCTTGTTATTATCGTAGACTTTATGTTCTTTATGTAGATGGTTTATGGTAGCAGGTGATGGAGATTGATCATTATACTAAGTATATCGTGTATTCCGGTGGCACGAAGATGTACCGAGATCTTAAAATGATATTTTGGTTCCCTGGAAGAAGGATATTAGTTATCAAGCGAGAATGGATAAGCCTCTTTTGAGGTGTGTAGTCGACAAAAGAGTTATGCAGATCAGCGGTGAAAGCCTCTTGAAGTTGGAAGTTGGAAATTGGGTATTCTTAAAGGTTTCCCTGATGCGTGGAGTACGCCAATCTAGGAACCGGGGAAAGTTAGATCCGAGGTTTGTTGGGTCCTTCAGAGTTAAAGAAAGAACTAGAATCGTGGCATATCGTTTGGAGCTTACCGCTGAGATATCAAACATTCTTGATGTATTTCATGTTTCCATGTTGAGGAAGTGTGTGAGTGATCCATCTCGAGTTGTAGAGCCTCCACAAATTGAAGTTCAGCCGGATGTGACATATCATATTAAGCCAGTAGCCATTGCAGATCAATCAGTGTGGCAGACCGGACGACAAGTTGTTCAGTTGTTAAAGGCGCAATGGAGTTCTGATGCTAATGATTGTACTTGGACACTTGGAAATCCTAGGAAATGGTGAGGAGGAAATATCTTGAATTTGTTCGAGGAGTTTTCTTAACCCCTGTAGCTCAAGGACGACATTCTTTTGAGATGTGTAGAATGTAACACCTGTAATTTATAAACTATTAAATATTGGATTTATATTATTGTTAATTATGATTTGAGTATATTCTCTTATATTAATTGATTTTATTTAATTTTAGAATGATTAAATTGGAATTTGGGGTTAAACGGGAAAAAATGGAAATATAGGAGCTTTGAGATGAGTTTTCCCGGATGAGATGAATCCGATTTATCCTGAGTACTTGTACATAACAGACGGTGGAATATTTGTTAATTTTAAGGAATTTCATGGTCCTAGCAAGATTTTAGAAATTTTGAAGTTCGGGATTGAGATGAACCTTGTAATGTTGATTTTATTGGATTTTGGGCCTTAAGCCCATAACCCTAAATTCTCATTATCTAAGAACCAACTAATTGCCAAAATTGCCATTCCTTCCTTTCTCTCTTTCTTCTTCTCTGCCGACCAACGAAACCACCAAACCCATTTCGCCCATTCAGAATTCACTAATTCCCGACCGAAACCACTTCTAGCTTCAATTTTTTTTGGGATTCCAGGAGAGTTTGGGGTGTTCTACAGTGTGGCAATGTCGATTTTCAAAGAGAATTTCGAGAAGGTATACCAATTTGTACCCTTGTTTATGGGATTGTATGCTTTTCATTTCTTTTCCTAAAAATCATAGTAGAAGGATGCTTAGAGTATGCAGAACATGCTTAAGATGAAAGATTTCAATTTTTATAATATGGAATTTTTCTTTAACCTAGGGTTTGAGTTTAGTAAGGGTAAGGAGAATTGCATTTATTGAATGCTTAAAATTATTTTGGATGATGTAGAATATTATGGGATAATTTAGATGCATTTATGACCAATTTTAACAATTGTTTAATAATTATAAAGAATTTTTCCGGTATCAGGAAATTCTGAAAATAGAGTTATTGATTTAAGAATAGGATAAGTATGAGAAAATATGTATGAACTAGGTTTGCCCGTTGACACGTGCCTACAACACGTCTTCGGAACAATGCACTTTGTTTGGTTATATAAAATAGTTTTGGAGGTCCAGCAAATTAATTGAAGTTGCAAACATATTATATCAGAAACTTTTGGGGGTCTAGCAAAAAACATATTATATGATTTTTTTAATTTTTTTGAATTATTTTTAAAGTTTTTAAATTTTTAAATTTTTAAAATTTTAAATTTTAAATTTTTAAATTTTAAATTTTTAAATTTTTAAATTTTTAAATTTTCTAATTTTTTTAATTTTTAAAATTTTTAAATTTTTTTAAATTTTTTTTTAAAATTTTAAAAAATTTTTAAAAATTTATTTTCTTAATTTTTTGAATAGAAGAGGAAGGGGGAGAGAGAGAGAGAGAGAGAAATCTATATAATAAAATACAAAGAAAGCTATCAAGTGGCTCTCCTTCAATCCTCCAAAAAATCAAAGGTCCGGATCTAATCTCACAAAACATATTTTTCTCATCAAAAGTTCCCCCCCAAAACTCAAATTCAAATCCCCCACCCAAAACAACTCCTATATTTATTTAATTATTTCTTAATTTTTTGAATAGAAGATAGAGGGAGGGAGAGAGAGAGAGAGAGAGAGAGAGAGAGAGAGAGAGAGAGAGAAATAATTAAATAAATATAGGAGTTGTTTTGGGTGGGGGATTTGAATTTGAGTTTTGGGGGGGAAACTTTTGGTGAGAAAAATATGTTTTGTGAGATCAGATCCGGGCCTTTGATTTTTTGGAGGATTGAAGGAGAGCCACTTGATAGCTTTCTTTGTATTTTATTATATAGATAATAGACTTTATTCCCGAGATGCTCATATGAATTACTTTGGGGATATAGAAGTTAATTTGGGGTATTTTACCCTCAAAATATAAAATATTGATTAGAACTCCTCTGATCGAGGGGGTAAAATTGGGATTTGGCAATAAAACTAGAGAATAGTCGATTTGAAATGCTTAGGTATGTTGTATGTGATGTTTGAGAATGTTTAATAGGAATTCGAGGAATAGATATTGTGTATTAAGAGTTAAGGAATTACGGGTTCGACACATTTCTTAATAGGTGCTAAAAAGTGAAGTTTGATTGGCAACCAGGCGAGCGAGGAGTATCTTATTGTCGGTTCGTCAGGTGAGTATGATTGTACTAGGTATCCTTCCCTCTCTCTTTTGAGAGAGAAATAATTTTATATGGATTCGATGTGATTTGTGTGAGTTATAGTTAAATGAAGATTTAATAGAAAATACGGAATTTTTATAAGTTGAAATTGTGCTATATGATGAATTTGTATGATTTTGAATATTTGGTATTATGGGTGATATACTTGCTATATATATGATAATATGAAGTAATTGGGATTGTTATACGTATAATATACGGATGATAAACAGAAATGACATAAATAGACGATGTTCTGATGTGTTAACCGATATGGTGTGTGTGTATGATATATGGGTCATAATGAGAAGTGATATAATAAACGATGAAATTAATGAGTTAGTATATGTATGATATAGATGTGTTCAAGTTGAAATTAATGGATGATAACATGATGTGATAAACTACATAACATGGTATACTCATAATATTATAATGTGACAAAATAAATCATTATTTGCATTCATGATATGAAATAATATGGTGTAATAATCTGATAAATTAAATAACCGGGTGTATGCAAATATGCGATATAATGAAGTAATAAATAGCATGGTATACACATAATGTGTGATGTTGTGAAAAAATAAATAATATGGTGCATTCATGATATGCAATAATATGATGTGATGATTTTATAAGTTAAATAACATGGTGTATGCATACATGTGATACAACGAGAAGATAAATAATATGGTGAACACCAAATTTGTGTTAATAAGTTAAGATAAAAGATGAGATGATATGTGTTAATAAAATGAGATAATAATTCTCATGGTAAATGTCAAAAATGTGACAATTGATTGAAATAGAAGATGAGATGCTATGTGGCGATAAAATGAGATCAAAATATGGAATGAAAATGATAATGACAAATAAATTTTGTTGACTAATAACTAAAGAAATCTTGGGGTTTGGGCTAGACCTCCTAACACCCAAGGACCGGCTTGGGGTGCGGTATTTATTTCCCAAACTATATTTGGGGTGTGGTGTTTTTATCGCCCAAGCTATCAGCTTGAGGCCTGGTTATTACCCATCTTATCTGGGGTGGGGTGATTATTACCTAGGCTGTTGGTCTTAGGGTGCGGTGATTATTACCAAAACTCTGGTTGGGGTGCGGTGTTATATTACCCATCTTGTCTGGTGCGGTGATTATTACCCAAGTTCTACTTGGGGTACGGTGCTTCCCTCACTGGCATAGGCTGGGAAGAAGACGTACTCGGATGCGTAAGACCAGGCGGATGGGGAGAGGGGTGCAGAGTTCCGCGTGTTTACTGGGCTGTCGGGGTGCCTAAGCTTGAGTCATGATCATTAGGAAGTGTAATAACGTATTCACTTGCAGTGAGTTAGCCTCCTTATGAGTTGGGCGTTCGCATTACCAGTATGAAAGAAAGCCATGGTGCGTAGGCTCTTTCTAGCTTAAGGTTCCTTTATGAAGGTTTTTGACTGACCTGCATCGCTCTTTGGGGTCCAGGGAAGGGTAGATCAGATCTAGGCACTGCCTCTCTAAAAGGGGTTCATGGGAGATGCTTGGTTACAATTCCGAATCCGCTTTCAGTATATTGAGATACTGTGGCTCACTGGTCGATAAATTAATAAAATGAATTAATGTGAAATGAAAAGGAAAATGAGAAAGTAAAGAAAGCATATAATCTGATATGAGAATGAGAAAAAGAAAAGAAAGTATCTGATGTGAAGTGGAAATGAGAAAGTAAAGCAAGTATATGAGTTGACATGACTATGTAAATGAAATTGAATGGAAAACAAAGTATGTGGTTAAATAAGTATAAAAAATGAGGAATTTGCATTATGTGATTATATATGAAAAATAAAGAAATTGTGATATAAGAAAATCTATGAAAGAGAAACATTTGTGTTTTGTGATTAAATATGAAAAGTGAAGGAATTATGTATGTAAACTAATGTGAATAAATTAAAGAAAACGCGGGTATGGAAATAAATATGAGAAGTAAGGAAAATGTGTATGTATGATACGAATGAAAATTAATGTAATATGTAATATGAATGTGAACATGAAGTGAAGCGTATTATGTGATGAATATGAGGATGGTTATTAAAATAAAATATGTTATGATATGAGCTGATGCACCTTGGAATTGTATCAAGGAACTACTCGCCCGCTATTTCCATGAAATGGTGGTAAATACCTGCCAGGGTGAATTGGTGGGTTGTTGATATGACAGTTGTATTGTGAGATGAAATGAAAATAAAGTAAAGTAATATTCCAAGATATCGGCTTGAGATGTGATGTTATATTACCCAAGTTCTACTTGGGGTGCGGTGATTCTTACCCAGGCTATCGGCCTTGGGGTGCGGTGTTATATTAACCAAACTATGTTTGAGGTGAAGAGTATTATTTGATAAGAATCAAAGTTAAAGTGTAAAATGAGATGTAGCAAAAATGGAAGAAAGATATATTATCCATAAGAATGAAAAATAACTTAAGTTGTATGATGGGATGAAAATGAATTATAAAGTAAAATACTTGATAAAAAAAGAATGAGTACTAAAATAATTTGTATGATGAAATCAGAATGAAAAGAAGATAAATTGTAATATATAATGAGAAGGAAAGTTAATGCATTACGAGATGTTATGATATACGATATTATGAGATTGAATATATGTGATGAGATGCGATGAAAATGAATTAATATGATGATATGCTATAGAATAAATACATGTGATGAGATCCGAGGAAAATGCATGTGATATTATACGATAGAATGAATGTGAAGTTATGTGATGAGAATAAATATCAATATGTTATAAGAAGAATGAGTGTGATGTCATGCAACGAGAAGGATTATAAATGTAGTATGAGACTGCATGAATTAAATGCTATAAGATTGAATGACTGTGGCGTTAGAGACGAGAATTAATATGAATATAGTATGCCATGGAATTGTGTCGAGGAACTACATGCCCGCTATTTCAATGGAAATGGTGGGAACTACCTGCCAAGAAACAACTTCAAGGTAGTGAGAGTGGATATGGATATTTAGATGGGTGCAAATTAAGAAGGGTACTTTGGTATAAAGTCACTTTTACGATGTTTTTATATTTAGATTTCTGATTGAACTTTATTATCATGATACTCGTAAGTTCTTTCTATTTTCTTTATATAGCTAATTTATTTGCTAAACTAGTAAATTATACTCACACCAGACATGGCTAACCCATGTTGTTTTCTAGGGGTTAGGGGAGTCCCTCCATGAGGGTGGACGATCCTAACTCTTTCACAGGTTTTGATAGCAGCGAGGTGAGATAGTTGTTGTAGTTTTGTAGTTATATTTTTGCTCATAGTAAAATGGAATATATGTATATGTATTATATGTAGAAATGGGAGTAAAATGATGTATTAGTTTATATTATGGAAGATTGTGTGTATAACTGTAAGGTATAATAATATATATAGTGCTATGATGAAGTATGAAAGCACATACCCACCTCGTTGTGGAGTATTGGGTTCTGTGATTGGTTTTTGAAAGACTTTTCCAAATTTTTTCTAAAACTCATATATTTTCAAAAGAATTTTTGGTTTTTAATTTGTATCTTGCTTGTTATGAAGAATTATGCCCCTAGAGACGTATATATTATTGACTGTGTGATGTTGAATGACTTGGCATAGGGAGGATTGATATATATTACAGGTACCTTGATTTTTGTAATTGTTTGCAGATTTCCGTATGGAATATCTGTAAAAGGGCTAATATTTCAGAAGAAACTCTACCGAAATTCATAATAAAAATCTATGAGTATTTTTCTAAGTAAAAATGGTATAGATAAGTAATAGGTTGAGTTAGAGATCATTGGAAGAATGAATAGTTAAAAAAAAGGGGGGGTGTGACAGGCTTGTTCATGAGTTCCAATGGGGTATGGTCACCCCCCACCCCCTCTCACCCCCTGGACACCACCACCCCCTTCCCATATAAAATCCTAAGTTAGCATTAAAACCATTTCCTTCTTCATTCTTCAAAAAATAAAATGCAATCAACCTCCACACTACAATTCCTACATTTTCATCTCTAAGCATCCTACACATCAAAAAAAAAAACTCTTCATCACGTCTAGGTGGAAGGTGGTGGAGGAGGAGCCAAAGAAAGGAGCAAGGAGCTAGGAGGAGGAGCCAAACAAGGAAGAAGAAGTTGAAGAAGAAATCAACAAACTTCACATTGTGGGTGTCTTTTCTAAACTCTTTCTAGTTATTTTTGTTTCAAATTGAGATGAAGTGTTACTGATTTGGGTTGCATAATGTTGTGAATGAAGATGTTTGTTTGTCTAAAAACTTATAAAAGGTACAAGGAGAACAATATCTAGGAAATGGTTGAATCTTGTAAAGATTTAACATAAAATGATTAGAAATCCATATCTTTATGATGTTAGGAAATTTAGAACTGAAAATTTTATAACTTCTCATACATGTCTCTAATAACTCCACCAAATTTTTTGAATTTTGAATATAGTTTGATATTTTAGTTAATTCTAACATGTTGCTGGTGTGAGATAAAATTTATGCTCTGTTTGAATCTAACATGCTTGACATATAAAAAATCATATCTCCATGTTTATCATGAATTTAGAGTTGAAATTTTTACTGAGGTTCTCTTATATGTCTATATCATCCCCAACTCTTCATAGTTTCTAGATAATGTTAGATATTTTTAGAAAATGTTACATCTATACTGGGTACGAAAATATTGAACTATTTTAGGTTGTGTCAACAGTTTTGGGTTCAGTTCGGAAATTCATTTATTTCAAAGTATAAGGATTCTTAAGCTAAAATTCTTATGCTGTTTCATACATGTGTCTACAGAAATCCCACCAATTTTGGTAAATTTTGGAGATGAATTGATATTTAACAAAAATCATGTTTTTATACTTGGATAAAATTGTTTCAGCTCTATTTTCATTATGCATACATGTTACCTTGAAAAACATAATATGGCAAAAGGGAATTTGAACTTGAAAATTTTACAGTAGTATCATAAGTCAGTGTGGAACATTTCTACAAAGTTTCATGATTTTTGAATATGAACTGCTATCTCTTTAAAATACAAATTGTTGTTGTTGCTGAGAATAGTGTGGTTTTTGTTTGATAATTTTACATCAAATTCTAAATATCATAAGTTCCTCTATACTTCGAGTTCTTGGCTAAATTTTTGATATATGATGACTCTATGTGTCTGGGACATTCCTACCAAATTCTATAGATTTTTTAGACCATTTGTTATTTTAAATTAGTTTTATTGTGTGGCTGGTTGATAGTTCTATCAGTTCTTCGAGTTTTATATGTCCCTCAGTTTTGGCCATTCTTCTTCGCTAAAATGAACTATTTTCAAGAAATTCCAATTAAGAAGTTAAAGTAGACCTATTGATCCTTCTAAAGAATCTAAGAACATAAATTTTCATTGCGTATGTGATTAATGATGATTTTTCCAAATTTGCACAAGCTGCAGGTTGAATAGTTAGCCCACTGTTGTGTATATAAGTTACCATCTTGTTAGAACTTTAGAACAGACCTAGGATGGTGTTTATACAACTCATGAATCATGTTTAATCAAGTTAGAGTTATGCAAGTATACTTCTAATGGGTTTAAGGTTAGAATACTCATTTTTTTGCCAATTGGTGCAACTTGCGTGTTAGTCTAATTTTCTAGCTTGCTAAGGGTTAGAATAGCCATACACTTGTTAAATTGATGTTGGGATAAACTTGTAGTCGGGAGTGCTATTAACTTGCTAATGACTTAGGGTTGGGAATTGTACCCTATGACCTATTAATACTAGATGATCATTTGGGTAGATAGGAGCCCATGTCACCTCGAGCACAACAGATGAAGACAGTTTTCGTGCGCTGGCGGGATCGTTATTCGAGGAGGGATTGATCACAGGTCGAAGACAGGGTCAATTTTCAAGCAAGAGGGCAAACAGCGATTGATGATGTCGAGTCGCTGTCATCATCAGGTCAAGTTGAGGTCAAGTCGGGCCAACCCTTGGGCCTGGGTTGGAGGCCGGGTGGAATTTCATTTAGGATAGTTTGAGTTTGGATAAAAGAGTAGGTTGATTAACTAGGAAGTAATCGTCTGGTTTTTCTCTAATCATCTCATTAATAAAAGATAATTAGTTACTTTAAATATGACCAGTGGGAATGTTCTATGTTACAGTCGGTAATCTAATGCTATTATCCTAAGCCCAAAACATGTCATTTATATGTTACGACAGACACTAGTCGGGTAGTTGTACTTGCCTGTCAAAAGGACACGTGCAGGTGTCTTCCCACTTGTCTGGGAGCACGGGATAAGAACGGGAGGTTCTCCTGCCGGAAGTAGGGAATTGACCCTACCAAATCCGTCAAGTTCTATGTTCTTGGGGTACGGACAGAGAACTACAGTGCGGCTCTACATGTCTCGGCACCACTTGGTTAGATTGCAGGCTATCTTTATGTTCATAGCAACTTTCAAGTAATGTCTGGGTACCGAGGAATAGTGGAAAACTTGGGTACCACTATTAACTGTAGTGACAAAATTAGACCGAACCACTTCAACCTCACCAGTCACTAGTTAACTATTAGGAACTGGTATGAGTACATGAGTAGGATGCATAGAGAGGGTTCGAACCCTGTGATCTAGTGACGACGAACTCTTTGAAAAGTATGTAGTATGGGATGCGTACATTTCCAAATGAGTTGCATTAGAGTAAGTGCATTACGTGAATTTAGAATTGTGCATTAGACTCTAGGGCATGACATACACTAACAATTGTGATTTGATTACACATTTCTCTTTTTGCATCAAATATTAATTGTTGAGTTTGGGAATTCGCTGGTTTTATCAGCATTGCGTCAGTTGCTTTAAACTGACATGCTCAAAGTCTGTTTAGATGCAGGACTACTGGTTCGTGGAAGCAGGAGACTCGAGCTGTGTGGAACGTCCAAGTGGAGATTGTAATTTTTTTATAGTAATTATTGATGTAATTCATGATGTAAAATTTATGTAAGATTGTATTGTACAATGTAACTTTCTGGGAAGCAAATAAAAGTTTTAAATTTCCTACATTTTCTGTGTTGTGAGACTATTTGAAGTAAAGATTTTGGCTTGTGTCTCGAGTTTTCTCGATACAGAACTTGGGGCGCTACAAAAGTGGTATAAGAGCCGACTTTAAATTGTAGTCTAACACAACTGGAAATTAGACCTGGATGCCCCAGTTAGAGTCGGGTTTAGTTCGGATAGTAGGATGGTCGTAAATCATATTGTTTTACTTTCAACTTCTGTTTATGATTTTCCTATGTTCGGAACTAACCCTATGTATGTTTCTTTCTTACACAAGATGTCGAGAAGGGGCAGGAGCGTCCATAGCAAGAGAACCGGAGAAGGAGGTTGTGGGGCTAACATCGCTGACCTCCATGTGGAGACTGAATTTGCACGAGTTTATCAAATGATGGTATAATTTATAGAGGCAAGCCGGAACTTTATACCACAGCGGCAGACTCAGGGGAGGAACATATGAAACGTCGTGGCTGACCCGGTTAAAATGGTGGAATTTTTTAAGATGACGGCTCCGACGACAGCCGATGACTTGATTCATCAAGCGGAGATCGTGTTTGAAGTGCTTGAGATGCCGGAGGATAGCAAGGTCAAGCTGGCATCCATTCTATTGGAGGACACAGGAGTGTGGTGGCAGTCAGTTAAGCGCACCCTGAGAAATGGACTGATCACATGGGAGGAGTTCCTAGAAGAGTTCAGGCAGCACTACTTCCTTCTGGACGTCCAAGAAGAGAAAGCCATGGACTTCATCAACCTAAAGCAAGGGAGCATGACTGTCCGACAATATGAAACAAAGTTACCTAAGCCATTGTGTAATGCCCTAGAAATAGTCCAAGTTGAAATTAAGTAGGCGAAGAGGTTCGAGCAAGGCCTTAGACCTAGGTTAAGGTCTAGGATGGTACCATTGTGCATTCGAGGATTCGACAAATTGGTACTTTAGTCTATGAGATATATTAGAATAAGTGTTATTCACCCAACTATCCAAGAGTTGCAGATGATGTAATTGGGAAGTGTTCCTTACCTAAATAACTGAATTTTGAGTAATCAGCCAAAACTGACTCAGAACTAGGTGACATATGGATCTTGGCCTACTAGAAAATTTTACGATGGGATTTTCCGAGTCAATGATGAAGGTCGTTGATTTGAAAAAAAAATTGGTATGATACTGCATATTTCTGTTGATGGTTACCTTATTGATTTTTGTTATATATTTCAATGACATGATATTTACTTTGCATATTTCTATTGATAGATTATCATGACATCCAACACATCAAATAAACTATCATTGCGATCTGTTCTTAAGAAGGATAAACTATCTGGGACAAATTTTCTAGACTGGTACAGGAATTTGAGGATAGTCCTTAGGCATGAGAAAAAGTTGTATGTTCTCGAGCATCCTATTTCTGAGCCACCTACTGCAAGTGCCCATCGCACCGAAAAGATGCTCATAAGAAGCATCAAGATGATGCCTTGGACGTTAGTTGTCTCATGTTAGCCACCATGAACTCTAAGCTTCATAAGCAACATGAGAACATGGATGCCTACGATGATCGTACACCTCAAGAGGCTCTATCAAGAGCAGGCTAGGAATGACAGGTTTGAAGTTTTAAAGACATTGTTTCAGTGCAAACTGGCAGAAGGAAGCCTTATTGGAACTCATGTGCTTAAGATGATTAGCTACATAGAGAACCTTGAAAGGCTTGTTTTCCTTTTGGGTCAAAAGTTGTCCACTGACTTGGTCTTGCAATTGTTGCCGGAAAGTTATAGTCAACTCGTCATGAACTACAACATGAATGAAATTGACAAGCCTCCACTCGAACTATTAAGTGTTGAGAACTGTTGAGCAGAACATTAGTAAGGAAAAGACCATTATGATGGTCTAACAGGCCAAAGATAAGGGCAAGGGCAAAAAGCAAATTAAGAAACCCAAGGGCAAGGGGAAGGGCAAGGGCAATTTCAGGCTCAACAATTTTGCCTTGAAACCTTAGGGTGGGGTGGCCAAGGAGGGCACATGCTTCCACTGTGGTGAGACTGGACATTGGAAGAGGAACAACCACAAGTACCTAGAGTTGCTTAAGAAGAAGAAAGGAAGTGAGACTTCCACTACAGGTATTTTTGTTATAGAAATTAATTTATCTACTTTTGCATCTTGGGTATTAGATACTAAATGTGGATCTCACATTTGTGTAAATGTGCAGGATCTCAAAAGGAGTAGACCACTGGCTAAGGACAAAGTGGACCTACGAGTGGGAAATGGAGCAAAAGTTGCTACTTTAGCTGTAGGGACTTGTCATTTATCATTGCCCACTGGTCTTATCATTGAGTTAGAGAACTGTTATTTTTTGCCTGCTATTAGTGGGAATATTATTTTTATTTCTTGTTTGGACAAGAAGGGTTTTTCATTTTTAATAAAGAAAAAAAGTTGTTTTATTTAATTGAATGATATCTGTTATGGTAGTGCATAATTGAGTAATGGAATTTATATTCTCGACCTCAAAATTCCCGTCTATAATATAAATACTAAGAGGTTCAAATCAAATGATGTGAACCCAACATCCCTCTGACATTGTCGTGGGTCACATACATGAGAACTGCATATCCAAACTCCATAAAGATGGATTCTTGCTCATTTGATTTTGAATCATATAAGGTATGTGAACCTTATTTGTTGGGCACGAGACAAAACCTCCATTCACTGGAAAGGTGAAAGGGCTAGTGATCTTTTAGGTCTCATATATAGTGATGTCTGCGGACCTTTCAACACATTGGCTAGAGGAGGTTTTCAGTACTTCATTACATTCACTGATGATTTCAGTAGATATGAGTTTGTGTATCTGGTGAAACATAAATCAGAATCATTTGTAAAGTTCAAAGAATTCAAGAATTAGGTATAAAACCAACTTGGTAAAAGTATTAAAGCCCCTCGATCAGATCGAGGTGGTGAGTTCTCAAGCCAAGTATTTTATGACCATCTAAAAAAGTGTGTGGAATAATATCTCAGCTCACTCCCCCTAAAACACCACAATGGAATGATGTCTCTGAGAGGAGAAACCGAACCCTGTTAGACATGGTTCAATCTATGATGAGCCATGCATACCTTCCAAGCTCTTTCTTGGGACATGCTCTATTAACAGTTTCTTTCACACTTAACCGTGTTCCATCTAACACGGTTCAAGAGACACCATATGATATATGGACTGAGAGGCGTCCTAGTGTATCTTTTATGAAGGTTTGGGGTTGTGATGCCTATGTAAGGCGTCAAGTTCTTGATAAACTTGGTCCCAAATATGATAAATGCTTCTTTGTAGAATATCCCAAGGAAACCAAGGGATACTATTTCTATAATCCGACCGAACGAAAAGTGTTTATCGCATGGACTGCTATGTTCTTAGAGAGAGAATTTTTCTCCAAAAGAACCAGTGGGAGAATGATAGAAATTGAAGAAATTCAAATTTCGTAAAGTAGCAGTGAACTAATGGTGGAAAGAGACCAGACTCCACAAATTTTTGTGGAACAACCACCGGCTCAAGTAGCACAAGGCCTGCGTAAGTCTAGTAGGATACCTCACCAACTCGAGAGATATGAATTTTTCGTGACTCAACATGGTGATGTATTACTCATGGATCAAGATGAGCCTTCGACTTATGAGGACGGTGTAAAAGGCCCAACTCTGAGAAATGGCTTGAGGCTATGAGATCTAAGATGATACCAACCAAATATGGACCTTGGTAGACACACCTGAAAGGGGTAAAACCTATGGTGCAAATGGATTTTCAAGAAGAAAACTGACATGGATGGTAACGTGCATACCTTTAAGAGGCAGTTGGTGGCTATAGGTTTTAAGCAAGTTCATAGTGTAGACTGTGATGAGACTTTTTCCCCAATTGCCATACTTAAATCCATTTGGATCTTGCTTGCTATTGCAACATATCACGATTATAAAATCTGGCGATGGATGTCAAAACTGCTTTCCTAAATAGAAATCTTTGCGAGGATGTGTACATGACATAGCCAGAGTTTTGTTACTCCAAAGGATGCTGAAAAGGTGTGTAAACTGCAACGATTCATTTATGGATTAAAGCAAGCTTCTAGAAGTTGGAATCTTCGTTTCGATGATGCAATCAAATAGTTTGGTTTATCAAGAACGAAGATGAACCTTGTGTCTACAAGATGGTTCGTGGGAGCACAATTGTATTTCTGGTGTTGTATGTAGATGACATACTACTCATCGGGAATGATATCCCTACCTTACAGTCTGTAATGACTTGGCTAGGAAAATCAGTTTCTATGAAGAACTTGGGTGAAGCTACCTATGTTTTAGGCATCAAGATCTATAGAGATAGATCAAGAGACTGCTTGGCCTGAGTCAGAGTACATACATAGACAAAGTATTGAAATGCTTTAATATGCAAGAGTCCAAGAAAGGATTTCTTCATATGTCTCATGGTGTAAGCTTGTCTAAGACTCACCCAAGATGAATGAAACTGCATGACTAGGATTCCATATGCATCTGCAATTAGATCTATCATGTATGTCATGTTATGTATTCGTCCAAATGTCTCATATTCTTTGAATATGACAAGGAGGTGTTAGTCAGATCACGGTGAGAGTCACTAAACTGCTGTCAAAACATCCTTAAGTACTTAAGAAGGACTATGGATTTGTTCTTGGTATATGTAGAGGATGAGCTTGTTGTAAAGGGTTACACTGATGCTAGCTTCCAGTTCGATAATGACAACTCCAAATCGCAATCATATTTTGTGTTTTGCCTAAATGGTGGAGCTGTGAGCTGGAAGAGTTCGAAGCAAGTGACATTACCATAGAAGCTGAGTATATTATTGCCTCCGATGCAGCGAAGGATGCCATTTGGATCAGAAAGTTCATCATTGAACTTGGCATAGTTCCTAGCATTGTGAACCTGGTGGACCTCTACTGTGATAATAATGGGGCCATTGCAGAAGCTATGGAGCCTAGATCTCATCAGCGATCCAAACATATAATTAGGCGCTTCCATCACATTCGAGAGATCATCGAGAAAGGAGATGTGAAGATGATGCATAGTGCCAACAGATGATAACATCACTAACCCACTGACAATGTCTCTTACACAGTGAAAGCATGAGGGTCACACTAGGTCTTTGGGTATTAAATATATGTCGTCTGACTGACGCTAGTGCAAATGGGAGATTGTTAGTGTATGCCCTAGAGCCTTGTTGAGTATTGACTTTACTATTTTACATTGTATTATGACCTTTATTTTATATATAAGATATTTCATTTATTGTGTTGTTTACTGTGATTAAATGAACATAATAAAGTCCTTAGAATAGTAGGTTCAATACCATGTTTATCAAGAGCATGACTTGATTGTGAGATCCTATTGGTTGAAATCAAAACACTATTCTTAAATGTCCCTAGTCAAGTATTATTGTGAATTAGGACAACAATAATACATAGAGACCGGTATGTTCAGAGACTGATGACCATATCTCACGGGTCATGGATGTGAGTTATCAAGTCTTCACATGCGTACATATTAGAGTAATAATGTACTGGACTGACCCACTATGAGAACGCTGCACGGATCCTTACATGCCTGTCTTGAGTGATTCTCATAGTGACCATGGTGTATGTGGTCCTTTGACGTGAAGTTATTATGGTTCCCTACATGAAAAGTTATATGTTTTAATACCGTCAAACGTCGTATGTGATAATGTGATTATAAAGTTGGCTATTAGACATATGATGAATCATGCGGATGAATGTGAGTGACTTAGAAAGGATTTGTCGCTCTTACATAACAGTAGCAATATCTTTGGGGCCCTTAATTTAGTAAGACTGCAAAATGCATGGTCATGCTCAAATGAGTCAATATGAGATATTGAGCTCATTTGTTTAAGTAAGTCTACACGGACATCAAGAAACTAAGGATTGACCATACAAGGTTGACACGTTCCATGTTAATTAAGATATATGGACAAATAGACTAGACTACATGGTAACATTGGTCACGGATAGGTTATGTCTCACTGACATTCCTGCTACTTGAGTGACTATGATGTATTGCTAGATACCGCTCACTGTTTGTAATACTACAATATGATTTTAGTATTACTGTCAACATAATGGAAACCTACAGGGTCGCACACTTAGTGTAACTACCATATTCATTCTTTTCATTTTCCCCCTTCATTGTAATATTTTATTTGCATTGAATAAAATAATTTATTTTTCCTTGATCATCCTAATTAAATATTGTTCATGAACTACTCTTTTTCTTCTTGTTGGGGTATTTTCTTGTTGATCCCATTCTTATTTGATTGTGAGTGTTTTATTTGATTGTCTTTAAATCCATCTCTTATTGAACCCAAAACCCAATTGCAATTATCTCTAGACCCAAACCCATTATTATTGGATCCTAGTCCATTAATCCAACAACCTAATTGCATCATATAAATAATACCCTATTGCAAGCCCCAAGAATACAAAAAATCAAACCCTAAACCTAGTCGTCTCTCTTTCTCCTATCTCATCCCGTCAACCGACCAACTCCCTCTTCCAGCCCAAACATTCCACCCATCTCCGGTGACCTATCAGCGTCGTCAGCATCCCCTCCGGCGAGCCCACCTCATCGAGTCGCTCAACCCAGCACAGCCGCGACTTCCCTGATCACCCCCACTGCTCCCCTGTTTCCCTGACAACAGTAGATGTCACGCCGTGCTTCCCAAAAGGAATGCGAAATACGGATAAGCAACAAAAGTCCAGTTAATGGTTTTCACCATTCATGAGTTGTAAGAATCTTTACAACAATACACAGGAATAAACAAGAATAGTCAGGAAATAATCAACCACGCATGTATGAATAATTTCTAAATCAACAAAATTTACTTGAAATGAAAGTACTTAATCTCAAATAAACCAGATCTGGAAACAAGTTATATGTTCTGGGACAAAAATACCCAATACAAGATTCAAGTAGCAAAAATACAATTTATTCAAAACAGGGGAATAAACTCAAGCAGGAACTCTAGCCAAGCCTAGAATACTTGGTCACTTACACCTTCAGGCAGCTAGTCACCAAAGTCTACAAATTGTCAATTTGCAGGAAAAGAGAACAGGAAACAAAATGCCCGTCAGTGCAAGTTACGAGCCGCAAGTAGTGTAGTCAACAAGTACGGAAAGCAGATAAACAAAATACAGAGTAGTACCCAAGTACTGAAATAAATATGGGAGGAATGTGACAGCAAAATAGAGTGACTAACTCTTAATCAAGAATAGAATGAATCAAGTAACATGGTGAGGTAACATGGTACAGGTAACATGTAAAAGGTATCAAGTAGCATGCAAGCAGGTAAACAAGTAACAGGTGTCAGGTAGCATGTACAGGTAACAAGAATGTACAAGTCATCATGTATTTTCAAGTCTTGTATCTAATCCTATCTAGGTAGCACTTATTGCGTCCCAAAATTTTACCATATGGTTGCTACATACATGTAAGTTACGTTTAGATCTAGTGGTGGGTTTCTATAGGGTTGTGTACTCAGGTGTCAGGTAACAGGTAACAGGAACGAATTACTTAATCGTGAAATCACGGCATCATGTAATCAAGAACAGGTATAAATCATGTAGACATGAAATCATGGGATCATATAATCATATAGTAAGTAACAGGCATGAATCATGTAATCATGAATCATGGCATCATATAATTAGGTAGTTAATAACAGACATGAATAGTGTAATAACGAAATCATGGCATCATGTAATGGAAAACACAAGCTCCCTTTCCAAGTACACTTACCTATATTGTCCACTACTACGGTCTTTCCCTTAATCCCGGCTTGATTACTTGTTATTATTATTAAAGTAGGCATAGACGTGCACAAACAGCGCAAGAAAAATATGACTAGAACCAAGGAAATAAGTTCTGGTTGGATGGAAGAAATGGACGGGTGACAAACAACTCATAATAGACTAGGACCACGAGACTTTTGATTCTGGACAGTAAGACACTATTGCACCAAATCTGAGATTCCCATTTCTACAGGAATGCAAATCTGGATCCTTTAGAAAATTTAGAAACTAGGCTCTCAGCCGAATCCAGTGCATATACACAAGTCACATAAAAACTACATAAACAGGACTCAAGACAACGTTTTACACAGAATTCACGTTCAGCCGGAAATCGCAAAGGTTTATTTATAAGCATGAAAATGGCATAAAAACACATTAATTAAATCTAGAAAAAATCTGAAAGGTTCCCTCGCATGTCTAGTATCAACATATAAAATTTCATTACAGATAGTATAGCCAATTTAATTTGAAAAACAGAATGATGCAGCAAATTTATGAATCTGAAATTTTAGACACATCAGTACTAAAACAGTGATAATTCACAAAATACAACTCGAAATCCAAATCCGTCAAAGGGTTGTAAAATAGCCGTACCAGGCTATACTTCATATTCACAAAGTTTAAATCAAAAGTGACTAGAATCAGGTTGAAAATAGAGTTCTTCAGTGAACAGAATGCAGTTTGACAATTATATGATTAGTTTCACAAGCATGAAATAAGTTATGAAAGTCATTAAACAAATCTACAAAAAATAGGGGTTGATCCAGTCATGTCTAGATATACCCAAAAAAAATATTAAGTCCAAATTTTACTTTTAACATTAGTTTTAAAATAATAGATCATATAACGATCTCATAATTCAAAATCTAGAAATTAGGACACAGCTACAGTAAAACAACGATAACTCACACATCAAAAATGGAAAGACCCCGAGGCCTACGATTCATATTCACAAAATAATTTATTTTATTGACCCTAACAGGGTTTAAAATGCTGAACCAAATCAGGGCAACAGCAAAACGAAATTCTTTCATGCATTTAATCAAACAACTCATCTACAAAAGATTCAAATCAGAATATAATGCAAAATATGATGTATTAGACATTCAAATCAACATGGCATGGGTATTAACTAGTCTACAACAACATAACACATCTAGTACACCAAGCATGCAACAAACTATACAACAAACCATAGATCACGAAGAATATATATACATGTACCAAGTGTCTAAATAGAACTAATTTATTTTCATGTAGTGTGTGTGACAACTTATTATGATGGATCAAGACTACGAAAGGATCAAACAAGCCAGATCAAGATTTATCAAGGAGTAATCATTAGAACAAACACAACACGAAAGCGAGACTACATACAGTATTTTGTACTTGTATATACAACAAAATAATATATAAGTTACTTACCTTGGGTGTAGAAGATGAATCCGATGAGAAAAAATAACGGAAACGGATCCTGGCACACGGCGATGATCGCGAACCAAGCGAATGTTGATGGGATGATCACAATCTGGCACGATGTTGATGTTGACGATCAAACAACAATCGGACAGCAGAGATTGCTCTAATCTGATGATCAAGATGATCAGAGAATTGAATGGCTGGATGTGGTCCTGATGCTGATAATGATGATCAAATCACGATCGGGAGGGGATTGGATGGCCAGGATCTGATCTGATTGGCTGAAGAAAATGATCAGGATGATAATCACGATCTTGATGAAGGATCAGATGGATAGAATTCAAACGACAAGATGATGATTGCAATCGACGATCGGACGGCTCATATTCAAATGGGCTGGATGATGATGTTGCATTGGTGGAGGCCGACGACAGTGAGGGTGGCGATTGCAAGGGTCGTCAGAGCAGCGGTGGTGCACAGGGGCACAGTGGGAGATGATCGAAGGTGGTGCCGTCGAGGGTAGCTCGACGGAAGGGAGGCGATGGTGCAAGTGGCAGTCGAGGAGTTTTGGTGGAGAGGCAGGGCAACTGTGGTTGGTAGCGACGAGGATGGATGTGAAGGTCGACTGGTCGACAATGGCGGGTTGGGTGGTCGACAGAATCAGCGGCTGATGGGGATTGAGTGGGAAGAGGTCAACAAATGTGGAGGGCTCGAGTGCTGGACGATGGGATGAGGAGATGGAGACGAGGAACAGGGAGATGAAGGGCGCACGGGGATGAGGTCAACTAGAAACGAGGGGCTCGGAGGTGGGTTCGGCTGCAGGGGATGAGCGGGAGGAAGGAGAACAGGGTAGTAGGCGGCTAGGGTTATACAGTAGGTAGGTTAGGGTTGGGGGGTTTATATATGGGGTTATTGGGTAATAGGGTAGGATCCAATAAGCAAAAGGGTTTGGGTTTTTGGGTTAATATCCATTAGGGAAATTAAAATAACCAATAAAAATATGATTAAAACTTAGATAAATTTTGGGAACATCAATAAGCAAAAAATTTGAATAGGCAGAACAACAAAATCTGCAGTAGAAGAATTATATTAACTAGATTAGGAGACGAAAATTGAGTTGAAAGCAATATAATAAATCTTTAATAAATAAACAACCAAAGGTAATAATGATAATAATATAAATATCAACATGGGATTTGAGTTTAACAATTTTATTAAAATCCAAATAGTAATAAAATAAAATATAAATAGTCGATCGCTTAGAAATAGAAAAGTAAAGTTAGAATACACAATTATTCAAAGTAAATATAATTTTCGAAAAGATTTTAATAGAAGGTCCAAATCGAATTAAAAACAAAAAAATGAATTTATAAATAATCAAAGTACATAAAATATTCAGAAAATATTTATTTATGGTAACGGGGGTTACAGCAGACCCGAGCCTCGACCTCGTTGACAAGCCGCCACTCGAGCCTAGTCACTGCCATCTGTCCAGTCGACGCCGCAACTCCCGAGCACCGCCTATCTTTGACCAGCGATGCCGCTGACGACAGCCCCTGCCATCGACCCCTCCTTCTCTTTTACTGTCGCCGCTGCTTACTATTTGATATGGCTAAAAATGGGGTTAAATCGGAACCGTCCAGATGGATCACGAATCTTGAGGTACAGGGGTAGAGCGGTAATTTCACCTTCTGACGGGTCTGAAGCGGGTACTGGTTATCTTCCCCGAAAATCCACTTACCCGCGAACGGATCCACCTTAATCGGGTACGGGTTTCAACCCGCAGCAAACCCAGCTCAGAAGGGATAGAATTAGGGTTCCTGATTCATATTAATCAACGGCCCTGATTCGTGCCTATCCTTTCACCGGGATTTGGGATTAAATTCTTTATCTGATTACAGGGAATATACCTTATCAGATTACATTCCTAATCTGTTCACAGGAAGAATATTCCATATCAGATCACAAGGATTACATTCCTAATCCGTTCCCTAAGGCGCCTATAAATACCCCCCACCCATCTCCATTAAGAGGTAATCAATCTTTCACCAGTTTTTGCGCTCTTTCATAGTCTGCCAGATTACTGACTTGAGCGTCGGAGGGTGCGTCGCCGGGAACAACCCCGGTGTCTCGCACTTTTTGCAGGTGCACGGCGAGAACGACGACCGAGGCCCGACGGAACAGGTACACAGGTTTTTCTATTCAGTTTCCCCAAGAATCCACAAGTTCTATCTGTGTGCCCCCACACCAAATTTAGCGGCAACAGATTGGCGCCGTCTGTGGGAACCTAACGAATAGAGACCTTTCCTCCTCCCGGTAAACAGGTTTTCTCCAGCCATGCCGCCTCGCAAAGTTAGGTCTAGAGGCTCCAACCGAGCGCCCAACCCTGACCAGCAAGAAGTCCTTCCTGATCCCGCTCAGCAACAAGGGCAACTCCCCCCTACCATGGAAGAGCCGCTCCAACGGAACCCTCCACCTCCTGATCCAAAGGGTCCTAACCCCCAGAAACAGCCTCTTCACCAAGAGAACCTCTCCATCCACAACGCCTCCAGTGCGATGGCCTCCCATCATCCCCGAGCCTCTGGTCGCCACAATGCCCCTCCCAAATGCCCGGAAGATGATGACCTTCGTCGCCATCTGGATGAAAAGCGGGCTCGGGGGGAAGCCTCCCGCCAGCATGAGCGATCCCCCCGACACCGAGAGCACAGGAGGTCCCCCGTCCGAAGAGGGAGAAAGGACTCCCCCGATCACTACCGAAGGAGGCACTCTCCAGCAGGTCGGCAGCAGCCTAGGAACAATGAGGCACCCATCACCCGTGCCGAGTTCCAGCAATTCCAAGCAATGGTACAACAGGCCCTCAACCTCCGTCAGAACCCCAATGAGCCGAGGGCCCCATCCCCTCCTCCGGTCCGGAGCCCTCGCCAACGGTCCCCTTCTCCTCGACCCGCTCCTACCAATTCCAGGCGCACCCCAAGTCCTCGTCGTTCTCGAAGTTACCATCGCCGCAGCCCTCGCTCCCCCTCATACGAAGACGAGTCCCGTGGCTCGGCAGATCACCGTCGGAGAGATGACACCATGAACCGCCGTCTAAACGAGGTGGAAAAACTCTTGGGACAGATAAACCGAGAAGAGGAGCTTAGGGGGAGGACCCTACGTCCTAGCCGACCCCCGTTCTCCCGGACCATAGTAGATGCCCCTGTTCCGTTCGGTTTCAAACCTCCCCAGTTCGAGAACTACACTGGGGAGACCGATCCAGTTGACCACATCGAAAGCTTTAAGACTTTGATGCTCCTCCATCAAGCTTCCGATGCCCTCCTCTGCAAAACATTCCCTGCAACTCTCAAAGGCCCAGCTCGAGAATGGTACTCTCGCCTTGCCCCGGCGTCGATATTCTCCTTCGAACAGTTCGAAACCCTGTTCATCACCCATTTTGTTAGTAGCCGAAGGGCCGAGAAGACCAGCATCTCACTATTGCACCTCCGTCAACAGAAGGGGGAGAAATTGAGGGACTACGTGAAGAGGTTCACAGCTGAAGCCAGAACCATCGCATCCCTCGACCAATCCGTCGCTACCGCGGCGTTCCAATCCAATGTCCTCAATTCCAACCTCCGCTCCTCCCTCGCCAAGAAACCGCTGCACGACTTTTCTGACCTCCTCCTCCGCACTGAAAAGTACATCCGAGCTGAAGAGGCCGAGGAACAGCCCAACTGGGAAGGAACCGCCTCCGGGTCTAAGAGGAAGGGAACGGAAGAAGAGGGAGCAAAGAAGTTCCAGAAGGATAATGCTGGCCAGCGCCGACCTCCCCCTAGATTTGAAAAGTTTACTCCCCTCACCACAAACATCTCCGCCATTTTCATGGAAGTCGAAAAAGAAGGGGTCTTACCTCCTGCTCCGAAGATGAACACCCCTGCTAAGAGAAGAGATAGAGAAAAATGGTGCCGCTATCACCGGGACCATGGGCACGACACCAACGATTGCCGTGCGCTAAGAAACGAGATTGAGGCCCTTATCCAGAGGGGGCAGTTGGCAAAATTCGTGAGAAAGGACCAAGCCGAGCTTCCTCCCCAGCCTCGGGGGGCTAACAAACGTCCGGAACGAGAAGAGACGCCAGAGTTTGAGGAAGAACGAGTCCTCCACCTCATCCACGGGGGTCCAATGGGGGGCTCCTCGAACTCTTCTCGGAAAGCTTTTATTAGAGAAGTAAACTCGGTCCGAACCACCCCTCCTCCCAAAGGCCTCGGAGTGCCCGTCACCTTCTCTAACGAAGATCTCGAGGGTGTCCGCACCCCTCATTGTGACGCACTCGTCATCAGCCTTCACATGGCCAATTTCAAAGTCGAGAGAATCTTAGTGGATAACGGTAGCTCCGTCAACATCCTCTTCCTCGACGCCTTCAAGGGGCTGAAGCTCTCCCGAGACAGACTCAAGCCCGCCGGCTACACGCTACATGGGTTCACGGGAGTGCCGGTGACGATTGAAGGGGTAATCACCCTCGATGTCACGGCCGGCAAAACTCCTACTACCCGCACGGAGTCGATGGATTTCATTGTCGTAGATGTCCCAGCGGCCTACAACGTCATTTTGGGTCGGCCCGGCCTAGCCGCCCTTGAAGCCGTCCCTTCTGCCTATCATCTCAAAATGAAATTCCCCACTCGAGCTGGAGTGGGAGAAGTAAGGGGCAATCAGGAGCAGGCCCGCAAGTGTTATATGACTTCCACCCTCGGACCCGTCCTCTCCTTAGAAACACTCGAGATCCCCCAAGATGCTGCTCGGCCAACTTCCGAGCTGGTAGACGAGTTGGAAGAGGTACTCTTCTCGGAGCAGGAGCCGACCCGCAGGTTCTTTGTCAGCAAGACCCTCCCATCCGCACTATACGCGGATATTGTAAAATGCATCCGAGCCAACCAAGACCTCTTCGCATGGTCAGCTGCAGACATGCCCGGTATCTCCGAAGAACTCTTGGTCCACCGCCTCAGTGTTGATCCGGGGTCCAAACCGGTCCAGTAGAAGAGGCGCAAGTTCGCTCCCGAACGTCAGCTCGCTATCAAAGAGGAGGTGGACAAATTGTTGAAGGCCCGGTTCATACAGGAAGTGAATTATCCTGAGTGGTTGTCAAACGTAGTAATGGTGAAAAAGTCCAACGGAACATGGAGAATCTGTATTGATTTCACTGACCTTAACAAGGCCTGCCCTAAAGACCCCTTCCCTCTGCCGAGCATCGACACTCTGATTGACGCAACCTCGGGACATGAGCTCCTCAGCTTCATGGACGCTTTCTCGGGTTACAATCAGATAAGGTTGTTCCCCCCGGATATTCCGAAGACATCTTTTGTGACCGACCAAGGACTCTACTGCTACAGAGTCATGCCGTTCGGCCTAAAGAATGCAGGGGCAACATACCAGCGCCTCGTTAACAAGGTATTCCAGGCACAGATTGGCCGAAACATGGAAGTGTACGTGGATGACATGCTTGTGAAAAGCATCCGAGGCATTGATCACGTGGCCGACCTCCAAGAAGCGTTTGATGTTTTGAGAAAGCACAATATGAGACTCAACCCGAACAAGTGTGCGTTCGGCGTCTCATCAGGCAAGTTCCGCGGCTTCATGGTTAGCCAACGAGGAATAGAGGCAAATCCGGAGAAGATCAAGGCCATACTGGACATGGCCCCGCCTAGAAACGTCAAAGAAGTTCAGAGATTGACTGGTCGATTAGCCGCCATTGGGCGCTTTCTGTCGAAGTCTGGGGAGAAGTGCCTCCCGTTCTTCAAAGCCCTCAGGGGGGCTAAGGGATTCGAGTGGGGGCAGCAACAACAAGACTCCTTCGACCAGCTTAAGGCTTACCTCGTCAATCCACCTCTTCTCAGCAAACCCATACCGGGCGAACCACTCTACCTCTACTTGGCAGCCTCCGAACAGACGCTTAGTGCGGTCTTAGTCAGAGAAGAAGAAAGAACTCAGAAGCCCATTTACTACGTCAGCAAAGTGCTCCGGGACGCCGAGCTCTGGTACCCGAAAATTGAGAAAATAGCCTACGCCCTGATAATGGCTGCGAGAAAGCTTCGGCCATACTTCCAGTCCCATTCGATGGTCGTTCTTACCGACCAGCCGCTGAAACAGATCCTTCACAAGCCAGAGACTTCCGGCTGCCTCATGAAGTGGTCGATCGAGCTGAGCCAACATGATATTACTTATCAGCCTCGGACCGCAATCAAGGCGCAGGCGCTGGCCGAATTCATAGTTGAAACAACTATCCCCGACTCCGAACAAACAATGAAGGGACCGCCTGTCTGGTCGGTATATGTCGATGGATCCTCTTGCAACGAGGGGAGCGGGGCAGGAGTCATCCTCGCGGGCCCAGACGACTTTGTCCTCCAATACTCCCTCCGGATAAACTTCAAGGCCTCGAACAACGAAGCCGAATACGAGGCACTCATAGCCGGCCTTGGGATGGCCCGAAACGCAGGGGCCCGACACCTGCAGATCTTCAGCGACTCTCAGTTGGTCGTCAACCAGGTCCTCGGCGAATATGAACCCCGCGATGACAGGATGGTAATGTACTTGGCTAAAGTAAAGAGCCTCATGGCGCTCTTCGAGGAGGCCCTCATCCGAAGAATCCCCAGAGAAGAAAATGCCCAGGCCGACGCCTTGTCCAAATTAGCTTCCTCATCCCTTCAAGGCCTCGAACAAACTGTTCTGATAGAAGTCCTCCTCAAGCCAAGCATAGAGGACGAGGCTCTCAACTCCGTCGAAACACTGCCACTCCCCCTCGAAGGACAATTGGATGAAGCCCCTCGTCGAGTTTTTAAGAGACGGACTCCTCCCAAGGGATCCGAAGGAAGCCCGAAAGATAAGGACCCGAGCCGAGCGTTACATATTGGTCGAAGGCATTCTGTATAAGCGCTCATTCACCCAAGTGGATGGTCGACCCTACCTAAGGTGCCTCTCCCCCGGACAAGCCGACTACGCCCTGCAAGAGCTCCATGAGGGCATCGGCGGAGCCCACTCCGGCTCCAGGGCCTTGGCGCGCAAAGTGTTAAACTACGGGTATTACTGGCCCACTCTCCTACGGGACGCCGAACAACACGTTCGGCAATGCACCTCCTGCCAGAAGTATTCCGACATCCGACGCCTTCCACAAGCACCACTCTCCTCCCTATCAAGTCCGATCCCCTTCGCAATGTGGGGGATGGATTTACTGGGGCCATTTCCACCGGCCCCCGAACAATTGAAGTTCCTAGTCGTGGCAGTCGACTATTTCTCGAAATGGATAGAGGCCGAGCCCCTGGCTACAATTACCGAACATAGAGTTGTTCAATTCTTCTGGAAAAATGTAATCTGCCGATTCGGTGTTCCTCAGGTCGTAGTTACAGATAACGGTACGCAGTTCGCTGGAGCTGCCTTCCGAGCCTTATGTGAAGACCTAGCCATACAACACCGCTTCTCCTCTGTCTCTCATCCCCAGTCAAATGGCCAAGCCGAGAATGCCAACCGACAGATCCTCTCCTGCATCAAGAAGAGACTCGACAAGTGCTCCAAGGGATTGTGGGTCGATCAGCTGCCCAATGTGTTGTGGAATTACCGAACCACGAAGCGGACCCCGACAGGCGAGAGTCCATTCAATCTCACCTATGGGTCCGAGGCCCTCATCCCACTAGAAGTTGGGATACCCTCTCTTCGTTTGATAGCTTTTGAAGAAGAACAGAATGCCAGGGAGCTCAGAACAAGCCTAGACTTGATAGACGAGATCCGGGAAAGAGCAGCCATACGGCAACAAAGTTACCGGAGAAGAATCGAACTCGCCTACAACAAATGGGTCCGCCCAACCGACCTGAAAGAAGGGGATCTGGTCTTCCGAAAATTGGCCATCTCGTTCCCCGGACAGAAAAGCAAACTAGCCCCAAATTGAGAGGGACCATACAAAGTCTCCAAAGTGATCCGCCCCGGTGCATACAAGCTAGAAGATCTTGAGGGCAGAGAAATTCCCAGGACTTGGAACGCCGACCATCTTTTGAAATACCAAGAGAAGGCAGCCACGCCTATCTAAGTAACTCGAGATGTCGGACCACTCCTCCCCTGCTGCTAGTAATTTTTCCTTTGTTCTTTTTTCATTGTAATAACGGCCTAGCAACTTTAGAAGCAGCCGACCATTAGATATTAATAAATAAAGTTTTTCATAAATATCGCATACCTCAGCCTTTAATTTTCTAACCACACGATGGTTCGGAGTCCAGCACTCGGCTCGACTCTCTCTCCTCGGCTCGTCTATAGACGAGCCGGGGGTAGATCGCGGTTCGAAATTGCTCCTACAGCCGTTGAATGGATCGAAATCCAACACTTGGCTCGACTTTGCTTCGCAAGTTCGCTCCTAAGCGGACTAGAAGTAGCTCGCCATTCGAAACTGCTCCTGCATCCCTTAAACTACACACACGATGGTTCGGAGTCCAGCACTCGGCTCGACTCTCCCTCCTCGGCACATCTATAGACGAGCCGGGGGTAGATCACCGTTCGAAATTGCTCCTGCAGCCGTCGAATGGATCGGAGTCCAACACTTGGCTCGGCTTTGCTTCGCAAGTTCGCTCCTAAGCGGACTAGAAGTAGCTCGCCATTCGAAACTGCTCCTGCATCCCTTAAACTACACACACGATGGTTCGGAGTCCAGCACTCGGCTCGACTCTCCCTCCTCGGCACGTCTATAGACGAGCCGGGGGTAGATCGCCGTTCGAAATTGCTCCTGCAGCCGTCGAATGGATCGGAGTCCAACACTTGGCTCGGCTTTGCTTCGCAAGTTCACTCCTAAGCGGAATAGAAGTAGCTCGCCATTCGAAACTGCTCCTGCATCCCTCAAACTACCCACACGATGGTTCGGAGTCCAGCACTCGGCTCGACTCTTCCTCCTCGGTACGTCTATAGACGAGCCGATGGTAGATCGCCGTTCGAAATTGCTCCTGCAGCCGTTGAATGGATCGGAGTCCAACACTTGGCTCGACTTTGCTTCGCAAGTTCGCTCCTAAGCGGACTAGAAGTAGCTCGCCATTCGAAACTGCTCCCGCATCCCCAAACTAAACTAATCTAACGATCGGATCTCTCCGACGACTTGACCCAATCTTTCCGACTCACCCTCGGTCGGGCCAGGATTAGGTACAAATCACAGCCCTCGCGTGCCGAGCCGAGGTACCGGGTTACCGACCCTCGTATATGGCAAAAAATCACTCCGAGGCGAAGCCACCGTCAGATCGCCTCAGAAAGTACGCTAGGGCGTGATGAGCGGATCTCATTCAGCCACGTGTCCACAAAACGACAAGATAGTATTTTCTTGGAAACTGGACCCGCCTCAAGATCCGTGCAAACATCAGACGTCCCTGATTAGGCCACGTGGGCGCAATCGGGAAGCAACTACGCGCCGAGCCGAGGTACCGGGTTACCGACCCTCGTATATGGCAAAAAATCACTCCGAGGCGAAGCCACCGTCAGATCGCCTCAGAAAGTGCGCTAGGGCGTGATGAGCGGATCTCATTCAGCCACGTGTCCACAAAACGACAAGATAGTGTTTTCTTGGAAACTGGACCCGCCTCAAGATCCGGTCAAACATCAGACGTCCCTGATTGGGCCATGTGGGCGCAGTCGGGAAGCAACCACGCCTTAAGCGGCCAGACCAAGCCTATAGCTCATAAGCGCAGCGAAAAAGGAAAATTTGAGGCCAAGGAGTTCGGCGAAGCGAACACCAGCCTCGTGGTTCGTCTCAAGCCTACTCTAGCTGACACAACCATGGCACAGATAAGAAGACAGCCAAGGACAGTTCGGATAAAACAACTCCAATTCTATTAATAAGTTGGATAAAAGTTACAAAGCGGATTACAACAACAAAAACTTGCAAGTAGGATTACAACACAAGGACACGACCAGCCCGTTACTTCCGAGGAAGGGGAATGCTCCGTTTTAGAGACACTTTGGGTCGACGCTTCTTGACCTCCGAGCTCGAATCTAGGCCGACGAACTGAGACGCCTCCTCACCACTAACTCTGACGGTTGCTCCTACCGAAGCACCGCTTGAAGACACCGCCACACCGCTTTGGGCATCGGCGGCTGACCTGCCTACGAGGGGAGTCCGGCTCGCCGCTTGATAGAACGTGATCCCTCGCTCGATCTCCTCGCGGGTGCATGAGGTGCTCCGGACGTTGGCCCTCACCGGTTGAGGCTTGAGCCGAGCGACTTCTTCCTCCAGCTCGACGATGCGATCTTCCAAAGTGTCATCCTTTACTATCACCTTAAACCGAGGGAGTTTCGCCGAACCGGGGTATTCGGCGCTGTCAGAGATAATGCGACGCAAGTGGGTCACTTCGATGCTCTTGTCGACAGTCACCCTCTGCAACTCTTCCACCTTCTTTGCCAAGCCGTCCCGTTCGGCTGAAATCCGAGCCAGTTCCTCTTCCCTAGCAGATAGCTCGGCCTCGACTATTCGCAGGTGGTGCAGTTCAACTAAAGCATCGCTATGCCTTATCTCCAAGTTATGAAGTATTTTCCTCGTCAAGTGAACCTCACCCTCGAGACGATCCTCCCGAGATCGCTTAAACAGCTCGGTTCGGCGCTGTTCGGCCGAAGTGTTACACGCCGGCTCGGCAATCTGAAATAAGAAAGAGATAGCATTGGATACTTTTCATTCATTACCGAGCCAAACACTTAGACAAATTCCGGAGTCAAAATACTTTTCATTCATTGAAAGGCGGTGGCCAGTCCGCAAAAGGCATTACAACGATCGAAACACAAAAAAAAGAAAACTACAAAAACTGAGGGGATCAAGGGTCCACCTTCGTCGCCGCGTCAGCCACAGGTGCATCGACGGAGGGTCCCTTGACCTGGCCATCTCCCACAATCTCTCCATCCCGTCCTTCCTCGCCTTCGCCTTCAGCCTCGTCCTCTTCGCCTTCCTCCCCTTCATCGTCCGAGGTCGGCGTTGGAAACAATTGATAGCCGACCCGCTCGAAGCCGGGGACGCGCTCCTGAACATGGTCGAGGGCCATTTGATAGGACTTCTCCATATTTTCAGCCATGTGCTTCTTCGCCTCTTCCTCGACCTCCTTCTCCACCTCGGCCCGGATCTTCGTCGCCAGGGCCTCCTTCTCCGCTCTCTCTTCGGCCAAGGACTTCAGCGCCGCAGCTAAGTCCTCGGCGGCCTTGGCAGCCTTGGCAGACTCCGCGTCGAGCCGCTCCTTCGCCTTCTCCAAGTCCGACCCAAGATCCGCGACCCGGACTTCCAAGGCCTCAGCCCTCCTCTGCTCGGCCTCAAGTTCTTTGACCGCCCTGACCTTCGCCAACCTGTCCTTGTCGCTGGCGGACCTCAGCTCCTTCTCCTGCTCGGCAAATGTCTCGAGGAGGTGGCCGAAGTGGCAAGTGGCCTACAGAGACAACAGTCACTAATACACATGCCGAGTTACAGACTTGAAGAAATTTGCAATACGCTTACCGAAACGAGTGACCGGGCAACTTCATAGGTGTCGTCACCGACCGTCCCCGCCCTCAGCGCGGCCCTGTCCTTCGGGGTCGCCAAGTGTTTGACGACCTGCACTGACATCTGCGAATTGCCGAGGAACCCGTCATGGTTCTTCACTCGCCAATTTGGAACGAACAGTTGCTTGTGCTGCTCTGTCAGAATCTCTTCGGCGGCCTGGGTCAGCGGTGGTGCCTCGATCGACAGCGCCGCGTTCACATCGAAGATCCCCTCGATCACGCCAGGGACCGAAGAAGACGGGGGCTCCTCGGCGACGATGACTTCCGAGGGCACCTCCCCAGCAGGGGGAGGCGGAGAGATGGTCGAGACGACGGCAGGTGCCGGGGTCGACGAAACAGTCGCGGCCGCCCTCCTCCTCTTCTTCCCCCCGGCCAACTTAGACCTGTCAGCCATCATGGAGTTGAAGTCTATCTTCATTGCTTCTGCAACGAGCCAAAAAAAAAAAGAAGAGAAAGGGGACGAGTTAGAAGCCCGAACCAAAAACTTAGAAAAAAAAAAAAAAAAAAAAACGAGACGTCAGGAGCATACTCGAGTCGATGGGGCTTAGGCCGCACCCGAACAACACCTCCTCCGTCAAATCCCTCCAACTCAGTATCGGAAGGGCCATTATCCTCCTCGCCACCTCTTCCTCGGCGTCAGACAAAACAGGGTCGGCGCGCGCGAAATTCGGCACCTCCACCTTCCAACGGGTCGGAATGGGCCTAATCGCCTCGCCCCTCACTATAAAATACTTTTCCTTCCAACCCTTAATCGAGTCAGGGTTTTCTACAATCTTGACACCCTTCCTTGGCCCCAAGTAGTATCGGTACTTCGTCTTGTGCTGCCGGTTTACTCGATACATTCCTCGGAAGACCGTGAGATCCGGCTGCACCTCGGCTCGGTAGCACTGAAGCATAAAGGCGTTCACATGACGCCATGTGTTCGGCATGAACTGGGTTGGCGCGAGGCAATACCAGCCGAGGATCTCGAGGATGAAAGGGTGCAGAGGGAAACGCAACCCGGCATGAAAGGAGTCAACGTCGAACATGCACATGTCCGAAGACGGCAACATAGAATTCGCTCGTATCCCAGGACCTGGAAGGATCAGTTTGTACTCCGGAGGGATAGCAAAAGCCCTTCTAACCCGGAGCAGGTCCTCCTCGGATACCAACGTGATGAGCTCATCTGCTTCGGTAACAAGGGCCAGGTTAGGTTCTTCGACGATCTTGGACTTCCCATAGATCGCCTTCTCCAGCAAGTCACCCTGGTACTGCCTGACCCCCGAATGATCGGACAAGACGGAAGGATACCGTCCTATCTCGGGTGCTTGCTTCGGATTCTCCACAATCACCTCCACAATGGGGGATTGGGTCTCCACCCTCCTCTTCTTCTTTCCCTTCTTCGTCTCGACTACAGACGGTTCAGCAGCTTGCTTACCCTTCCTCCTGATCTCCGACCTCCTCCTTTCCTCGGCACTCTCGTCACCCGAAGACGAGGCCCCACTCCCCGAATCTACTCGAGACATCTCTAGGAAAATTATTCAGGCTAAGTAAACTGACCTTTTGAAGTGACGTTCACGGTCGGAGTGCTCTCGCCGGAAATCGCCTTGCCCACGCGACAGCTAACGGAAACGCCTGAGAGAAAAAATTGCCGCTAGCAGAGGACTAAGAGATCGAAAGTAAAAAACTTGAGTAAAAAGTGAGAAATGAGCTTTGAGAGTAAGGGTGAGAGCTTTTAACCCATCGCAAGTTGGGCCTCCTTGGGAAACACAAAAAGCCCACTAGGAAGCCAAAGCGACAGGCGGAAAATATACGAAGCCTACTCAAGGCAAGAGACTCTTAAAAATACCAAGTCAACGTCTCGGCCACCTACAAGAAAGCCATAGGATGCCCCGGCTACATGACTTTGTGCCTCGGCCAGTCAACCTCGATGCTCCGAGCCGAGATACCGGGGTACCGACCCTCGTATATGGCAAAAAATCGCTCCGAGGCGAAGTCACCGTCGGATCTCCTTAAAACTCGCGACAAAATCTGATGGACGGTTCAGATCGTGCCACGCCCACAAAACGACAAGATAGCATTTTCTCGTGATCTGAACCCCATCCTCGAGATGCGCGCCCAGATGGACCGCCCAGATCCAGCCACACGTCCCTCCTTGCTGCCTGCCATCGGTTCGCCCAGCCGAGCTACCGAACAGCTTAGCCGAGTCACCGAGCCACTAAGCGCCGAGGAGGTGACCCCTCAGGAAGCAACTCCTCCAAAACACACAACTTTGTGCCTCGGCCAGTCAACCTCGATGCGCCGAGCCGAGATGCCGGGGTACCGACCCTCGTATATGGCAAAAAATCGCTCCGAGGCGAAGACACCGTCGGATCTCCTTAAAACTCGCGACAAAATCTGATGGACGGTTCAGATCGTGCCACGCCCACAAAACGACAAGATAGCGTTTTCTCATGATCTGAACCCCATCCTCGAGATGCGCGCTAAGATGGACCGCCCAGATCCAGCCACGCGTCCCTCCTTGCTGCCTGCCATCGGTTTGCCCAGCCGAACTACCGAACAGCTCAGCCGAGCCACCGAGCCACTAAGCGCCGGGGAGGTGACCCCTCAGGAAGCACCTCCTCCAAAACACACAACTTTGTGCCTCGGCCAGTCAGCCTCGATGCGCCGAGCCGAGATGCCGGGGTACCGACCCTCGTATATGGCAAAAAATCGCTCCGAGGCGAAGTCACCGTCAGATCTCCTTAAAACTCGCGACAAAATCTGATGGACGGTTCAGATCATGCCACGCCCACAAAACGACAAGATAGCATTTTCTCGTGATCTGAACCCCATCCTCGAGATGCGCGCCAAGATGGACCGCCCAGATCCAGCCACGCGTCCCTCCTTGCTGCCTGCCATCGGTTCGCCCAGCCGAGCTACCGAACAGCTCAGCCGAGCCACCGAGCCACTAAGCGCCGGGGAGGTGACCCCTCAGGAAGCACCTCCTCCAAAACACACAACTTTGTGCCTCGGCCAGTCAGCCTCGATGCGCCGAGCCGAGATGCCGGGGTACCGACCCTCGTATATGGCAAAAAATCGCTCCGAGGCGAAGTCACCGTCGGATCTCCTTAAAACTCGCGACAAAATCTGATGGACGGTTCAGATCGTGCCACGCCCACAAAACGACAAGATAGCATTTTCTCGTGATCTGAACCCCATCCTCAAGATGCGCGCCAAGATGGACCGCCCAGATCCAGCCACGCGTCCCTCCTTGCTGCCTGCCATCGGTTCGCCCAGCCGAGCTACCGAACAGCTCCGCCGAGCCACCGAGCCACTAAGCGCCGGGGAGGTGACCCCTCAGGAAGCACCTCCTCCAAAACACACAACTTTGTGCCTCGGCCAATCAGCCCCGATGCGCCGAGCCGAGATACCGGGGTACCGACCCTCGTATATGGCAAAAAATCGCTCCGACCCATATCAGCCGTTGGATCTTGTGAAAAAGCGCGCTCGTCATGATGGACGGTCCAGATTTGGCCACGTCCACTAAACGACAAGATAGCGCTTTACGGGGATTCACGCTGAGATGGACGGCTCAGATGATGCCACGTACCTCGGAACCGTCGAGCCGAAGCACCGACCCAACGAACCGAGGCACCGACCCTCCGAGCCGGGGTACCGGGGTACCGACCCTCGTATATGGCAAAAAATTGCTCCGACCCATATCAGCCGTTGGATCTTGTCAAAAAGCGCGCTCATCATGATGGACGGTCCAGATTTGGCCACGTCCACTAAACGACAAGATAGCGCTTTACGGAGATCTGCGCTGAGATAGACGGCTCAGATGATGCCACGTACTTCGGAACCGCCGAGCCGAAGCACTGGCCATCCGAACTGAGGTGCCGAGATGCCGAGCCGGAGTACCGGGGTACCGAACCTCACATGCGGCGAAAAAGCGAGTCGAAGAACAGGGACCGCTCGATCTCTCCGAAAATCGCGCTTCGCTCTGATCAAGGGCTCTGATGACGCCACGTCATAAATGGGTATTTAAAATCAGTTTTAATTTATTTTAATCGTTTTATTTATTTAGAAATTGCGAAAAAATTACCAAAAATTCGGGAAAATTCACTAGAAAATCTAGAAAATAATTATAAATTCGGGGTAATATTTTCGAACCCCTGAACAAACAATTATTGCCTAGAATGTATCGTGAGGGCCCCCGGACGACTGGTTAACACATCACAAAATTAAATAAATAATCCAAAAAAGTAGATAAAGACCGTTGGACACTCAGAGATGCTTAAAAACAGATTGCAACTTCAAAAACACATTACTACCCCCTTCAAGATTCGAAACCCTCCATTTGGACTCCGATACAGCTCCGCTAGCCATTAAAACAGTTAAACTACTCCTCAAAGGCTGATCGAACTCAGTCTTTAGGAGTGGGGGGCTCGTGATATGGCTAAAAATGGGGTTAAATCGGAACCGTCCAGATGGATCACGAATCTTGAGGCACAGGGGTAGAGCGGTAATTTCACCTTCTGACGGGTCTGAAGCGGGTACTGGTTATCTTCCCCGAAAATCCACTTACCCGCGAACGGATCCACCTTAATCGGGTACGGGTTTCAAACCGCAGCAAACCCAACTCAGAAGGGATAGAATTAGGGTTCCTGATTCATATTAATCAACGGCCCTGATTCGTGCCTATCCTTTCACCGGGATTTAGGATTAAATTCTTTATCTGATTACAGGGAATATACCTTATCAGATTACATTCCTAATCTGTTCACAGGAAGAATATTCCATATCAGATCACAAGGATTACATTCCTAATCTGTTCCCTAAGGCGCCTATAAATACCCCCCACCCATCTCCATTAAGAGGTAATCAATCTTTCACCAGTTTTTGCGCTCTTTCATAGTCTGCCAGATTACTGACTTGAGCGTCGGAGGGTGCGTCGCCGGGAACAACCCCGGTGTCTCGCACTTTTTGCAGGTGCACGGCGAGAACGACGACCGAGGCCCGACGGAACAGGTACACAGGTTTTTCTATTCAGTTTCCCCAAGAATCCACAAGTTCTATCTGTGTGCCCCCACACCAAATTTAGCGGCAACACTATTGTTGCTGAGTTTCTTTGTGCACGTAATTCTTCGTGAGTTCGTGGGTTCGTTGTTCCGAGATTCTCATCCCATTATTCTTTGGTATTCGAATTGATCATCCATAAGGCAAGTCACTTTTCCCCTTGAATTGAATATTGTATCAAATTCAAGTTTTTATTAAAATTCTTGCAAGTAGATCCAATCGTTCATCGTATCGTATATCATTGTTCCTCTTTCGTTGAGCATAATGAGGGTTTACATGAGCTAACCCAAATATCCTCGACTTCGTACCTTTGTTGACTCCAAAAATTGAATCTTTCATGCATTCATACAAACAACACAAATAATTTATCATAAATTTAATTGCTATGTTGTGTGATTGAATGATCAATTGATGTTTTGTTGTTGTTGAATTAGTGTATGTGTATTTTCTTGATGATGTTCACCATGCTACTATATCTAACATGTTGATTATAAGATTTATTGACTAACTAAAGTGGAACTCATTATGTTAGATCGCTTTATTTCACAAAATATATTGAAAATCTGTATGTTTGTTATCTATCTGGAATTTGTGACATTTTCAACCCAGTATTTGATATCAAAATTTATAGCCCTATGTCTCTAGTTTCCAGAACATCTAAGATCTTTGAATTCCGAGTTGTATTGCAAAAGTTATGATGATTTTACTACTGCTGCGTTTTATTTTCAGAATTTCATATTCATGTATGTATCATGTTTAAACTATTAAAAAGCTAAGTTGATGTTAGAATAATTCTCTGATAACTTCCAGAACGATAGTTAACATGTTTAGGAGTCTAATGAACATTTTCGATGAATTTATAATTGAGATTTCGCTGATTCTAAAGATATAACAACTTGATGTCGATTTTCAGTCAGAACATGTAATCTGTAAAGAATGATGTATTTGACCTACCTACTATTGTCAGATTTTGTATTTTAAATATGCGTTGGAATTGTGTGGAAGTTTAGTTTCCAGAATTTCTGATGGTTTCAGTTTTCGATTTCTGTAGCAGCAGAAAAATTAATTTTTTTACATTGACCTCTTGCTGACCAAAATTTTGTTTTTCAGATTTTTCTTGATATAATTACATATACATCATTGTATTGTATTAATTGAAGTGTATGTATTGCATTGCATGATCCTAATGTACTATTGTCATCATTATATTTGTCCCATCCAAGTTATCATCCTATTGTTCTTCCATTGTTACATTCGTTCATCTAATGTGTCTAAATTGCATAATGTATTGTTGCATTGATAAAATAATTAACAAGCCGGGGTTTAAGGGATTGACTTGGGTAGTGAACAGTATAGAGATTGTGTCGGCTAGTGTTTATCGATTGATTGTTGGAACGCTGACTACGGCACCCCAATCTTTCGTGTATCGTTTCAGTGTATCATTATAATGTATCGTACATCAATATTATATCGTATCAGTGATTATCGTACCGATACATGATCTATAGAATTCACCACTAGAGTATAAATGACATTGATTGTATGCATCGAACTTTTTGAATGAGAGGCAGTAGTACGTGCATTAGTTAGGCTAAAAATTGATAGACTTAGGAATTAACAGATCATCGACATTGCATATTGAACACCATTGTTTCTATTGATATTGAATATTGTCTACGTGTTATTGACATTGACCATTGCACATTGTCATCAAATATTGAATCATTGTTTATAACCATTGTATCGATTATCATTGATTGATTATTGCTATCGTCCATTATTATTGATTCCTATCGATCCACTGAATTCATTGTTATATCGTTATTCCATTGTTTCTTTACATTCTCTACTTGCTGTCCATGGCTTGCTCTAAGGAAAAATTTTCTCCTCCTTTTAGATGAAGTGTCCACTGGTGATCATGGAGAATTACCTACAGGAATTGGAGAACAAGGTTTCTAAAGATTTATTGCTTTATAGTTGATTGTTATTTCATTGAACTTATTGTATTGAAATTTATTATTATTGCGTTTAGATTTATTATTGTATTGTGCTTATGACCCGAATATTATTATTTGTTTCCAGATATTGGATTGTCATATTTGGTTATTTTATATTGTCTTATTCCAACTATTATTGTTCACGTGGTTATTATTATTGGCTGCGCAATTGTTTTGTATTGTTATTATTGTTGAGTTGAATAGGTAAACAGCTTATGCATGACGCAAGTTATTCGCTGGCCCAATATCACATGCCTGTGTTCCGTATTTTTTTGGGAAGCGGTGCGTGACACTTAGAATGGATCGAAATAGGGATTTAAATTCATAAGATGAATTTAATTGGGGATCCAAGTAAGATTTGGACTCTTGACATTTGTTGGATGTTTTATTTGATTAAATGAGCCGACTAAAGTTCAATGGCCCATACACGAATCTGATCCACGTCAGATTGTGAGCCCAACTGCCTCATTACTCTCTTAGTGTCGATTTTTTTTACCTATATATATGATATGTATCTGTGAAAAAGTCACGTGTGAAGAAAACCCTCACCGTCACAGAAAAGTGAGAGGGAGAGATCGTGATGAACATCTCCTTCCCGCAGCTAGCACCGCAGTTTGAGGGGAGACTTTTTTCGTTCCATTCTTGTGGATACCGTAAAGGCAATGCAATATTGCAGTGCTGTGATCGACATACTGTGAAGACAAAAGCTCCATCTTTAAGGTATAACTCCTAAACATGATTTATGGTTTTCACACGGGTTTATCGCTAGGTTTTGATATTTTTTGTAATTTCTCCACTATGTATTTATTCTATGATTGCCTTAGAAACCTACCATCTGGTTCTAAGGCAGCAATAGAAACCATTCAGATCTACTACTGATTGACATAGGATTTGCAGCCATGCCTACAATGCGAAGAAGATCCAGTGCATTTTAACTTGCCAGTGAGCTCACCATCTCGGTCTTCATTTTTCTTGTACCCACTACATTTACCAATGATGCAAACCACAATTTAGCCTTGGCAATAACATTATCAACAAGATTAAAAGTAGCATTGAAGACTCTACAATTTCTTTATATCCATAAATTCCAGCAAACTGTGAAAGTAACAAGTGTCCATGTGTCTGACTGTGTGTGATGTGAGGGGGAAAACGTACTGGAGAATGCTTGTTCTAATAAGGATGTTGGGAGTGATGGAATGTGGAGCTTGGAGGTGAAGTGATCCTAGATCTGTGTAGCTAGGGGGCAAGACAAGAAAATGTGCAAGTTTGTCTCAACAGGACATAGGCAGGATGTGCAAGTCTGGTCTCCATTCCAACCCTTCTTATGCATAGAATTTAGCTTATCCCAACCTAGCTACCAAATGAATACCATGAATTTAAGTGGTGCATAGTTTCTCCATGTAGCAATCTAATAAGGTGAGTTTATTCCTCCATTGTTGAAGAATCTGTAGGCAGAGTTCACTGAGAATTTTTCAGGTTTATCATGATTCCAACTTGGTTTATCAATAGCTTGAGGAGTGGGGGATAAGTCCGCAAGTGCCAAAAGAAGAGCTTACTTTTCTCTGGACATGGATTGGTTAACAATTCTTCGAAGTATCAATCTCCAATACCATATACAAAATTTATCCAATCCCCTTGTGAGCTGAGAATGATAATTCATACAAAAGGTTAAATCTTGTGAAATTTTAACATGAGATGATTAGAAATTCATAACTTTGTATCATGATGGAGATTAGACTTGAAATTTTTATGTTAGCATCTTGATGGTGTCACTATGAACTCCACCAAATTTCGTGAACTTTGGATATGGTTTGATATTTTAATAAATTCGAATGTGTTGCTAGTTTAGGGTAAAATTTCTACTCTGTTTTGAATTTAACATGCTTGACTTGCAAAAATCATAACTCCATGATTACTATGAATTTAGAGTTGAAATTTGTACTGTAGGCTCTCATACATGTCTGTAACACCACATTTTTTTTAAAAACTATTCCTCATTCAAATGATATCTAACATAATCTATTACTTATCTACATCACGTCTTACTTAGAAAAATACACATAGATTTTCATTAAAATTTTCGGCAGAGTTTCCCAGGAAATATTAGCCCTTTTAGAGATGTTTCTTACGGAAACCTGCAAACAATTACAAAAATCCATGTACGTGTAATATATATAACTTCTCCCCAGGCCAAATCATTCAACATCACACAGGCAATAATATATATGGCTCTGGGGGCATAATTCTTCATGAGTAGCAAGATACGAATTAAAAACCAAAAATTATTTTGAAAACATATATGAATTTTAGAAAAACATTAGAAAAGTCTTCCAATAACCAACCACAAATGCCAATACTCCATAACGAGGTGGGTACAGGCTTTCATACTTCGTCACAGCATTATCTATATCATTATACCTTATAGTTATACACATAATCTTCCATAATACAAAATAATACATCATTCTACTACCATTTCTACATAATATATATATATATATATATATATATATATATATATATATATATATATATATATATATATATATATATATATATCCCATTTTACTACAAGCAAAAGTACAACTACACACTATCTCACATCGCTGCTATCAAACTTGCAAGAGTGTTAGGGTCGTCCACCCTCAGGGAGGGACTTCCCTAACCCCCAGAAAACAACAGGGGTTAGCCATATCTGGTGTAAGTATAATTTACTAGTTTAGCAATAAATTAAACTTTATAAAGAAAATAGAAAAAACTTACGAATATCATGATAATAAAGTTTCAACCTGAAATTTGAATATAAAAATATCATCAAAGTGACTTTATACCAAACTACAATTCTGAGTCTACACCTATCTACATATCCATATCTACTCTCGCTACCTTGAAATTATGCCTCGGCGGATAGTTCCCACCATTTCCATGGAAATAGCGGGCGAGTAGTTCCTCGCACAATTCCAAGGCATATCAACTTATATCAACTCATATCACAACTTATCTTTAGTTTTGAAATCATTCCCATATTCATCACATAATACACTTCACTATTATCACATAATACACTTCACTTGTGGTTCACACTAATATCACATTTACTTTACTTTTCATTTATGTAATATTATATCATACATACACACTTTCTTTACTTCTCATACTCTTTTCCAAACCACAATTTCTTCAAGTTATTCGCATTAATTTTTCATACATGATTCTTTCATGGTGATACTCATATACACCACATCATATTAATTCACATATATAATTCCTTCCCTTTTCATATTTAATCACATAACAAAAATGTTCATCTTTTCATAAATATCTTCATATCACCATTACTTTATTTTCATATATAATCACATTATGCAATTACCTCATTTTTCATACTCATTCAACCACATACTTCATTTACCATTAATTTTCATTTACATCTCATAACTCATATTCTTTCATACTCGTCTTCATTCATATACATTTTCTTTCTCATTCCCATATTACATCACATGCTTTCCTTACTTTCTCATTTTCCTTTTCATTTCACATTTATTCATTTTATTGATTTGTCGACCAGTGAGCCATAGTATCCCAATATACTGAAAGCTGATAACCCAGTAAATACGCGGACCTCTATCCCCGGGGTCTTACGCATCTGAGGCTACGTCTTTCTCCCACGCACCCCAAGTAGAACTTGGGTAATAATCACGCACCCCAAATAGAGTTTGGGTAATAATCACCACACCCCAAGTAGAACTTGGGCAATAATCACATCACCCCAAGGCCAATAGCCTGGGTAATAATCACGGACCCCAGACAAGCTGGGTAATAACCGGGCCCCAAGCCGATAGCTTGGGTGATAAAAACAAGCACCCCAAACATATTTTGGGTAATAACCACGCACCCCAAGCCGGTCCTTGGGTGTTAAGAGGTCTAGCCTAAATCCCTAGGATTTCTGTAGGTACCGGTCAACAAAATTTATTTGTTATTATCATTTTCAATTCATCTTATTATCTTATATTATCACCACATAGTATCTCATATTTTATTTCAATAACTTGTCACATCTTTGACTTTAACCATGCGATTTATTATCTCATTATAACACGTATTTACATACACCCGGTTATTTAATTAATAAGAGTATTACGTCATATTATTTCGTATAAAAATGCACCAAAGTAGTTATTTATTCACATTATAATATCCTATGAATATGCCAAATTAAGTAGATGATTAAATCATATCATCGCCCATTAATTTCAACTTGAACATCACTATATTATACATATACGCACTTATTAATTTCATCGATTATGATATCACAACTCATTACCACCCATATATATCACAACATGCACCATATTGGTCAATACATTATAACTCCATATATATATGTCATTTTGTTTATCTTTTGTATATTGTACGTATATCAAACTCAATTACCTCATATTATTATATATACCCAACATATCATCCATAACGCCAAACATTCAAAATCACGCAAATTCACCATATAACACAATTTCAACATATAAAAATCCCATTTTTGAGTAAATCTTTGTTAGGCCATAACTCACACAAATCATATCAAATTTGTATAAAATTTTGTCACAACATAGTATATACCTAGTATAATCATACTCAATTGACGAACCGGCAAGAAGATACTCCCTGCTCGCCTTGTCGCTAATCAAACTTCACTTTATAATACCTAGTTAGAAATTTATCGAACCGGTAAGTCTTTAACTCATAATGAACATGATCTATCCTCCAAATTCCTATTGAACATACTCATACATCACATACAACATACCTAAGCATATGAAATCAACACTTCTCTGGTCTAATGGCCAAATCTCAATTTTACCCCTCAATCGGAGGAGTGCTACTCAATAATTTATATTTTAAGGGTAATATACCCCAAACTAACTTATACATCCCAAAGTTAACTCACATAAGCATCTCAGAAATAAAGTCTAATATTTATACATATTTTCCAATAATTATCCTATTTTTAAATCAATAAACTTTATTTTCACAAATTTTCGATACCGGGAAAATTCCTAATAATTATCAAACACGTGCTAAAATTAATCGTAGATGCTTCTAAATTATCTCACATTATTGCACATAATATTAATATTTATTGGCATACAACAGTCATGATTTTACTTACCCACCTAAACTCAAAAACTATGTTAGGAAAATTTCCAAATACTATCATTAAAATTAAAATCTTTCACCTTAAGCATGTTCTACAAGCTCAAAGCATCCTTCTACTATGATTTTTATGCAAAGAGAAGTAAAGCACACAATCCAATAATTAGGTACAAATTAATATACCTTCATGAAGCCCTCTGTAAAAACGAAACCACCATATAAAAGAGAACACCAAAATTACTTAAAAACCCCAAACTACACAAAGTTGGAGGTGGAATAATGGTTGGATTCCAAAACTCTTGCTTTTGGGTTCCATGGGGGATTTCGGTTGGACCCAAGAAGGAGGAGAGGAGAAGATATAGTAGAGTGGCACACTTGTAAATATTAGGGGGTTTTATAACTATGAAGATTAGGGTTTGGGCCTAAGCTCATTTTTAATAAAAAAACTATTTTTCTAGATTATTTTCATTGTCGAATCCCCAAAATTTCTAACTTTATGCTAGGACCATGCAATGCCTTCAATTAAAAATATTCAATCCTCTATTATACAAAAGTACTAAGGAAAAGTTTTGGGTTAATTCGAATTCATCTCCTCCGAGAAAACTCATCTCAAAACTCCTATATTTCTAATTTCCCCCATTAAATCCCAAATTTCAATTTAATCATTCTAATACAAAGTAAAATCAATTAATTTGAGAAAATATACTTAGAATCATAAATAAAAATAAATTAAACCGAATATATAAGGAATTAAAAAATAAAAAGGTGTTACAATGTCTCTAATGATTCCACCAAATTTCATAATTTTTGAAGTATGTTTTATATTTTTATAAAATACGAAATCAATGTCGATGCAAGAAAAGGGGTTAGACTGTTTATGTTCGATCTTGGTATATTTGTCTAGCTTTATAATTCATAACTTCAGAAATAATTGGATTATTGAGCTAAATTGTAACCCCCGTTTCCGCCAATATGTATTTTCTATGTATTTTCAGTATTTCGAATCTTTATAAATTATTTTTCGCTTTTAAATTCTTTTTGTCCAAATTTGGCGGATCTCCTATTAAAGTTTATTTCTAATCAATAGTTTTATTTGTAGCTATCTTCCAGTGATTATTATATTATAATACAAATCCTATTCTATTCCATTGTTTAACCTAATTTTCTTGTAATGTGAAACCACAAATCTTATTATATCGTTTATTATTTTTTTTTTAAAGCCTATGGATTGTGATCTATATTTTATTATTATTAGAGTAAGGATTGTATGTATACTATTTGATTAAATTAATTAATATGTAATGCTATTTTACTCCTTATTATATTTTAGCCCAATTAAATCCAGTCTCATTTATTTTGTGAACCCATACATTATATTGTATTTATTAGTATTTGAGTATTAACTTAATGCACACTATTTGATTTATTTAAACTATGGTTCTATTATTGATTTGTTATTTATTATTTTTAATCTAAACCCTTATAATTTCCCCTATTGGATTCCAACCTAAACCCATTTTCTTATTGGATCCAACCCGTTAGCCCGAAACCCATAACCCCTTAACCCTATATATATCTTGTTTAACTCCCTCCCTAACCCTAATCTCTCATTGAACCCTAATTACTCATTTAATACCTAGCTGCCTCCCTAATCCTACCTCCTTCTATTTCTTTTCGAAACGTCATCTTCCTTCTCGAGATCCACCATCTGGCCTGTGCCCTCAACTATCTTCATCGTCATCATCATCATCCCTCGGTCGCGATCCTCCAGAGCGCCACCGCTCTGCCCTGCTCCGTCCGTCGTCGACCCATCCTCTTCTTCATCCCTTTCCCCTGTTTCCGAAACCCAGTCGCCATCTTTGATCACCCTGAAGTTCCTCACCCTCACCGCCTTCCTCCTCACACCCCTTGCAGCACCAACAACACCCAACGTCCACCAGCACCTCGTCTTCACTACCTGGCCACCATCTCCGACCGCAACCCATCGCTACCCCTGTTCTCGATGACCTCGCCATCGCCAGCACTGCCACCCAACTGCCCCTATCTCCACCTCTGATCCTGCACCTCATCCCGACCACCCCTCTTCGCCCCAGTCCGACCATCGCAGCTGCCAGTCGTCGAAGTCGAAACCGAAGTTCCGCCATTGCTGCCCTTGCTGCAGTTGATCCGCTGTGTTCTGTATGGGGAGTTGATTTTTGTTGTTTGCTGTTGGGGAAGCCGCTGTTTGCCGTTTGCCGTTGTGTAATCTTGCTGCTTCGCCTTGCTGTTTCAACTTGTGTTGCTACTGTAATACCCCATATTTTTTTAAAATAATGTTTTAAAATTAATAAATGAATTAAAATAATTTTTGGTGATTTAATAAATATTTTTATGAAAATTTGTCTTGTTACATGTGCAAAACACGTGCAAATATTTTTTTGGGAAGTTCAAAATCAAAAATTATTTTGGGAAAACTCATTATTTATTATTAGACATTATTTGTGAATTTTCTGGATTTTTCTAATAATTATTTGACATATTTGCAAATACTGCAAAAAAGAAGGACTTTTGTGCAAAATTACCACTTGGAGTAAACACTCCAGATTTTTGGATTTTTGGGCTGGAAATGATGCCTAGTCAACTAAGAAGTAAAGAGTTCACTTTTTGTTTTAATAAATTTGGGTTATTTTGCAAGTTTTGATAAAGAAGGGTCTTTTTGCAAATTTGCCACTTAGAGGGGCAAAAATGCAATTTTGTTTTTCTAGGTTTTTCAAATAGTGCCGGCTGATACAAGAGGGATATCTCTAATTTTTAAAACTCAATTAAGTTGGTTTATTCAATTTCCAAGTATAAGGATTTATATATGTAAAGGTATATTTAAAAGAGATATTTAGCAAATCTATTCAAAAACCCTAGATACATCAAATCTCGACCTATATAGGGTGAGGTGCAGCCGTCTCTTTGCTGCACAACACAAAGGAATTTCTTATTATTATTTTCTTGGAGTTTTTAAAGCGAGGATCTTGGTTTTCTTGTGAAATGAGGGATTTTTCTTATTCTTGATTATCTTCGATTGATTCTTCAATAAGGTGAGTGACTTGTGTTTGTTTTCTTTTTGTTCGAAGTATGTGTATGTGATGAATTATCTATTAGGAAGCATGTTAGTTGATTGTATGAAGATATAATGAATTTCAATGAACAGATGAATTAAAAGTTGAATCTTTTATTGAAACTACACTATTGATGACCAAAACCCTAATTTGATGACTTGTGATTGTTAAAGAACCTAATAGAAATTATGAGCAGGTTGCTTTCATCTATATGCTTACTGATTTGTTGGATTGGACAATTATATATGTGTATGATGCACAAATTTGAACAAAAGTGGGTCTGTTACTGTTGAGGGGTATGTACACACTGATGATGCATAAAATTCGATCGAAATGTCATTATAATTATTTATAATCATGGATAGACTGATGAAGATGATCAGGGTATGTAAATAACCAGTCAATGCAATAAAAGGAAACAATTTTGAAGTGAAAGGAGGATTGTGGTCTTTCGGGTCTGTGCATAGTCGAAAGTGAGATTTTTTTGGGGATCTTGTGCATGTTTCCATTTGTTCTTTTGGCAATGTGAGGACTGGGGAATAAAACAACGTGAGCCTGATGCTTTAAAAGCCCTAATTTTACTTTATCAACTATCAAGTAAACTAGTTAGCTAGTGAGTATCAGTTCTCTTTTCTTGACACTGCAGATTGCTGCTCCTGCAGCACTACCGGGCATGTGCACACACAAACTAACTCATTTTTACACACATCCTGCTTATACCCCCCCTACTCAGCAAAGGGAGATTTCTTCTACTTACATCATAGGACACACTGATGTGTTTATATATTTGATACATAGGACAACTTTACTGAAGTGTTGATATATATATATATATATATATATATATATATCAACACTTCAGTAAAGTTGCCCTATGTATCAAATATATAAACACAACAGTGAAGGGTCTTCCTATATATATCTTACATATATATATCTGCATATGCTTTACTTAAAAAAAAAGGATTTCTATATCTTGTATATATACTGCATAGAGTTTAACTCCTATCTCCTGCTATAATTCAATGTTCTATATTCTGCATATAGTTTAATCTTCTATATATCTGCATAAGACCATCTTCCACATACATGCGTATGCTTCATTCAATTAAAGATCAATTGCTATGTATACTGCATACTTAAATCCATATAAAGATCATTTTTATATAATCTGCATATTGCTTAATTCCTACAAAAGGGGCATCTTCTATGCTCTGCACCTATTTCACTTCAACTCAGTAAGAAGGATTCCTATATATGTATCAGATACATACATAAGTACTTCAATCAGTAAATAGGATTTTTTTTATATATGCATATATATATATATGTATCAAGAGCTGCATTTATTCTACAACTCAATAAAAAGAGGGATGTCTTGTATATATAACAGTGAAAGGGATACTTTCTATATATCAGTTGTCATACATATATAATCCTATGATCACATCAGTAAAAGAAGTTTTCTACTATATACTCGTATGTCCATATCAGTATTTTCTATATCCTTCATATAGTTCAATTTTCTATATACCTGCATATGAGCTAATTTCTATATACCTGCATATGAGCTATTTCTATACATATGCCACGCCCCGCTTCCCAAAAATAAGGAATACGGGCACGTAACATTGGCCTAGCAAATGATTTTCATCATCCATAAGCTATTCAGGAATCTTTACAACATGTTACGGGAATAATCAGAGTCGGAAGCAAGAGAATCAACCACATACATGCAAAATTGAATTAATAAACCAACAGAATTTACTTGAAACACAATTTATTAATCTCAAATAAATCAGATCTGAACAAGTCAAAATTATGGGTCATACTGCCCAAATACAAAATAGATCCAAGTACAAGATACAATGTTAAAAATGAGCAACAGGAAATAAATGAAGATAGCAAAAGCTCCAGCCAACTAGAACTTTAGATCACATACTCCATCGGACAGCTGATCACCAAAATCTGCAATTGATAATTGTAGGAGAAGGAAAGAGAAAACAAGTACCCGTCAATTGCAAGTTACGGGCCACTTATAATGTAGGATACAAGCACATGGGAAAACTAACAAATAGCATGGAATAATACATCAACAATAATAACTAGCATGAATCAGTAAAACAAGGTTGATTAGCATGGTATACTAACAGTACAGATGTTTATGTCAAGTATGGTGCCATATGGCAACTAACAGTGTCCAGTAACAGTAAACTCAGTATATTAGTGTAACAGTATAACAGTATCAGTCCAACAGTATCAGTCTAACAGTACCAGTTTTATGTTCTTACAGTCTTGTGTGTATTACTAGCTAGGTAGCACTTCATGCATCTCGGTTTTTACTACATGGTTGCTACAACAAACAGTTTCGATTTTAGATTTCATAGTGGACCATAATAGGGCAGTGTACTCAGGTATCAGTAACAATAGTAGTAGCAGTAAAAGTAACAGTAACAGTAACAGTAACAGTAGCAGTAACAGTATGGAACACTAGTTCCCTTCCAAGTACGCGTTTTCATAATTTCCACTACTAGATCTTTCCTTAAGAAACCCCGGCTTGGTTACTTTTATTATGGTCATCAAACAGACATAATGGTGCATGAAATAGTGTCAAACTAACATGGTATAATCAGTATTAGGTTCAGGGAAACAATCAAGCATGCATAGATGATATACAGTCACATAAACGAGCAAAATAGTGTATGTTCAAATTCAGGACAGCATGAATACTAAAAAAGTGAATCTCGTCGCTACAGAAATGCAAATCTGGATCCGTCAAAGAATCTGGAAGATAGACTCTCAACCGAATGTAGCGAATATAAATAAGTCACATAGTAATTCAAAAATCATAACTCAAAACTGATTTGAATCCAGAAAACATGTTCAGCCAGAAATTAGTAAAACAAATTCTCAGTCCAAAAAACAACATCAAAACCTCTCAAATAAATCCAGGAAAAATCTAGGGTATTCCCCTATATGTCTAAAATCAAAATATAAATTTTCATAATATTCCAGTAAAATTAGTTCAGTGATCAAAAATAAGAAAATATCAAGAAACGGTAGTTTGGCAAATCTGGAATTCCCAACACTGCAGTACGAAAACTGAAATATCTCGCAAGCTATGAAACAAAATCCAAATCCACCGAAGAGAGATGAAAATAGACAAAATATATTAACTTTTATATTTCATGAATATTTTTCATACAGAAAAAGAAATCAGGGTGAAAATACGATTCTTTACAGAACAGCGAGCAAAATACAACAAGTACAATCTTTATAACCAAGCATGAAATGGCGTATAAAACTCATCAATAAAGTCCACCAAAATTCTGGGTAATCCTTAGATAGATATAGCAATACTGACCAAAGTTTCAGATCAAAATAATATGGGTAGCACAAGTATCAAAATAATTTTGTTATCAAAATCAACAAGAAACGAAATCTAGTATTTATATGCACCTCTGTAGTAAAATAGTCATATCTCACACATACGAAAACGAAATTGAACAAGGTCAGAGCGGTTTGAAAACAGATGAAATTCTCTAAAACTCATGTTTTATACCGAAATTAAGTTACTGACTTCAAGACAGTCAAAAACAGCAACCAAAACAGATCAGCGACAAAATACAGATTTTCCCCTTTATTAACAACTCAACATATATCATACAAAACCTGTTCAAAACACAACCAAACATGAAATCGAGTCTACCAAGTGTCCAAACATCATGAATTAGGGTAATTAACATATCTAAAACAAGCCTACCACATGGTTCTCAACAAATACCCAAATTCTCACAATAAGTCTCACATACATGATCAAAGAACTGGCAAAATCTAAGTTAATTCATATCAATATTGTGTCGTGAGGCAACTATTGTCAAGTTTTCAAAATAGAGACAAAACCCATCAAAGAAAACATACACACAAGTTGTCTCTAGAACCCAACTACACTATAGGTGGTATTTTTGATTTGTATCAAACAAAGGAATTGGAGTACAAGTTACTTGTCTGGAAAACGACGACGGAAACGAAGCAAGAACAAGAATAACGAGAACGGATCTAGGGGCATGAACACAACACAATGAACTATGCAACCACGAACCAACTCACGAACAATGAATAGACGAAACCCAACAAGCAAAACCCGAACCCACACACCCAATCACGGTAATGAACCATGGCAACGAACACACAAATAACTCAAGACCACACGCGCACACCAACCCACTTGCGCACAAGGGAGAAATGAGAGGCGAGCGGGCTGCAGTAGGGACTGCAGTTGCTGTCGCCTGCATCAGAGAGACCAGCAATGGTGATGGACCAGGGGGGTCGGGGGAGCACCTAGCTGACTGAGGTGGCAAAGCAGGGTTGTGCACCGGCGGCTAGGGGGACTGCCGACGACAGGGGTCGGCACGACTGCTACTGACGGAGGGAAACAGGGGGCTGTAGTCGATCGGCATCGCGAGCAAAGAGCATAGGGTGGCTGTGCAAAGGTCGTGGTAGTCGTGAGTGACGGTAGGGAGGGCACGACATGGGGGAAGGCGCAGCGTAACTGGCTGCAGCAGGGGTGCAGTCACAGTTGTTGGCGCTGGAGCAGGGCGACGTGGGGGGTGCTGTCGCGGGGCGGTGCGACTGGGGGAAGCGCGAGGGTGGCGCCGAGGAGGGGACAGGACAGGAGATGGGGAGAGCGGGAGGGAAGGTGATGGGAAGATGAACAACTGCAAAGGATAGATGGGTTTAGGTTGAGGGGTATAAATATGGGGAACGGAAAACTTAGGGTTACTGTGTATAGGTGGGTTTCGGGTTGGTTAAGTAAACGGGTATAGGTTAGGGCTCACGGGTATAGTTGGGTTTATTGGGTTAGGGTGTATGACAGGTGGGTTATTGGGAAATGGGTGTTGGGAAATGGGTATTGGGTTGTTGGGTATCCAATAGGGTTTTAAAATGGATTAGGGTTTTTAAAATTCAATAGAAAAAAATAAATTAACCAATAAAAAAAATTTTATAATAAAAATGTAATTTGCATTACAAAATATAATTTATTTAAAATAGATACAAATACAATTAGCATATAGAAATGAATTTTCAATAACCCGTCAAAATTAATAATAATAATAATAACAATAATAACAGTAGTAATAATAATAAGAGTAATAATAACAAAAATGAGAATTGTATTTCAATATAAAAATCATAATAAAAAAACAATTTACAAAAATAAAAAATTCGAAAATATACGGAAAATACGTTTTTGGAAAAATGGGGGTTACAACATATCGGCCATATAGTTCAAACTCCTATATCTGCATATAGTTCAAACTACTATATATCTGCCATATAGTTCAAACTTTCATATCCTGCATACACTTCTTTTCAATAAATGAACTGCATATCAGTAAAAAGGGATTTTTTCTAAATCTTATACAACCTGCATACGTTTCAATTCATTAAAAACCATCTTATATTTCTGCATATACTTCATTCAGTGTAAATAATTTTCTTTCTATATATCAGATATTTATATGCATATATTTTTCTATCACTAAAGAAGGTTTTCTATATGTATCCTATATAAACATACACAGATACTTCTTTCCTTATCATATGTATACACATGCTTCATCACAGTAAAAGGGATCTTTTTTTAGATGCCTATAATCAAGAACTGCATTCAGTAAAAAGGAATTTCCGACAGATACACATTTGTGTTTCAAATTAGTAAGATAGATTTTCTATATATATATCATAGGTATATATATACATATACTACTCTTCAGTAAAAGGTTTTCTATAATATATATATATAATCATATACTCCAAATCAGTAATAGGATTTCTACATACACACCTATGCACAACTTCTCTTCAGTCAAGAGGATCTCCTATATATATATATATATATATATATATATATATATATATATATATATATATATATATATATATATATATATATATATATATATATATATATACTCATATACTCCAAATCAGTAAAAGGATTTCTACATACACACCTATGCACAACTTCTCTTCAGTCAAGAGGATCTCCTATATATATATATATATATATATATATATATATATATATATATATATATATATATATATATATATATATATATATATACATACATATATATACATACATACATACATATATATATATGTGTGTGTGTGTGTGTGTGTGTGTGTGTGTGTGTGTGTGTGTGTGTGTGTGTAGGTTAACAATCCAATGAAATGAAATGATTAAAATAAAAGACTTATTTTTGTGTTGATGGTTGAGTTGTGAGTCTCTAGAGAGTGTGTGGAACCCTAGATAACGACAGTTGAGATTTTGTGGTTTGGCTAGTTGTGGCTTTGTTATTGATCAGTTGAGTTAAGTCCGGTAGGGTACACCAACTCTAGGAGATTCGAAATTAATTAATTAACTTAAAAAGATAAGGACAAGCACTAGATGGTGATATGATGAAATGAAAACATGGGTTATGGTCCTCAGTATGGCTTGCGGTATGAGATAATCCCCATAATTATCGAGGTGTGAGTGAAATAGTCTCCGAAATTACCTACGATATGGGATTGATCTCCGAAATTATCGGGGTTGAGGCGATGCTCATGGGGTATTCGTGTGATAAAGTGCCATAGCTTGCGGTGTGGGGTATTCTCAAAGATTTCCAAGTGTGAGTGAAATAGTCTTCGGAATTATCTGTGGATAGAGACTGATCTCCGAAATTATCGGGGCATGGGCTAATACTCACAGTTTATCTATATCTCGTAGTAGTCATCGTAGTAGGATTAGTTGCCTAAGCGGATGATTAAACCCTATCAAGTGGAGAACGTTAAGGGCTTGCACCAGACCTATGTAGAGTGAGATGCATAGAATCCGACAAGTATGCATTAGAGAGTCAGTATATAGTATTGGTAATTTCTTGACTTGGTTTTATGCATGTTGTTTTCCTGTTGTTTTTCTACACTTGACACTTTGTTTAGTTTCACTTGATGTTTTCATGTTTTATCTATTATTATTTCTTATTTCGTTTTATTCTTGCTATTAATACATGTTGTGTATGATTCTATGTTTCATGTTTTATTTATGTTGCCTTTATTTTTATGTCACTCACACCGTTATGGCTGATCCCTGTAGTTTTGGGGGTTAGGCTTATCTCTAGCCTCATGTCTTACAGGTAGGTACTTATAGCTTTGGATTTGGATACTTGTGCTAGATTGATGTTGTGGCTTATGTAAATTGTAAAAGAATGTATTGTAAAAGAAAAGATTTGTAATTCAAGGTGTTTGTTTTCCGTTGTGTTTGTAAAGAATTAATGTAATAGAAGTTGAAAAAAATTATCTGTAATTTTTTGGCTATGTTTACTATTACAATTGAGGTTGATGCTGAGAATTGTGCCACGTATTTCTGAGATTTCATATTAGAAATTCGGGGCGCTACAACTGCTGTCTTGATTGTATGTGCACCGCATGTATAGTTGCTGCCTCGTGTGTACGCATTGTGGTTGCACGTAACTCGCACGTGCTTCGTGGCCCGGGATCCTAGTCTCGTTATTCTAATCTTCATCAGAATCGTCATCTCGTAAGGCAAGTATCTTGTACGATTTTTTCTTGTTTTCCTGTACAAGCAAATTTTTGAAATACCGCAAGTAGATTATTCATTGTGACATCTTTATGTTTTCCCATTGATGATCTTGATCCCTACTCGTTTGATTCATTTCTATCCATTCCATAATCATAAAGGATCACAAAACATTTCACCCCTTACAAAAACATAGATTAGATCTAGATATATTTTTATATGACTGCATGTCCAAGATTCCTATGAGTTATAGATGTTTTGTTCATTTGTTGACATGTTAGTTGTGTTTTCCCTTCCATGGATTTGAGAATGAACATGCCATGCTGATTTGAATGCCTATTTAATTCTGATTTGCATGACACACTAATTTGGTCTATCGTAGTTGCTATAAATGTCACAATTCATGCAAAAGTAATTTCATTCACGGCTGTCCTGATTTGGCATGATGATTTAGACAATGTTAATGTCAAGATAATAACTAAATTTATGAATATGAAATGTAGGCCTCTGAGTCTAGTTTTCAAAACTTTTAACAATCTGAAATCTGGTTTGTAATGAATGAGTTATCTCAATTTTACTGCTATTATGTTACAAATTTCCAGATTTCTAAGTATAAGATCTTTGGCATGAGTTATTGATTAAAATAGATGCTAATGGTAAAATTTAGACTTGATATTAATCTGGATATGACTAGACATGTTTAGAAGTCACCCTAAATTTTTGTAGAATTATTTGATTATTCTTTTGACTTAATATACTCATGCAAACACGATTATAGAATTGCTGGTTGCATGTCTATTCAGTAAATCACCTCAGTTTCGACCTAATTCTATTTGTCATTAATAACTTATTAAATGAGAATCATAACTCTATGTGTCTGGAATCCAAAACATCTGACAATTTTGCAATTTGAATTACGAATTGTAAGATATGCAAATTTTGGTACAACGACGTCTAAATTCCATATTGTAGTCCAAAATATACATCACCCTGCATAATTAGCTGAAACAGTAGATTAATTTAAGTATTAAAATCTGAGATTAATGATAATGATATTTAACACTATTAGGAGTTTAAATATAAATTTTTATGAAATTTTTAAATGAATTTCTTGTTGTTTTATGAATGTAAGAATTGAACCCTAAGTTTCTGTCTGAACATGTAATCTGTAAAGAATAAGGATTTGAACCTAGTTTCTTTAACTTTTATATATCATCTGTATATGCGCTGAAACCTCCAGAGAGTCTAGTTTCTAGAACATCTAACAGATCTAGATTTGCTTTTCTGTAGCGGCGGGAATTCCAGTTTTGGTGCAGCAACGTCCTACTGTCCAGAATTGGAGTTCTTGTTGTTAGAATATTTACAAGTTGGTTTGACACCCGAACATGTTTTTCGCCCATTCTGAACCTATTATATGTCCCTGTCATGTTTACCTGTCCCTGATTGTGCACAGTCATGTCTGTGTTAGTAAAAAGAATAAGTAATCAAGCTGGGGTTTAAGGGAAAGACCTAGTAGTGGGATGTATAGGAGATTGTACTCAGCAGGGGGCTTGTGTTTCACGAGATGATAATGTATGATTACAAGTTAGATGGAACTAAGTGCCACGTCATGGATGACGGGGGCCACCTCTAGCCTCCATTTCATGAACACGAGATTACAAGTTAGATGGAACTAAGTGCCACGTAGAACTAAGTATCATGTCATGGGTAACAGGAGCAACCTCTAGCCTCTACGGGGGCCACCTCTAGCCTCCATTACATGAACACAAGAGTACAAGTCGTATGAAACTAAGTGCCACGTAGAACTAAGTGCCACATCATGGGTGACGGGGGCCACCTCTAACCTCTACGGGGCCACCTCTACCCTCCATTACATGAGTACAGGATTTCCGAGTACTTGACCCTGTATAATTCGCCACTAGTCTAAACGTAACATGCATTGAACCTGTGGTATGGGACGCAATAGTACGTGCATTAGTTAGGACTAAATTAAATGAATATACTTAAGTTGACATTGAGCACTTGCATAATCCTGCTACATGTTACATGTTCCATTACCAGTATATGATTCCTGTTTACTAGTTCATGATTCCTGCTCACATGTTACATGTACATTACTAGCCTCGTGATTCCTGTTTATAAGTTGAAATTTCATGATCCTCATTTGCATGTTATACCTTCTTATTACATGATTCATTTCTTTATACTGATTCTCTTGCTGTATTCCTTATTCCTGTACCCTTTTTGCTTGTACTACTTGCGGCCCGTAGCTTGCACTAACGGGCAGATTATCTTCCTGTTTCTCTGTTCTTTCAAATGATAAATGTACAGGTTTTAGAGATGAGTTACTTGTAGGAGTGACCAAGTGTTCTAAGCTTGACTGGGATCCTTTTATGAATTAGTTTATTCCTATATTGAGTTTATTATTTCCTCTTATTGCTACTTGAGACTTTGTATTGGGCATGTTGTTCCAGAGTTTTATTATTATTTTCCAGATCTTGTTTTTATTTAAGGATTATGTATTTGTTTTCAAATAATTCTTTTGATTATGAGATTTGTTTCATGCATGCGTGGATGTATATTTCTTGTATATTTCTGTTTACTGTTGAGTTGATCCTTACAGCTTATGGATGATGAAAATCATTCACTAGGCTTTGTCATGTACTCGTATTCCGTATTTTTTGGAAAGCGGGGCGTGACATAAATTTTTTATGTGGGGTTCTTATATGTGTCTATAAAACCTCCAACAATTTTCGTAATTTTTGAACAAGGATTGATATTTTAATAAAAATCGTTCATTCCTAGAACAGAGCCATTCTATTTTCTTGTCTTGTTATACATGTCTGGGTTCTGGAATTCATATCTCTGTGATTTAAATGAATTTAAGATTGTAATTTTTACAACAGCTTCCTAAGTCAATATGGAACATGTCTACCATGTTTCGTAATTTTTTAACAAGCATTGTTATTTCTTTTAATTACATATTGCTACTGTTACAAAGAAGCAGTGTTGTTGCTGTGTAGTAGTTTACATCTAATTCAAAATAGCATATCTTCCTCTATACTTAGATTTTTTTGCTATTTTTTGATATTTATTGCTCCTATGTGTCTAACACATTCCTATGAATTTTTATAGATTTTTTAGTTCATTTAATATTTTAAAAGAGTTTATTGGTGCAACTGGTTGATAATTTTATCAGATCAGGAAGTTTTGCATGCTCATCAGAAATGGCCTTTTTCCTTCTCTGCAATGAAATATTTTGAGAAAGTTTTCAACTGGCATGTTGTAGAAGACTTAATGGTCTTTCCGAAGAACCTAAGAACTTGAAATTTCATTGAGTGTGTGATTTATGGTGACATTTTCAGAACAGCATAATTGCAGGTTGATTAGTAACTTACTGTTTTGATTTGAATAGATGCTTGCATCACACCGGGCTTTAGAATTGACTTAAATGATGTCTATTCTGACCTTTGAGTCATGTTTTGATCATGTTAAAGTTGTGCGTGTTGCACCTAATGTGTTTCTATGATTTGAGCAACTCTTGGATCATGATTGATCATGTTTGGGTTGACATGTATATGTCCATTATGTGTTAAGGCTCTAATATAGTTATAGTTGTTAGTTAGATTTTGAATCATGAATTGAACATGTTAGAATTGGACTTGTGAATGTCCACTATATTGAGATGTGATGACTATGTGTATTAGCTTGTTGTTTGCCCAGGGTAATGCTTATCACCCTAAACTCTCGATCCATTTGACCCTTGATAATTAGCAACCTTATCACCTCGAGACTATGGATGAACTCAATCATCGCGAGCCGGCGGATCGCTAACCAAGGAGGGTTGATCATGGGACGAAGATAGGGTCGAGATCCAAAGCGAAGGGCGGATGGAAAACGACTAGGTCGAATTGCTATCGTCATTGGGTCAAGTGTGGGCCAAGTTGGACAAACTCGTGTGCCTAGTCTGAAGGCCAAGTTGGATTCCACTTGAGGCAGTTTGTGTGCAAATTTAAGATTGTAATAATATCCTGTAAATTAGAAATAGTCTTATGTATTGTTAGGGCAGACAGTAGTCGGGTGGTTGTACTTGCCTGTCAAAAAGGCACGTTTTGCGCTGTCTCTCCTTGTAAGGGAGATGGGAGACGTAGTCTTGTCTGTTGATTCCTAAGGTCTAGTGATAAGAACAGGAGGTGCTCCTATCGGAATGGAGAATGACCATGACTGGCCTAATCGGGAATGGAGAAAGACCACTGTCGGATTGTAGGGGAATGATGGCGGACCATTGTCCTGTCAAAGTAGAGAAGGACCATCACTAGCCTGACTGAAAATGGAGAAGGGCCACTGTTTGATTGTAGGGGAATGAAGGAGGACCATTGTCCTATCAGAGTGGAGAAGAACTATGACCGGCCTAAATGGGAATGGAGAATGACCACTTCCTGATTGCAGTAGCAGCGATAGACCGCGCCAATTGCAAACTCTACAAGTTACTAGATGAATGTCTGGAACGAAAAAGAGTATAAGAGTAGGATGCATAGCGAGGGATTGAACCCTATGATCTGGAGACAACGAACTCTTTGGAAAGTATGTAGTATGAGATGCATAGATGAATTGCATTAGAGTAACTGCATTGTGTGCATTTGGAATATTACATTAGACTCTAGGGCATGGTATACACTGACACTTGCGAATTGAGTGCACATTTTTCCTTTGCATCAAATATTGATTGTTGAGTTTGGAGAGTAGCTGATTTTATCATCATTACGTCAGTTGCATTCAACTAACGTGCGCACAGTCAGTTTAGTTGTAGGCTTGTTGATCGTGGAAGCCGGAGACTCGAGCTGCATGGAACATCCAAGTGGAGATTATAATTTGTACAGTGAATTTGATTAATGTAATTTATGATGTAAAAATTAATGTAAGATTGCATTGTCCAATATAACTTTTTGGGATAAAATAAAAGTTTTTAAATGTATTTTCTGTGTTGTGAGACTATTTGAAGTAAAGATTCTGGCTTGTGTCTCAAGTTCCCGGTATTGGGAATTCGAGGCATTACACAGCAGAAGTGAAAAGGGGGTGGGAGTGAAGAACTGAGGAGTGATCATGCCATTTATGTAACAAAAAGAGAAATCCTTGTACCATCACCAAGAGTCCATCTAATTTTGCTGTCGAATTGATCTTTGAAGCAGAAGATACCTTTTCAGAAAGCAAATGCATGTGTAGGGTAAGTATAGGATGAAAAGGCTTGGTTGAAGTATAGGGAATGATACATAGAGATTTCCAGAGCAGAGGGATTAGCAGAGCTTCGACCACCACTTCATGAGAGAAAAGTTGTTGAAACATTTGAGATCTAATACTCCCGATCCTCCTTGGGATTTTGCTTCACATATCCTCTTCCAATTGAGATTTGTTTTACCTATACAATCTATGTCATGTCCAGTCCGCAAAAATCGTCTTCTTAACTGGTCGATTCTCCTAATTGCCCACATGGGAAGCATGAAGAATGAAGCAAAATAGAGAGGTTGTGCAGAAAGAACAGAGTTAATCTTGATCATCCTCCCTCCTTTGGAGAGAATATGACCTCTCCAAGAAGATAATCTCTTCTCAGTCTTTAAAATAACTGGTTGTCATTCTCCCTTATTGATCTTCTTCTTAGATAAGGGCAACCCCAGGCAGTTCTGGGGAAGCTTATCAGGTTTACAATCCATAATATGAGACAAAGTAGACCAAGGAGGATATAAAAAATTTGATATCAAGACCTAAGATATCTACAAATAAATATAACCATAGCTTGAGTTTGATGATCTCCTCCTTCTTTCCCCTGCAGAAGACAAGAGAGTCATATGCAAATTGTAGTACTGAGAGTTGAAAGAGTGGATTCCTAAGCTGCAGAGGTGAGAAAGTTGCTTCTTCCTTTTCTGGTGGACATCTTTCCCAGAACATCAACTGCTAGTGTAAATAACATTGATGATAAGCGGTTTCCCTGCTTAAGCCCTCTCGTTCTATATATGATTCTTCCCCTATCCCCATTGATAAGAATTGTGGATTTGGCAGTGTACATGATGTCATGGATCCAAGCACACCATCTATATCCAAAACCCCTAGCCACTAGCAGTTCCTCTAGGAATTCCCAGTTAACAGAATCAAAGACCTTATTAAAGTCAATCTTCTACATCACAACATCAGACTTCCTTCTAGAATGGAGAATGATCATTTTCATAGGCTATAAGGAAACAGTCAAGAGTGGATTTACCTTTGAGAAATATACTCTAGAATGAGGAAACTAGGTCAGGAAGTAGAGGGCCCAACCTGTTTACTAGGACCTTTGTGTAGATCCTGAAGGAGCAGTTGAGGAGGCTGACTAGTCTAAACACAGAGACATTATCAGCTCATTCACATTTGGGAATGAGCATGATGTTTACATAATTTTATCTCATTAAGCTACCGCTGCCATTGTAAATACTTGGAAGAGGTTGAAGATGTCAGCTTTCAATATATCCTAGAATTGGTGTTAAAAGCTCATAGAATATCCATCAGGGCTAGGGGCCTTATCTGCACTCATTTCGAATACTGCCTTCTTGATTTCTTCCAGTGTATAGGGAGCTTCAAGGAGGGAGATATTAGAGGTGGAGGGATAAATAGAATGCCAGTATGTGAAGAAGTTAGAGAGTCTCTGTTGGCCACATAAACTAAGGAAATGATGCTCAAAACAAGTCCTGATAATAGCATGAGCAGAGTACCAGTGAATTTTCATGATGGATAGAATGGATAAATTTTGTTCTTCTACTGCCATTAGCAATACAATGGAAAAACTTGGTGTGGCATTCCCTTCTTTAATCCTGGTTGCCCTGGATCATTGCCTCCTGTAACCCCCATTCCCGACAATAAGTATTTTTCGTGATTTTCTACAATTTAATTTTTTATAAATTATTTGGTACTAAATTCGTTTCAGATTTGTATTAAAGTGTTTTCTAATCAAAATTTTATTCATTTTGAATAATGCTGTATTTTAATCTTACTTCCCATTTCTTATTGATCGACTATTTATATTTGAGACTAAAATCTAATATATTATTATTATTGGATTATTTTAATGAAATTGTTAAACCCGAATATTATTTTTTTGTATGATTTTATTATTTTTATAATTATAATAATTAATTGTTATTTCTTGATTATCTATTTAAAAATCCATCTAATGAATTATTTTATTATTTTATTTGTTCTAATTTTCCTGGCGAATTTCAGTCAATTTTCAAGCCCCACTGATATTCTTTTGCATTTGTGTTATTCATTTATCTAATTGGATTTAAATTTTCGTTCATGAATTATTTCTCTTTTTATTGGGCCATCTATCTTGTGAATTTTATTGTATTGGATTGTGATTATTTTATTTGAACCCTATTATCTTCAAACCCACCTCTTGTTGAACCCTAAAACCCAATTTCATTTGTTCTTGACCCAAAACCACTATTATTGGATCCTAAACCACTAACCTATTACCCTAATTACAATCTATAAATACAATTATAGTACAAACCCTAAAAATTGCACAATTCAAAACCCTAAAAGCAGCCCATTCTCTCTCCTCTTTCTCTCTCCTCCCAATTTCTCTCTCCCAGTCGCCAAAAATTCCCGCCCAAATACTCACTGCTTCTTCTCTGGCCAACTGACCCTGTTCGTCGACCCCCTGGGCCTCCACCTCACCATCGCCCTGACCCCCTAGCCTACACCCCGACCTCTTGTCAATGCCAACGCCACCCCGATCCTCTTCCTTGCTCTGATTCCCGTCGCTCATTATCTTTAGTTGGGTCTATTGAGGGTTTACACGAGATAACCCCAATATTCTTGACATTGTGCCACTTTTGACTCTAAAGATTGAATCTTTCATGCATTCATATAGAATTGATAATAGGGTTAATCATATAATCATAACACAATTAATTATTGTATAGATAATGGCTAGTTTGTATGTTGATTGATCGATTAATGTTAGATGTTGTTAGAATTGTGTACATGTGTGTTTTTAATTGTATTTATCATGCTATTACACCTTTCATGTTGATTACGTAATTTAATGACTATAGAATTGATACCCATCATGTTTAGTAAATTTATTTCATGAAAAATACCCAAAACCCTGTATGTTGCTTGCTGGCTGTATATTATTTGTTATTTTCGACCTAGTAAATGATCTTAAAATAAATAACTTTCTGAATAAAAATTGTAGCCTTATCTTTCTAGTTTCTAGAAAATCTTGAATTTCTGAATTCCGAGTTGCGTAGCAAAAGTTATGCCCATTTTACTACAGCTATGTTTTTAATTCCAGATTTTCAGATTCTTGTACGTTTCATGTTTAAACAGCTCAAGGCTGATCAAATGATAAAATTTTGCTCTAATAAATTTCAGATTGTTACTTAACATGTTTTGGAGTCTTGAAAATATTTTTACTGAATTTATTATTGAGTTTTTTGCTGATTCTAAAAATATAATAACTTGATGTCGAATTTCTTCCTGAACATGAAATCTGTAAAGAACACTGTGTTTGACCTAGCTACTTTTGTCGGTTTCTGAAATTTAAATATGCGTTGGATTCATTTGGAAGTTTAGTTTCTAGAATTTTTGATGAATTCAATTTTCGATTTATGTAGTAGCCGGAAATTATTTTTTTGTACAGACTACTCTTGCTATCCAGAATTTCACTTTTCAGTTTTCTTAATTTAATTATTCTTATATCATACTATTGCATGAATCGAAGTGTGTATGATATATTGCATGATCCTAATGAGTTATTGTCATTGTTTACCATCCTATTGTTTTCCTATTGTTATTATCGTTCATCTTATGTCTCATATTTGCATATTGTATTGTTTCATTAATAAAACAATTAATAAGCCAGGGTTTAAGGCATTGGCTGGAGTAGTTGATGTTATAGCAACTGTACACTGAAGTATGGGCCATGTTTCCCAAAATATTGTGTGTTGGCTATTGTTATTGTTATCGGTTTATTGTTGGATTACTGACACAGTATCCCAATTGATTGTGTATTGTTTTATTATTATTGAGCCAACCAGTGTGCACCAATGCTGTAAATAATGTTATCAGGCCGTGTACATGATCTATAGAATATTTTACTTAAGTCTAAACGACATTGATTGTATGCATCGAACCTGTAGTATGGGATGCAGTAGTACATGCATTAGTTAGGATTAAAATGAATAATAGACTTAAGATTGACACGACATCGACATTGCATATTGTGCATCATTGTTCCTATTGATACCAAATATTGTTTAAGTGTTATTGATATCATTGAATATTGTTATCGAATATTGAATCATTGTTATACCAATTACATCGATTATTATGATATTGATTATTGCTATTGTCCCATGTTATTGATTCCTATTGATCCATTGAATTCATTGTTATACTGTTATTCCATTGTTCCTTGCTTTCTCTACTTATTGTCCATGACTTGCTGTAAGGACAATTTTTCTTCTCTTTTTAGATAAAATGTACACAGGAAATGAAGGAGAATTGCCTACTGAGATTGGAGAACAAAGATTCTGAAGTTTTAATGCTTTTAATTGCTTATTGTTTTATCAAACTTAATGTATCGAAACTTATTATCTATTTGTGATTGGATTATTACTGTATTGAGCTTGTGACCCAGATTTTGTTATTGTTTCCAGATGTTAGATTATTATTGTATTTGGATATTTCACATTGCTTCATTCCAAGTATTATTGTTCATGAAATTATCATTTGTCTACGCAATTGTTCTGTATTGATTATATTGTTGAGTTGATCGGATAAACAGTTTATTGGTGACGTTAGTCATTTGCTGGGCCATTGTCAAGTGCTCGTATTCCGTATTTTATGGAAGCGGGGCATGACACCTCTAGTATGTAGCTTCAACTTGAACCAAGTTACAATATGCTTTGTGTTGTGCATCATAATTATCTTGTTCATTAGGAAGAAAATGTCTGGAATCTCTTCTGATATCCAGAGAGTGGATCTTATTTAAAACTTCTGCCTTCATGATCTTGATACTCTCAAATTGTTCCTTCTACCAAGTCTTCAATCTTCTTTTTAGCAGTTTGAGCTTAGATGCCAAGGCATCTATTTCTAAATCTCTGGTTCTGAACTATTCCCAACATGTGCAAATAGAGGGCATGAAGTTGGGGTGAGAGAACCAGACCATCTCAAATTTGAAGTAGGATGTTTTTGGTGTAAGGGCCATAGTGTTGAAGACAATGGGGCAGTGATCAGAGGCCACCCTAGGAAGAAAGAACTGAGCTGAGTTGGGGAAGTGAAGTTCCCATTCCATGGATATTAGAAACATATATAGCATAGCCATGGATGGATTATTTTGCAGGTTAGAACCAAGTGAACTTTCTTCTTGAGAGGTGTAGGTCAATGACTTGTAGAGAATGGATAAGGTCTCTAAATATGTTCATCTCACTAAGGGAACCTCTCCCTCCCAATCTCTCATCATCTAACATAGTGATGTTAAAGTCCTCACAAAGAACCCATAAGGCTTGACGAATGATCTTCTTTGAATAATTTTATACAAACAAATCTCTTTATTGTCTCTGTCATGAGGAGCATATACTGAGGTAATTGACCATTCATGCCCAGAAAGCCTATGTCTCAAAGATACCAATATAGAGGATATATCCAAATCTAAGTAAGTCAGATCAAAAATATTATCATTCCATCCAATGAGAATACCCCCACAAGTCTCGAGTGCATCAAGAATGATCCATTTGGTGATGATAGAGCCCCCTAGAGGATAGCTTTTTGTGGCTAGGCTAGGAGAGTTTGGATTCTTGCAGACAAACAACTGAAAAAGTGTTCAACTTGATACCATCCTTAATAAGAGTGCATTTATCAAAACAACCTAGTCCTCTAACATTCCATGATCCAATCTTTATCAGAGAAAATAAGTGCACGCAGAACACCAAAAATGCAAAAAAGCAAAAGGCAAAATAATTAGGTGAGACAACTATTAGAACCTCAAGAAAGAGGTTCTGTTGGCCTTAGGGGGCCAACAACTGCTCTCTCAGAGTTTCTAATTATTGCAATGGCATGCTAATTCTTGGGCTCAACTCCCAGTGATTTGGCAATGTCAGTGAGGTGTGCATCATCTAAATTAGTAAAGGAATGTTTAAGGAAAATAGAATCTGACTGATTAATACCTTTGTTCTTTGAAGCTAATTTTCCCCTCGTGGCTGCAGAAAGATGCCTGAGGAATTTTATGGTAGTTGTCTTCTTCAGCTTCTTCTTAAGACATTTAGGGTGTGGGGTTTTACTAGGTTTGGTTCGGAATGATGAAGATGAAGAAGAAGTAGTCGGGGCTGGTTTAATGGGAGGAGTAATTAGTTCGGGGATTAGTGGGTGGTTAGGAATTTAGTTGGTGGATTAGTGAAGGGTTAAAAGGAGATAGGGAGTGTACAGTTAAGGAGTAGTGATCTTATGGGTTTCGGGTTTGGGTTAGGATTTGGGTTTGGATTTTAGAGGTAACGGGTTGGGCTTGGGCTTTGGTTAGTATTTGTTTAGGATTTGGATTATGATTTGAAAGTGGGGGCTTGGGCTTACACAAAATAAATAATCAATTAATAACATCATAGAATGGATTAAGAGTCTGGGCATTAACAAACTAATTGGAAATCCATTTATATGCAATTGGATTTTTTTAAAAAAAAAGAACATAAAGATGATAAATAGTTGAAATACGAGAATACGGAAAATTTGTACAAATGGAAACAAGAGTTACGATAACTCATTGTTTAGAGTCAGAGTTGTGGAAGTGGCCATAAAGTTAAGATGGAGTCCGAACTTACTGTTTGAGATTTAGCAAGTTGTGGGAGTAACTCGAGTCATGAGTTGGACCCCAAACTTGTTGTTTCAAGGTTGGCGAGTAGTAGGAGCAGCTCTAGGGATGAGCTGGACTCCGAACTTTTTGTTTGAGAGTTAGCAAGTTGTTGGGGCAGCTCGATTAATGAGCCGAGCTCTGAACTTGTTGTTAGCAAGATGTGATAGTAGCTCGAGTAACGAGTTGGACCTCAAACTTGATGTTTGGGGGTTGGAAAGTTGTGGGAGCAGCTTGAGTGATGAGCCGAGCTCGGAACTTGCTGGTAGCAAATTTTTGGAGTAGATTGAGTCATGAGTTTGACTCCAAACTTGTTGTTTAAGAGTTAGAAAGTTGGGGAAGAAGCACTGAAGCACTAGGGACGTCCTGAACTCCGAACTTGGTGTTTCAGAGTTAATGAGTTGTTGGTGTAGTTCAAGCTAAGAGCTGAGCACCAAACTAATTATTTACATTTGGAGAGTAGTACAGGAATTTATGAAAGAAATTCTAAGTTTTCATTGATAAATAAGTCTAAGTGGTTATTATAGTGGCTAGCCTTTATTACATGGTCCGACTGTTATAAAGATCGGTCGTATTACAAAATTTAAAAATCTAGCGGAGTGCATTAAGCACCCTCGTTGAACTTTATCAAATGCTCGGCGTTCCCAAACCTAGATATCTCCGTTCCCCTACGGTATTCGAGTCGGTACGCTCTAGAGCGGACGATTTTGGAGACCTTATAGGATCCTTCCTAGTTAGGAGTAAGCTTTCCTTTTATGCTTGTGATGTGTCTAATTTTTATACAAATATTTGTACTCATTTACCCATTAAAATTGCTTGTTTTCATTTATATTGTTTATAATTCATCTTATTTCGATAAGATTTCAATTAATTAATTATTTTTGAAGATATAAGATTTTTGATGCAAAAAGTGAAGATTTTTGGTATAAATCAACAAACAAAGCAAAACTATTGATTTATTAATTTTTATTGTTTTGTTGAATCTTAATTTTGCTAATTGAGCTAAAAGTGCGATCAATAATTTTAAAAGGGGTTAAATGAGCTAATATGATTTTTAGTTAGTTTAATTAATTTTAAACTAATTAATTTTATTTTATTTTTAAAACCCTAATTTCTGGTATTATTTTTTGTGTATGCAGCACGTGTTTGCAGGAAAAGGAAAGAAAAGAAAAAGGAGAAAGAAATAAAGATCAGATTAAAAAGGAAGGAAATAAATGAAAAGGGAGGGGATTTTTCTGCAAAAAGCAAACCCTAATTCTCTCTTCCGTTTACTTATAAATACATACCAGGGCGGATTCCAAGAGTAAGAGGTGGCGGCTACATTCATAATAAATAATAGTAATAATAAGAAAAAGGAAAAGGAGAGAGAGGCGAGAACGAAAGCCTGGTTGTTGGGGTTTGACGGCACATAAAATGAAGCAGAACAAGACGAACAGCAGGTCGGGTGCTAACCTGGCACAGTAAGGCGCTGACAGGTGGGACCCATCGAGGCTGACGTGGCATTCTTGCCCACATGACAGAGGCGGCGCAAGTTCCTAGGAACTCAGGAACACGACAAAAGAGAGACAGTAGGGCAACTTCGGTGCGGTCTTCGAGGCGATGCAGACATCAGCACCTGACAGCGACGTGACAGGTTCTGTTGGTGCTGGCGTGGGCCCCCTGACGTGACGTTCGACCTGACGCGGCAACAGCAGACTTCGGTTGTTTTTCGAGACGCTCACTCAGCAGTGCAGCACTTTTTGAGACAGAGACAGAGGAGAGAGAACGGCTTGGGCTCGGTTATAGGAGTTCGGTTTGCAATATTTTTATATCTTTTTGTATCGCTTCTTCTCTAATTTTTATGATGCAATCCCAAACAAATTTTTGTTAGTTGCAAATTGATTATGAACTAAATATTATTTTTCTAGGGCTAAGATGTAGCCTAGTTTTTTTTAGAACACAATTTTAATTCCTTATTATTGTTCTATTTTTCCATGGTTGTGTGTTGATTTTTATTATTAATGTGTACAATTGGTAGATACAATTGGTAGATAGAAATTTGTATGATCTTTTAAATCGTCAAAAGACCGAACTGGTGATTTGTGGTTAATAAAAATTAAACATCGTTATAGGAGAACGTGACCTTTAAGAAATCCATAGATCTTAATGAATTTTCAATTGATAATTTGTGAATGAACTAAGGCAAATAATCAGTTGAGAATAATTCTGATGCTGCATGAGATAGAGTAGTGAATAATTTTGGGATTTTGGTCTACAACATTGAAAATTAATATTTTTATTCATAAGGAGTTATAAATTGTGTGTGTGATAAACTAGGTGAAGTCAAAAGTCCTAGAACTAATTTTGCCATTAACAAATTACAAGAATTTCACAGCCCGCATCCCTCTTCACTAATTTAGTTACCTTTAATTAGATTAATTTAATTTAGTTGTTTTATCATTTATTAATTTCGATTATCCAAATAGTGATTCATCTAGTAAATTCGGTACTCAATAAAATAATTAGTCCCTGTGGGTTCGACACTCTATTCACTTAACTATACTACTTGTTGCAATTTTGTACACTTGCAAATATTCACATCAGCTTGGCTCATAAATCTCAAGCTTTCACAGGACGAGGTCACCTTCTTTCAAGTTCGTCAGCCGAACTTTCTTATTGTAGAGCCTTTCCACTCTTTGTTGATAGATCTAACTCCGTAGAGCTGAATTCATGTGAACTTCTTCAGTGAGTTCGAGGTTATCCCGACGATCATTCGAGTTCTGTTCTTCACTAAAGGAGAGCGTAGGGAAGGTATACTGACCTCTACGGTGATTAGAGCTTTTGTAGTAGCCCCAAAAAAATAATAATGATTGTGTACAACAATAATTGGTATATAAATAGTGTTGCACGTGCTAATAAAATTTTGTCTCTCTTAATTGTGTTGTATGCGACATGTTATGAGACAACCAATAGAGTGTTAACAAACACTGTAATTTGTATTGTATGGACTCAACTCAATTGAATTCAATTTGAGCTAATAGGACTTTCAACTGTACTAACTTGTTTATGCTATGCACACATGCACATCTATTACATGGACGACACGTGAATACATTGTCATATGACACATGATACCCACAATTTTTTACTTGGAAAGAGCCCACAATTTTTTACCTAGGGTACTATAGATGATGTGTAACCCTAGAAGGGGTTTATGTGCAACCCTAACCATAGGGTTATTAATTAAATGGGACACTTAGGCATTCCTAGAATGACCCACACACACCCACACAAACCCACACACACCCTAACCCTACCCTTGGAAATGGCCAACCACACCCAACCCTTCCCCTATATAAATGAGGGCATGATGAACAAACCTAGTTCATTTTCCTACTTCACTCTACTCATTTTCCTACTTACATACTTCACTCTATATTCCAATAATCTCCTATTTAAATCTAAGTACTAGTTGAGCAAGAAAGGAAGCAAAGCAAGCTAGGAGGAGGAGAAGCAAGCTTGGCAGTGGTGAACTCTCCATAGCAAGGTGGCTGTTCTCCTAACCATGTATGTTATTTTCACTAGTTGTTAGGTTGTTTCTTTAGTTGTTTGTTGAAGTAGTTCATGCATTTGCTAGTAATTTTGAATTGTTGTATGCTTTAAATAAAACTAAGTTGAACATAAAAGATGTAGCTTTGTGATGGAAATTAACTACTAGATTAAAATTTTTGACTTTGTATGATTAAATTAATAATATTGTAATTAGAATAATGCATAAGATAATTGTGTGAGAATACATATTTGTATTAGGTTTTTATAGTAAGTTTATGCATCGTAAAGATTGCATGTAAGGAGTTTGACAAAATGTCTAAATGAAGGTATATCTATATAATAAATTACAAAGAAAGCTATCAAGTGGCTCTCATTCAATCTTCTCTAAAACCAATGGTCTAGATTGATTCTCACAAAACATATTTTTCCGTCCAAAATTTCAAACCCCAAAATTAAATTCCCCCCCCCCCCAAAGTTAAAAAAACTCATTACTTTATTATTATCCCTCTCTTCTCTCTTCACTTTTTCATATTTCTCTCTTTCTCTCCCTCCCTCTCTCTCTCCCATTCTTTCTTAACTTACTTAGAAATTTAGATTTTAAGATTTCAGGTTTGTAAAATTTTTAGAATTTTTATGTTTTTTTATAGCACATGTTATATTGAAAATTGCAAATATCTCTTCAACAGTTAAATTTCATCATTTTCCACCCTTAAAGTTCTAAGAAGTTGGATTTTACACCCTCATTTATAATTATTTTTGAACATATACTAATAGAAACATGGACTTTTATTTACAACTAATTATTGTCATACTATTCAAACTTGAACTACATAATTGTTGTTTTACTGTTTATAGGGCTTTTCGTGTGTTGTATCGTTCTGAAAACGTGCCATAGGCACGTGTCCATGGGCAAATCTAGTATATATATATGTGAATAAAATGTCTAGTAGATTAATAAGCAAGCTAAGAGAATGAAGTTGCAAATGAGATCTTGAACATTATGTGGATATGAATTAGTATTGTAATGCCCCGAGTTCCCAACACAGGAAACTCGAGACACAAGCGAGAATTTTTCCTTCAACTGAGTCCAAACACAGTAAAATTACAGAAATTTTAAACTTTTATTGCCACAAAATATTCTTACAAGTACAGATTTTTTCAGCAAAGGAATACATCATGAATTCAAATAAATTACATCCAATAAATTTACTGTACAACACTTAGTGTCACAAAGTAAAATAATCCGAAAACTCTGCGACACACTGGACAATAGCTATCACTGATCGCTCCCCGCAGCTCGAGTCTCCTTGTAACACCTCGGATTTTAAAATACCGAAAATATTTATTTTTATATTTTGTAGGGGTGAGAATTATTTTTAAGTCATATCTTATTTTATTTTATTTTTAAAATATTGATATTGGTATAGATATTTGTGGTAGATGGGTATTATTGATATATTGGGGCCAGGAGTTGAGATTTTATGTTAATAAATATTGTTTATTTTATTTTATAATTTTGGGGGATTATTATAAGTTAATTTTAATGTATTTTGTGTTGTTCGTATTATCATAGAAAAGAGTTGGGGTTTATTTGTAATATTTCGGATTTGGAGGGCTTATATGTAATATATTTTAAAAAACCCCCTCCTCCCCATTTCCTTCTTTCTTTCTTTCTTTTCCCTTTCCCGTTTCTTCCTCCCGACACCCACTCCGGCCTCCCTCTCCCCCATCCAAATCCCCTCCTATTCTTCGTAATTTTCAAATTAAATTGAGGGGATGGCTTATTGAAGGGTGCTTTAGCTCGTGGCGGTGTTGGTTTTTCAAGAAGATTTCAAGAAGGTATGAGAGATTGTATGTTAGTTTATTAAATTGTATGCTTTTCATTTATTTTACTAGAAATTGATGTAGGGAGGTGTAGAGAGCGCATAGAACATGCTAGGAGTTGATGATTTGAATTATCATGAGGGAAATGTGAAGTTCTAATTTTGGCATAAACTCGGATTTTAGAGTTTATGAAATCGGGTAGGAAACTCGATTCTAAAAATTGTAGAAAACGCATTTGAGGGTGTAGAATATTATGAAAGTATTAATATGAATTTAGGATGAGTTTTGTAGGCTTAATTCTCAATCAAATCGAATGAGAAAGAGTGTATGTGTATTGTGCACGCCGGGTGTTCGGTGAAATGCCCGAGCGAGATTTAGGAGAAAATTTGTTAGATTCGGAGGTGTTATTGATTTTTATTACTATTATTTAACCCTAATTTGAGAAATTAGGAGAATTGGATAAACGCAAGTAGGTATTTGGAGATTTCCCTTAAAGGGCTCCTCCGATCGATGAGTAAGTTTTTGTATAGGACCCGAATTCGAAATCTATCAATGTAGCTCACCTACTTATGTCATTTTTGACGTGTGGGTGAAGACGGATTTAAATTTGGAGATCCGTAGGTCGAGTTTTGAGTTTTATGCTAATCGGTCCTACAATTTTCCAATTAGGTGGAAAAAGTCGAACTTCGACTGGCTACCGGCGGACGTGGGACATCGATTGCTCGATCCATCACGTGAGTATGTTGTATCTATAAATATTTTATATTGTGGCCAAATTTTATAGTTTTTTGATATATTTTGTAGAAATTATGCCAAAAATAGATTTTCAATGAAAATACGGATTTTTAAGGGTCCGAAAACAGGTTTTTGAGATATTTGGTGAAATTTACTATTTTAAGTATATAAAATCTATATTATGGGTTAATGTGATGTGTTGATGTATAAAAACTAAATATATTGAATTGTTTATGCATATTTTATCCCGTGCATGTTTCATGCATGTTTTTGGGTATAAAGGCCGATATAGGTAATTTGGTATATGCGGAGCCTTGTGTATGGGCTAGCATGCTATGGATGGATGTTATAAGATATAATTAGACGAAATTATTAATTGTGATCATGTTTTGGAAATCCGTGTATTTATAGTGCATGTCTTGTGCATGTTTTGGGACGTATAGGCCCTTATAGGTGATTTTACTTACATGCAACATGGTGTATGAGCTAGTATGCTATAACTGGATATTATGAGATTTAATTAGAGGAAATAAGTGATTTTGGCCCTTTTTCTTGGAAACCCACATGTGTGGTGTATGTTTGTGATATATATATCATGATATTGACTCGTGATGTGATAATTGATGAAATTAGTAAGTGGGTATATGTTTGCATTATAATTATGTTCGAAGTGAATTAATGGATAATAATATGATATTATAATGTGATGAAGTATACATTTTGATACTTTTACGATATGGAATAACATAATGTAGTTCTCTTATTAATGTTATAACTTGGCGTATGCCTATTTATGGTACAGTAAGGTAATGAATAATATGGTATTCTTAATGTGGGATATTATGGAAAAATAAATATCTTGGCGCATTAATATTATGCATTAATATGATATGATGAGTTATGTGTTAAATAACAGGGTGTATGCATAATGTGGTATGATGATATGAAGATAAAGGATAAGATGATACGTGCTAATAAAATGTGTTACTAATTCACGTGGTTAAAAGCTAAGACATGACTCGTTGTAAATCAAAAGTGAAATGCTTGTGTTGATAAAGTAAGCTGAAAAGATGAAATGATTAATGCGAATAATAGATGGTTTTGTTGACCAGTGCCTACAGCAATCCTGGGGGTTTAGGCTAGACCTCCTAACACCCAAGGACCGGCTTGGGAAAAGTGGACCCAAACTATGTTTGGGGTAAGTGGTTTTTATCGCCCAAGCTATCGGCTTGAGGCCCGGTTGTTCCCTCAATGACAGATGTCGCGAGGAAGTACGTAGTTTATCTGGGGTTAGCGGTTTTGCCTCTTGGCTTTGGTTGGGAGGAAGTTCCCAGGTTACCCGGGGTCGTGGTTTTTCCCCCTTGGCTTCGGCTGGGAGGAAGTACCCAAGTTCTACTTGGGGTTAGTGGTTCCCTTGCTAGTTCGGCTAGGAGGAAGACGTAGCCTCGGACGAGTAAGACTCTGTGTGAGCTTCGGGCCGCGTGTTTACTGGGCTGTCGGCTTTCAGTATGTTGGGATACTGTGGCTCACTGGTCGACAAACTAATAAAATAACTAAGTGTAAATAAATGTGAAAGTAAAGAAAATGGAACGTGAATTGTGAATGTGAAAGAAAGTGGTTGTGAATGAAAATGAATATGAAGGAATACGAGTGTATGTGGTTAATTTAAAATGAAAAAGTAAAAGAGACGTGTGTTAATATGAATAGTATGAAGTAATTATATTATGTAAATGATTATTAAGTAAAATACAGTATGATTTGAGTTGATAAACCTTGGAATTGTGTCGAGAAATTACCTGCCTACTAATTCTGTGGAAATAGTGGGAACTACCTGCCTTGGCATAATTTGCAGGGTGAGATGGTGAGTAGTTAATCTAATATCGGTAATGTGTAATGGACATGGAGAATTAAATAAAGTGAAGATGAAAAGTAATTGAAGTAAATTAATAACCAAGCTATCGGCTTGAGATGTGATGTGATATTATCCAGACTATGTGTTTGGGGTGTGGTGATTATTACCCAAGCTATCGGCTTTGGGGTGTGATATGTGATTGCCCAAACTATGTTTGGGATATGGAGTATATTGTGATGAGAATGCAAGTAAAGTTAATGGCAATTTGTGTTATTAGTGATATGATAATGATGTGATGAACTGCAAGCAAGTTGCAATGTGCAATGAGATGTTGTGTTGTGTTATGAGATATGAATGAATGTGGCATTATGCGTATGAATGCATATGTTTATGATGTGATATGTGATGTTATTCAATAAAATAACTACTTGTAATGAGAAGTTATGACGATGTAGATGGTACTATTGTTTGTATGCATGCGATGTATGTAATAAGAGAGTGGTTGTGAAAATAGTTATTAAAGAAGTATGTTGTGTTATGAGTTTGTATTCATATAAATGGTTATTAAAGAAAGATGTAATAACATCATGTAGTTATATTCATTTAAATAACGAAATGCTGTTATGATGATAATTGTGGAAAAATGAATATTCGTACTATGCGAATGTAAAATAAGGATATATACAAGGTTGATGTGAAGCACATAGTGAAATGTGTGAAGTTATGGATAATTATATAGTTGAATGCAGGTTGGAAAAGTATTTGATATAACATCGTATTGGTGATGTTGTTATGTTCAGAATTCAGGTTGCATCATCTTAACTTGATGTTTGTAAGTTTAAATTATTTTCTTTATACCATTTTAATTAATTTATTAGATTAATTATAATATCCCGGACGGATATTACATTGTATAAATTATTATTTTATTATTATTTTGTTTTAATTCCAAAATCGAATTATTTTGGTGATTTTCACCCGGTTTGTTCATAGACATTATCTGTACCCATATACCGGTCAGTATACATTCGTATTGTATCAAATTGGTACCGTGATCTTCCGAACTAATAATAAAATTTATTTTATTATTATTTCCGAAATTAAATCATTTTTCTACGGATTATGCGAAGATTTTTCGGTATACGCATATATATACACACATGTATGTAGTATGTCAATTAGTACATTATACAAATTGTGTGTTGAGTATTTTTGGACAAAATACTTGTCTTTGTTATGACGAACCTATTAGATTATTAGGGTTTTTATTTAAATGGTTAACCTAGGTTAAGTGTGCATGAGAGGATTAAGGAAACTCTTCTAGAAGACAACACCCATACCTCCACCTCACCTCACACCACACCTCCACCTCACCCTTGCCTTCCCCAAGTAAAACCGACCATGGATTAGGGGAGGGGGTTTTTGCATATGTGTGAGCAATTTTGCACTCTCCACCCTCTCCTTCATCCTATAAATACCCCCCTTCCCCCCCCCCCCCCCCCCCCCCCCACTTCACACTTGTCTCATTTTACAAAGACCAAAAAAAGAAAGAAAGGAATAGAAACAGAGAGCTACTAACTTGAGTGTTTTTATTGTAGGTTTCTTAGGAGTTCTTGGAAGCTTAGGGGAAGGAGGAGTGCTAGCTAGTCCTTCCAACAAGAAAGAAAGGTGGGGGTTTCTCCATCTTTTTCTCATTCTCTTTTGTTGATTCTTGTTCTCCTTGTTCTCTTTTGTTGTGTGTTTTGTTGAGTGTTTTGTTCTCTTTGTAGCATTGTGTTGTTGTTCCCTTTTGTGAGTTGTTTTTGTTGTGTTGTTGTTTTTGTTGATTAAACAACTTGGGCTATGAGTGATGGCATAAATCAAATGACCCCATGGATGTGAATGGTAGAACATAATAAAGAACATAAAGCTTGACTCTTTTGATTGTTGTAATTTTGTTCTTATCGTTGTTGTTGGACTAAATGAACACAAGCATATGGTGGTTGTATATACACCCATTTTGGGTTGTAGGACTTGATATGGACTTATACACATATGCATATGAATATTGTACATACCCATTTGGGATGTAGGACAAAACAAGGACTTGGCACAAGCATATGGTTTTGGCACATAGAACTAATTACTACCCAATCTGGGGTTGTGGACTATTAAAAATAATTCTTTCTTGGTTTTTGCTCTCTACTTTGATAACTAACAAAATCTTGTTAATTCTTAGTTAATAAAAAGATAGACTTGTTGTATGTAGGAACTAAGAGATTAAAGGAAATAATGTTGTTTTAGGTAGGGCTTAAAATTAACAAAAGGTAGACTACTTGTAATATTGTAGTTCATGCTTAAGTAGTAGTAGATGTTTATGTCTAAGTAAAGTAGTAGTAGATGTTTATGCTTAAGTAAAGTAGTAGTAGATGGTTATGTATAAGTAATGTTTATGTTGAAGTAATAAATAGACATCCTTGTTAAAATTGTAGCAATTCCTATGTTATGTTCTACCATGCTTCAATTATAGTAGATTCCATATTTAAATAAAGTATAATCCATGATAGATTGTTGTAGGAAAGTATAATCCATGCTAGATTGTTGTAGGATTATTGTATAATTACCTACCATGCTTAGATTGTTGTAGGAAAGTATAATCCATGCTAGATTGTTGTAGGATTATTTTATAATTACCTACCATGCTTAGATTGTTGTAGGAAAGTATAATCCATGCTAGATTGTTGTAGGATTATTGTATAATTACCTACCATGCTTAGATTGTTGTAGGAAAGTATAATCCATTCTAGATTGTTGTAGGATTATTGTTTAATTACCTACCATGCTTAGATTGTTGTAGGAAAGTATAATCCATGCTTAGATTGTTGTAGGATTATTGTTTAATCACCTACCATACTTAGGTTGTTGTAGGAAAGTATAATCCATGCTAGATTGTTGTAGGATTATTGTTTAATTACCTACCATGTTTAGAATGTTGTAGGTTTCTACTTGAAGTATAATCCATGCTTAGATTAATGCTAAAAGCATTACCATGTTTAGAATGTTGTAGGGTTCTACTTGGAATGTATACCATGCTTAGGTTGACACTCAAGTAGTGTACCATGTTTAAGAACATTGTAAATTCATGCTAAGTATACATCCATGCTTGTATTGTTGTAGAAAAATGTTGAAGTTGAATACCATGCTTAGGAATGATGTAGATTCATGCTATGTCATATACCATGCTTAGGAGGGTGTAGGATTGATGTTGAGCTACCCACCATGCCTAGGATTGTTGTAGGAATGGTTATGGTTGTATACCATGCTAAATTATTAGTACTCATGCTAAGTTATAGCAATTAACCATGCTTAAGGTAGTAGGAGGTATCCATGCTTAAATCTAGTAGCTATTCATGCCTTAACTTATAAGTAGCTTCCTACTTAAGTTGTACTCATACTTGTAGTTGTAGTATTAACTATCACGTTGTAGTTAAAGGGTTAGGAAAGAACTATCATGTTATAATAAATTTTGTTGGTAAAGAACTAGCATGTTGTAGTTGTGGCGTTAGTAAAGAACCACCATGTTGTGGTTGCAATATTGTGTTGTAAAGTAGCTCTAGTTAATCCCCTAGAAGAAATCCCATGTTGGAGATTACATAGCTAGAGCCATGCATGCTTGAATGGTATAGGGTAGCGAATGATTAAAAAGGGACCATGAACCCATGCATCTAGCTCCTAGGTGATTCTAGCTCAAACTTGAGAAAGAACCCAAGAATCTAGTTACATGTAGTTCTAGTTCATTTCGGAAAAGGAACTGTGGATTCTAGTTGTGTGAGGCTCTAATTGAAATTGGACCATATCATGGGGGCATTCCTCATCCTTATAGGGTAAGAAGGGTTGGGAAGGTCCCTAGTAATTGTTGACTCGATAAAAGTTGTTATGTCACGTGGGCTTCTCATTGGTAGAATGCCTGATAGGGGCTGTTAGTAGATTCTTCTATTGCTTCTAATTATAGAAAATCAAGTTTGCTAGTAAGCACGTTTGGTTGCTTCCAGGTTGATTACCTATATGGTTGTTTTGTATGTAGCCGTCTCATACGTGGCTCACCTGGGCCGCATGTAACGGTTGGTCTTATACATAGCTTATTTGGCTCGTATGTAGGTATTGTAGGCTATGAGTAGATTTGAGGAGATCTTGTGAAGTCTTGGTTAAGACAGGTTAATTGTTGCACTCTCTAGAAGAGGGGCACGTACGGTGCTTTTTCATGCTAATTGGAAGCACAGTGCTGTCTTGCATGTTTGGTTAGAAGAGGGACGCGTACAGTGCTTTTACATGCCGAGTTGGAAACACAGTGTCGTATCTCGCTTGTTTGGTTAGAAAAGGAATACATACGGTGCTTCTTCATGTCTAGTTGGAAGCATCGTGGCATGTCTTGCATGTTGGTTAGGGTTAGTGACATCGTTAGGGTAGTAACAGTTACTTAACCAATTTTTATTTATGAGTTGCCAAAAGGTGAAAGTCGGTGTTAGGGTTGATACCCTATAATCCAACCTCTCCTATAGGTTGACACTAGGTGGTGTTATTGGGAGGTACTCCCCTCTCAAAGGGATACAGGCGGTGCATTTTCATGACAAGTTGGGAGCACGGGTTTCGTATCTTGATTGTTAATTCCTGAATGTGTCATGATAAGAACGAGAGGGTTTCCTAGGGAAATAGACCCTACGATCCCGTCAGGTTCTATGCCTTCTCATGACTAGTTGAGAGCACGGAAGAAGGTTGCAAAGTATCTTGTAGTTCGTGTTGGATTTTGAGTGGGGTCCGGTGCGGCTGGGCAATAGTGGCAAACAAGGACACCACTATTGACTGCATTAACGGGACTAGACCGTACCTGCAACTTCGCTAGTCATGTAGTATTATGTCAGGAACGGGATGGGTACCAAAATAGAATACATGGCGCGGGTTCAAATCCCTATATATGAAGAAACGGCTTAAGATGGGCGCATGTAGTATGGGCTGCATGTTGCTTCGGAGACTTGCTGGCATTAGAATAGGAAAGTTGCAATACTTGGGATCGTAAAGGTATTATTGTAACACTATTATAATGTATTGCAGTTGTATAATATTCAGACTTGTAATACCTTGGGTGTTGAATAAAAAGTTTTAAATTCTCCTGTTTTTCTGTGTATTGTGACTAATTGAAGAAAATGTCCTGGCTCGTGTCTCGAATCCTCCATATAGGAAGTTCAGGGCGTTACATTAATAACTATACTCACACCAGAAATGGCTGATCCCTTAGTGTTTGGGGGATTAGGGAGTCTCTGGACTACCCTAGATCCCCCACTGTTACAGGTCCTTAGCAGCGCAGAGGTGAAGCGTAGATATGTAGGGTGGAATTTTTTTTAAAAAATTTTTGTATAAAATTAGTTAGGTGAATAGTGAAATTTGTGGTTTAAATTGTAATTTGAATGTATAAGTACCTAGATGTTGACGGTGAGTATAGTGTGGGGTAGTATGGTATGTTCTTGACCCGTACCCATCTCGTTGTGGTGTACCGGGCCCTGTGGTAGGTTTTACAAAGGTTTTTCTAAAAGTTTTACCTCGTTTTCAAAGAAATTTATGGTTTTTATTTGGTATTTGATATTCTGTTATGAGTTTGGCTCCCAGTGCATGATATTTATAATGCCTATGTGATTCTGCTCATTTTGGCCTGGGGAGCCTATGATTATATTGCCTGTGTTGTGAGCTACGGAATTTAGAGCAGAATTCTGTAAGTCTTTTGTGTTTCGGGGCAGAAATTTCAGGGGAGATTGCCAAAATTTTATTTGAAATATACTTATCTTATTTTATGTTTAAAGTGATAGAGAAATTGATAGAATTGAATTTAGAGGTTTAGTTTTGTCAAAAAAAAAAAAAAATGGCGTGGTACACTCCTGCTCCAAGATCAGCCATCCTGCAACTAAACAGACTGTGGGCACGTCAGTTGAATACAACTGACGCAATGCTGATAAAATCAGCGACTTCCCAAACTCAATAATCAAGATTGATGCAAAAGGAAAATGTGTAATCAAATCATAAGTGTTAGTGTATGTCATGCTCTAGAGTCAAATGCACAATTCAAAACACACAAGATGCACTTACTCTAATGCAATTTATTTGGAAACGTATGCATCCCATACTACATACTTTTCTAAAATCAACTTCAATGGAAACGTATGCATCCCATACTACATATTTCCCAAAGAGTTCGCTTTCTTCTGATTGTAGGGTTTGAACCATCGCGATGCATCCTACTCTTGTACTCATTCCCGTTCTTGACATTCACCTAATGATTGATAAGATTGCAGTTGGTCAGTCTAATTCCGCCACTGCAATCAGTAGTGGTGTCCCTGTTTTCCATTATGCCTGGTTTCTGCCCATTGCGTCGGACCTCACTCAAAAGTTGATACGAACATAAAGGTAGCCCGTAAGCTCACTAGGATGCCTCGGGTCTTACTATCGATTTTGAGTCTTACCCTAGCTCCGTATCTGTATTAAACAACATACAACCTAACAGAGTCTTAGGGTCCATCCCTAAACTCCGATGGGGAATCATAGTACGCACATCCCGTTCTTATCACTAGATCCCAGAAATTAACAGACGAGATCACGTTGCCCATCCCCCTTACCCTGCGAGACAGCGCCGCACGTGTCTCCTTGACGAGCGAGTACAACCACCCGACGAGTGCCTCTCCTATCAATACATCAGACTGGTCAAAGGACACTACTAATAAGCACAACCCTAACATAGAATCGAAAAGCAACTACTGATCTTAATTATAAAGATTACTATTACTTGTAACGCCCCGTAATTTTTAATACAATATTTTAATTAAATATTTTTAAAATCAATTTATTTAATTATTCTGAATTTTGGTAAAATTGACATTTTGACACGTGCAAAACATGTGCAAATATTTTTGAAGTGTGAATTTAGAATTATGAGTTGATGAAAAAATTCTATTATTTGTTATTGGGTATATTTGAATTTTTAGGATTTTTCTAAATAAAGAAAACTACTTTGTAAATTTTTGAAAGAAAGGGGTTTTCTTTGTAAAATGTCGTTTGGGGTAAAAATTGAACTTAAAATTTGTTTTGCTACATTCAGGTCTAGCTATTCAGTAGAAGGCTCTAAGGAATTAGATTATATCCATATTTTATTGATTTTTATTGATTTAATTGAATAAATATATAATTACGCAATTTTGGGATTGTTGGGACTTTATTGAAAATATTCTTCCTGGAGTATAAAATTCAGAAAATTTGTTTGGAAAATCTAATCTTTATTTGTAGATAATAATTCTAACTTTTCTGGATTTTTACAAATATTTTATGGCTTGTTTGCAAATATTACAAAGAGAATGACTTTTATGCAATATTGCCACTTGGAGTAAAAAACTACAGATTTCGAAATTCTGGGCTGCATGCATGTGCTGGTCTGCCAAATCTGGAGATGTGAAGGTATTTAATTTTATTTTATTTTTAATTAATTTGATTAACTAATAATTGGAAAAGATCCATATATGCAAATAAATAATCTTCTTAGGGCTTAATTTTGTAAACTTTTTGAAACCCTAGAAGGCCAATTCCGGCCTATATTAGGGGCAGCAGTTGCCTATCTCTACGTGCACTCAAAACATATTTTCTTATTATTTTCTTGGAGTTTCAAAGCTTGGATCTTGGACTTTTGTAAGGAGAAGGCTTTTCTTTATTACTACTATTGTTCTTCAAGTTGATCTTTTTTGAGGTGAGTGATACTTCTCGTCTCTTGATGTGTTTTACTTATATTATCATGACGAATGAACTTCTAGATGTTTACATGAACTAAAGATGCAATTTTTATCATGTTTTATTAATTTTGAATGTTAAATATTGATGATGGATGAAAAACCTAACTTGGGATTTATGGATTTAATTATAGTTGATAAAGATATGTAGAGATAATTAGAACTTGTTATATGCTCTTAAATTCATGTTTGATTGATTATAAAGTTAAGATTTATCCATGTTATTCGTGTTCTTAATCATCAAAAATTGAAACCAAACAACAGGGTCTGAATAATTGTTGTATGGATCGAAAGTAATTTATTATGAAGTGCATAATAATTAATATTTTTGCTTAAGGAAATAAATCTAATGAGAATATATTTGATTGTAGATGTTAGATCATGGTGTATGATTCAAGGAACATGTTTTGGGTGATTAAAAGATGAGATTTTTCATTGTTCTAATATTAAAATATAGTTGTATGATTCTATGTATTTGTTGTGTATATAAGAAGTATTTTTGGGCAAGAAATATACATTAAAATAAAAACTAAATCCTTGGATTAGGGTTCAGTCTAGGGACTGAACAGTAACCGAGGGTTACTGTTCTGACTCAGTAGGGTTGAACAGTAACCCTAGGTTACTGTTCACCCAAGCTTTTTTTCCCTTTTGCTTTGGCTGCTGTTCGGGTTGGATTTTGAGATGATTTCGAATTGTTTTGTGGGTGTGGCTTGTATGCTATGTTAGGGGAAATTGTTTGTCTGGGACTCAGTTTGCAATTGAAATACCTCTTTTTATTATTTCAACCAAAATGTAATACATGACGTTCTCAAAACTCTAATCCAAGCTAATTATTTATTTTATCTCCACTTTGTCTCCCCATTGCACCTTTATAAAAAAAAATCAAAATGGATCAATTACAAATTTGCTTTAGCTGTCTTTCTTGAGTGAAGAGTTTGCACTCTTTACTAGTAAACTCCAGTCATCCCAATCCTATATATCGAAACATGCACTAAAAGTTCTTATATGTTATCCATGGTTTCGAATAACTAGTTAAGAGAACACTTCACGATAGTTTATTCTTTTGTAGAATGTTGCAGATTTGCTATGTTATTTTAGGTTGCTGATCAGCTTACTTGTCCTGCTATGGTTTGGAAGCCCAAATTGAGGCCACCAAATAATCCATCTCTCACTGGCGTACACCTTAAATTAAAATCAATAAAAAACTCATCAAATAAATCACAAAATTAAAAACTCATCAAATCAAACCAAAAATAAAACAATCATACCACCCTGAACTTAGATCCCATGCACACGCAAAATTCGAGTTAGCAAAAATCTGAGTAATCTCCTGCACACACAAAATTAAAAATTAGAATGAGAATGTGGTTAATGAGATGAAATTAGAGTCGTTGCATCGCGTGTAGAGGCTCTCGATTCGGTGGAGGGGAGTCACCGATACGGAGTCGCCGATACAGAGTCGCTTGATATCCGCACTCGATTTGGTGGAGGGGAGTGCCGATACGAAATCAGCAGCAGATAAGATATTGGTGACGACTTCTTGATTAAGGTTCGACACTGGATTTCGATTTGCTTTGAGATTCGTGCTTGAGAGGACGATGGAGGCTTCGCCAATGGAATGAAAGCGAAGGTTTATGAAAATGATTTTATGGATTTGGAGTTAGCGACTTAAAAACCCTAGGGGAGAGCAAGAAAAATTGGAGCTCTCTATTTTAGGGAATAGAGGGAGCAAACTGATCTGAATAGGAGAGAGTGAGAGAGAGAGAAATAATTAAATAAATAAAGGAGTTGTTTTGGGGGGAAACTTTTTTTTTAGGGGGGGGGGATGTCTTTTGGGAGCTTAGATCTGGAGCATTAATTTTCTTACTATTGAAGGAGATCCACTTGATTGCTTTTCTTTGTGTTTTATTATATAGATATGTTCCAACACATACTCATAAAACAATTTTGAAAAAAATCATTAATGCGTGCAACTTTGAATTGTGCACAAACTAATGTACAAAATAGTTATAGACTATTTTGTGGGATCTTACAATACTCTCTCCTTAGAATAGTTCCGTCCTCGGAACTACACTAGTGGAGAGAAAAACAATACATATTTAATCAACCAGTTCAGGAAATACATTCCGCAACAATCTTCAAATTCCCAAGTGATTCCCTTGGCGAGCTGTTTCCTCCAAATACACTTGACAGTTAGCATGCCTCCTAGCGCTCAGTGTGACTCCTTCTGTTGCCTCATCTGTTTCTGCATGAAAAGTTGTGCTGAAGTTGGCTTCCATTTCCAAGGTTTCTCGTAGATTTCCCAGAGGCACGAAGTATACCTTGCCTCCGTTGAAGACTATTGATGCTAAGCCTCCTTAAAGCTCCATAATTCCTCGCCGCATATTTAAGCTAGCTCCTCGAGATCCTTGGTGACCATTTGTTTCCATTCTGACAATAGTCGTAACGGTCCACTAGCTTCTGGTTTTATTTTTCTGGCACCTGGAATACATATCTACAAGTTAGTATTGTCCTGCTGTCCTACTTTCTTCATGCCCACCAGTGATGCGGCTTCATGCTCTGATACATCTTCTAAGGGTCGGTGGCTACTCCCTCCAATGAAGCCCAAAAAATGTTGCATCAGTCTTCTTGCAGCTCTTTCTGGTGCTCCTGCTAATGCTTGGTGTGATCCTCCTCCGTCTTCGATACTTCTTCCTCCTTGATGCGGACCTGGTGTTTGCCTAACTGCAAGTTGACCTTAGAGAACACTACTGCTCTTGAAGCCGATCGAACAAGTCATCGATGAATACCTGCCTCGAGTCATAACCTGGTTCGCTCGTGTTGCTTGATGGGTGACCCCACTGATCCATTCTTCATTCCCTGCAAAAAAAATGGTGCTTCTCAAGACAAAGCACTAAGCCTAATGAATCTCTCCAGTAGTAGCTCTTCAATCTGCTCGGTGCTTGAAAGACCTGACCATTAGAACAAGATCCGAAACATTGCATCCTGAATTTTTGCCCGCGGCTTCAGCTTGTGGTATCTGATCCTGTTGACATCCAAGAATGCTGCCTTCATATGGTTCATCTTGCAGAATTCTCGTTTCGATATTGAGGTCACCGACGTTGTGTAGCGCCCCAAATCCCTATACCGGGAACCTGAGACCCTACTCCAGGAGTCGAACTTCAAAATAGCCAAATCACAGAAGTACAGGAAATTTAAAAACTTTTATTCCATATAAATGTTACATTTACAAGGGTTACAATGTCCAAATAAAAGTTACAATATTTACAACAATATAACAATGCTTGTATATGTCCCTTGGATCCTTGGACCAACTCGAGCTCCGTGGTACCTGTAGATCGGCTCCGGATACCTATAAAGTGGGAAACATCAGTACTTCGACTGACGCAAAGCTGGTGATAACAGCGATCCTCTAAAATTCAATCACAATCAATAATTTATGCAAAATAGAAATGAGATGTGCCAAAACAAGGGTTTGGTGGATTCGGGTTCTAGTGCAGTGTTATGACATGATCTTAAGTCTAGATGCAGCAAACTCACATGCCTGACTCTAATGCACGCAAGACTTTGAAGCACGAATGCATCCCATACTACATACGCCCCCAAATCTAGCCGTCTTTCTCCACAATATAGGGATTCGAACCCTCGCCATGCACCCTACTCTTGTACACACTCCAGTTCCCAATAGACTGTTCGTCGGCCAAGGACATTGCAGCGGTCGGTCTAATTCCGCCCTGCAGTGCCCAAGTGGTCACCGCCAGTTGGTACCCGCGTACGGACCTCCTTAGAAACCACGTTGAACCTGGTCCTTACGACCCTTGGTTCCACATGTCCATTCATGGACTCTCGCATGCGTGTTCACCCCTGGCCCGGGTTATGAACATATATATACCAAAACACAAAACACAAACCCATGCTTTAGGGACGTGAGCACCACGGAAGGTCAATTCCTCCGGGCCTCCCGCACCTTACTTCGGCAAAACTTTGGGAATCAACAGATCGAGATACGAGCTGGGGATGCAATCCATTAGCGGCCGAGAACGTATCCCTACGACTGGAAGATACAACACCGACTATGGTTTACTAGGACTAATGCAATTTCCCAACCCCTTAATAAACCATTCTCACCCCTACCTTACTCTAATTCTTTCGGGTAAGAATTAACTGCTTCCACACTTGCCTATCAACCTCTGGCCCCTGGCGACACCGGTCCGGTTCTCCACTTCTCCGACTTGGACTCGTCCAGCAAAATGGCCTACGCCTGCTGCTACTCCGAAAGTAAATATATAATTGCCTGTGAGCTCCACTCACTGGCATGCTCGGATGTCCTACGCTTGGTAGAAGTCTAATAATATAGGCTTGATAGGTGCAGGGTATCCTTTACCCTAGTGACTAACTCGAGTCACACATCCCACTCGGGGAAATCAACAACCTCAATAACAGAGATCAACCATCCCTAGACACGAGTCACCAACTCGGCTCACACACAAGGGAAAAAATGCTTTCACCATCCTTAGTCCAAACCCAGACTAAGCGACCTACGGGTTTTTCCCCGAATCTCAAAATGGTCATCCCTCTATCGATACAACTCCGATTGGAGTGTATGGGCCCAAACTGGAAAGGTACGATCCTAGGCTACAACTTCCTAGTTGATCATGAGCTTAGATTTAACCATCTAAGTCCTCGAAATAGCTTTTCAAGCTCCAGTCTGCGTGCTTCCTGCGCACGGGCTACACCTTACCATTAACACAGAATTCTACTTGTTCATCAGAACGACACAAACTCAAATTCTATAGAAGGGTGTGGGTGTCCTCAACAACTCTCTAGTTAGTCATGAGTCCAAATTTTACCATTAAGTCACCCTAACACACTCATCTATCATTGATACACCAATTCACACAACTGGTCTCTCCAATTCAGAGCACTCAGCTCTACTCTAGTCCTCTGTCCAGTCTTACAAAAATCATAATAATTCAACCGTTTACTGGAATTGCCTCAAATCAGTTTTGTTGGAAAGTTCCAAGTGTCCACTACAACTCTCTACTGGGTCATGATCCTCAAAATGTGCCCCTAACAGGTATCAAATTCCCAATCTTTCCAGAGTATCAAAACTGGCTGAAAACAGCACAGTGCTCAATCACAAAATCACAGTAAATTGCACACTTATCCAATTGACACAAAATTTATGGTGGTGACACTAGACATCATACCCAAAATCATGCAAAGACCTCATGTCAAAATTCTAATTATACAGTGAGTAATAGCCTTTGCAAGTTAGCATAGAAACCATCATGTTTTCTAATTCAACATCAGCTACTGGTTATAGATAGATTTTTCTCATGCCTCTAAAATCATCCAAATAGTTTAATGATTTTTTTAGATAATCAACATGCATTCAGGAACATTTAGAAAAAATTTCAGATCAATATCATCCTTCATTAATTCACAAAAATTCCTACAATATCATATCCTGTTTTTCTTTTTCTGAGTCTGCCTTACGACACATATCCATCTCACAATTTTATAAGCATATCAAATGATCATAGAAAAATCTGAAATAAATCATCAATGATCCTAACACATATATGAACAAAACCTTTTAATTTTATGGTCTAATTCATCATATCTTGCTCTCGGAAAAATCCACAAAATGGTACTCCGAACTTGTTTTTCCTAGTTCAATTCTGACTTCTACTTCTAACCTTAGAAGAGAAATCCTATGCATTCTAGCACACATGCATGCAACCAAATTTAATTAAAAGACAAGAATTTCAAGTTTAGAGAAACTTCCTACCTTTGGTTGTAGTAGTAAAAGAAATTTCTTCAAGCTTCTTCTCTTGGAAATCTCCTTTTGATCCTTCTTCTTCACTTCCTTCTTCTTTCTCTTCTCCTTCTCTTGTGGTGTTCTCCTTCTGAAATTTCCAGAGCAAAAGACAGGAATGAAGTGGGAAATTAGGGTGATGGGAGGTGGAGGCCGGATTTGATAGGGGGGGGGGGGGGGGGGTAGGTTCAGGCTATAGGTGGTTTTGTAGACCAAAACCATGGTGTAGCCCATTGGTTTTGTGTGTGTTAGGTTGGCTGCCCAACATAACCCTTAACGAGCTCCAACGAGTGTGAGACGCATATTTTAACGAGCGCATGCAACCTATATTCACTGTAGTGCCATACCGTGTTATATTTGCATGTGCGTCGTGCCGAAAACTAGCAGTTATACTAGTATCGGTCCGTTTCGTTCTCGTGCATCCTTGGAATGCAACTCTCCCAAAAATCGTCCCGTAGCCCTAACCATCCACCACGATGGCAAAATCGACCCATAATACTACAATCAATTGTACGCATACTAACAATATACAACATATATGCATATATTCGGGTATCGTACAAAAACAGGGTGTTACATCACTTCCTCCTTAGAATCGTTCTGTCCCCAGAACGTCCTTAGTAGGAGAAAGAAAAACAACAAACAAAAATAGAAAACATTCAAAATAAATCCGGATATAAGGCCTTCATGCAGCCTTCCGGCTCCCACGTGGCTTCTTCCACGAACTGGTTCCTCCAGAGAACTTTGACCATCGGGATAACCTTGTTTCTCAGTACCTTGTCCTGATGATCAAGAATCCTGACTGGTTTATCTCTACAGAAAAGATCTATCTGTAAATCCTTCGGAACCTCTGGCAACCGATGGCTCGAATCTGGGACATACTTCCGTAGCATAGAGACGTGGAACACGTCATGCACTTGAGATAGCTCACCCGGCAGCTCCAACTTATAAGCCATCCTGCCAATCCTTTTCAGAATCTTGTATGGTCCAATATACCTCGGAGCTAACTTCCCGCCTTTCCCAAACCTGATAACTCCTTTGGTCGACGATACCTTGAGAAATACGGAGTCGCCTTCCTGCATTAGCACACATCCGAACCCCAAATACGACGCATCACTGTAGATGACGTAGTCCTTATCCTCCTAAGGTAAAACCAATATAGGTGCGGAGATCAAACGGTTCTTCAGTTCTTGAAAACTTTCTTCACACTTCTCCGTCCAGTCAAAACTTCAGTTCTTTTTGGTCAAAGCTGTAAGGGGTACAACTATCCTTACATAATTCTGGATAAACTTCCGATAATACCCAGTCATACCCAGAAAACTTCTTACTTCCTTCACCGTCTTCGTTTGTGGCCATTCCTTGACCGCCTCTATCTTCTGAGGATACGTTGCCACTCCCTCCTTAGAAAGGATATGGCCTAGGAATGCAACTTCCGATTTCCAGAACTCACACTAAGATAATTTGGCATACAACTGATACTCTTGCTCAAGACCGATGTTAGATGTTCAGCATGATCCTTTTCCGTCCTTGAATATACCAAAATGTCGTCGATGAAGACCACGACAAATGAGTCGATAAACAGTCGCAGAATTCTGTTCATTAAGTCCATGAAAATAACTGGAGCGTTAGTCACTCCAAACGGCATTACCAAGAACTCATAGTGTCCATGTCGAGTTCGAAAAGCTGTTTTAGGTACATCCTCTTCCTTGACACGTACCTGATGATATCCAGATCGTAGATCAATCTTGGAAAATATTGCTGCTCCCTAAAGCTGATCGAACAAATCGTCAATCCTGGGAATTGGGTACTTATTCCGAATAATTACTTTATTCAATTACCGATAATCGATACACATCCTGGACGACCCGTCCTTCTTCTTAACCAGCAATACCGGTGCTCCCCAAGGCGATACACTTGGTCTGATAAATCCTTTCTGCAAATACTCTTCAATCTGCTTCTTTATCTCATTTTGCTCTACTGGTGCCATTCGATAGGGTGCTTTGGATACTGGAGCGCTTCCTGATTGAATTGTGATGCTAAACTCGACATCACGGTGCGGGGGAATTCCAGGTAAATCCTCTAAGAATACAAGTAGAAAATTCCTCACCACTGGTATCTTGCTCACCTCTTCTGGTACCCGTACTTCACTAGCAGTTGCGAAAGTCATTGCCTCCGATCTCTGCTCCCTATGGAATACAAGTTCCACTCCTTCAGCTGAAATAATTACCTTCTTCTCCTTGCAGTCAATGTTTGCCTTATACCTCGACATCCAATCCATGCCAATACTGACATCTATCCCGGCAAAACCCAACTCCAACAAATCGATACTAAGGATTTCTCCGCTAATCTGGAGCTTACAACCCCTATAGCATAGATCTGTAGTGAGGTTTACCCCTGACGGCGTAGCTACCATCAAAGCTAAATCTGGAATTTCCTTTTGCGTGCATCTTAGTTTTCTTGAAAAAGATTTTGACACAAAAGAATGAGTCGATCCACTATCAAACAAGACTGTTGCCAAAATTCTATTTATATATATATATGTCCTGTTACAACAGTACATTATCCATCAGCTCCCAAAAACCCAAAATACAACTTAAACTCATACACCATTTGCTTACATACCAGTAATTACCCTTCCATCCTTTTCAGCATCCTTCTTGGTCAAGGCAAATACTCTTCCTTGACGCATGGGCATTTTCCCTTTGTCGGTTGCTCCCGACCCTATCCTGTGGTTGTTCCTTGCCAATTGGGGACATTCTGGCTTGATATGCCCTTCTTGTCCACAGTGGAAACATTTCACTACGTTCTTCTTGGGGCATCGATCCATAAAGTGTCCCTGCTCTCCGCAACGATAACAACTTCTGGGCTTGAATTCTCTTGCATTGGGATTGATCTTTCGGAACTTCTGGTTCTTGCCTTGCTTCTTGAACTTTGTTGCTGGGGTGGTTCTCTTCCCTTTGTTCCAGAACTCTGTCCTTCCTTGATTCTGATTCATATCTGCCTCTTTTGCTGCGGCTCTTCTCACCAGCTTGTCGAATCGGCGAATGCCCAACGGAACCATCTTTGACCTCAATCCAGGCCTAAGTCCTTGCTTAAACCTTTGGGCCTTCTTCGCTTCCTTCTGGACCATCTCCGGCGCATACCTTGACAACTGAGAAAACTTCATCTCATATTCTCTGACTGTCATATTTCCTTGCTTCAAGCTATGGAACTCCATCGCCTTCTCCTCTTGCACATCCAAAGGGAAATAGTGCTGTCGGAATTCCTCAAGGAAATCTTCCCAAGTGATCTGTCCCTCTCCGAGACCACGCTTCACGAACTGCCACCAAACTCCGGCATCCTTCTCTAGCAAGATTGTAGCGAGACGTACCTTGCTGTCTTCGGGAGTCATCATCACCTCAAACACTGTCTCCACCTGACGTATCCAGTCATCAGCAGCTGTGGGATCAGCCTGTCCGTCGAAGACTGGCGGTTTCATCCTCCTAAATGATTCCACCATCTTCACTGGATCAGTGTTCACCGCAACTCCTGGTGCTCTTTGTGGCGGCGCTTGGTTCCTGCTAGCCTCCACAAATGCTCCAATCATCTGATATACCCGAGTAAACTCTCCCCTTACATCAAGGCCAGTACCGTTGGCTCCACTGCCTTCGGCTTCAGTCTGGTCACTTCGGTTGCTTCTAGTCCTTCCTGCCATCTGAAAGCTAACACAGACACCATCAACCAACATCATAATGCAAAACCCCATAACACACTAGCACTAGTCAAACATACTAGTTCCATTCATTTCAAAAAGGTTTTACAGAGATTTGTCAATACATGATCACATCATCATTATCCCATGGGTTCATTACTACACCCATCAAAACAATAGCAAGTCAGCCTAGCTATTCAAAAAGGTCGTCATCTATATACATCAAAAGAGATCCTATAACACTAGAGGAAGTCACTGCTCTCCTGCTCCTGGCGAGTCGCCAACCTCGGAGCTATCCCCGACAGTCATACGGTCCAACAGATCCTGCATGTCACAGACCTGTGTTGTAGCGCCCCGGATCCCTATCACCGGACATCCGTGACACCTTCCAGAATCTTTACCTTCAAATGCATCTCAACACAGTAATAACATGGAAATTTAAAAAAAATTTATTTGCCAAATAAGTCATTACATCATTGATTACAACCGATAACTTGTTCTTGGACAAGGAGTATAAATTACATCAATTCATTACAACTTATTACAAGTATTCACAGACTCCTCTTGTAAAGCTATCAGCTGCCTCCTGCAATGGTAATCGACTGATTACTTGTGGAACTTCGCTGAGTGGCCCATCAGCTCCCCCGGGACCTACTCCTCAGCTTCAGGCTTCTGCTGCGCGACTCTGATATCTCTGCACCTGTTCGGAAGGTATAACCGATACCTAAAAGGTGGGAAACGTCAATACTTCGACTGATGCAAAGCTGGTGATAACAGCGATCCTCTAAAATTCAATACAACCAATAATTTATGCAAAAAGGAAAAGTATTGTGCCAAAACAAGGGTTTAGTGGATTCGGGTTCTAGTGCTGTGTTATGACATGACCCTATGACTAGATGCAGCAAACTCACATGCCTAACTTCTAATGCAAGCAAGACTTTGGAGGACGAATGCATCCCATACTACATACGCCCCCAAATCTAGCCGTCTTTCTCCACAATTTAGGGATTCGAACCCTCGCCATGCACTCCACTCTTGTACACACTCCAGTTCCCAATAGACTGTCCGTCGCCTAAGGAGAATGCAGCGGTCGGTCTAATTTCGCCCTGCAGTGCCCAAGTGGTCACCGCCAGTTGGTACCCGCGTACGGACCTCCTTAGAAACCGCGTTGAACCTGGTCCTTACGACCCTTGGTTCCACATGTCCACCTATGGACTGACGCATGCGTGTTCACCCCTTATCGGGTAATGAACTGATATATACCAAAAAACAGAAAACACAAAACATGCGCTTTAGGGACGTGAGCACCACGGGAGGTCAAATCCTCCAGGCCTCCCTCACCTTACTTCGGCAGAACTTTGGAAATCAACAGATCGAGATATGTGCCGGGGACGCAATCCGTTAGCGGCCGAGAACGTATCCCTACGACTGGAAGATACAACACCGACTATGGTTTATTAGGACTAATACAATTTCCCAACCCCTTAATAAACCATTCTAACCCCTACCTTACTCTAATTATTCGGGTAAGAATTAACTGCTTCCACACTTGCCTATCAACCTCTGGCCCCTGGCAATACCGGTCCTGGTTCGCCAGTTCCCCTGCTTGGACTCGTCCAGCACAATGGCCTATGCCAGCAGCTACTCCGGCTGTAAATATATAATTGCCCCGTGAGCTCCACTCATTGGCATGCTCGGACGTCCTACGCTCGGCAGAAGTCTAATAGTATAGGCTTGATAGGTGCAGGGTATCCTTTACCCTAGTGAGTAACTCGAGTCACCCATCCCACTCGGGGAGTCAACAACCTCAATAACAGAGATCAAACACTCCTAGACACGAGTCATCGACTCAAATAACACACAAGGGAAAAAATGCTTTCACAACCCTTAGTCCAAACCCAGACTAAGCGACCTACGGGTTTCTGCCCGAATCTCAAAATAGTCATCTCTCTATCGATACAACTCCGATTGGAGTGTATGGGCCCAACCTGGAAAGGTATGATCCTACGCTACAACTTCCTAGTTGATCACGAGCTTAAATTCAACCATCTAAGTCCTCGAATTAGTTTTTCAAGCTCCAACCTGCGTGCTTCCTGTGCACGGGCTGCACCTCACCATTAACACAAAATCCTACTCGTTCATCAGAACGACACAAACTCAAATTCTGTAGAAGGGTGTGGGTGTCCTCAACAACTCTCTAGTTGGTCATGAGTCTAAATTATACCATTAAGTCACCCTAACACACTCATCTATTATCCATATACCAATTCACACAATTGGTCTCTCCAATTCAGAGCACTCAGCTCTACTCTAGTCCTCTGTCCAGTCTTACAAAAATCATAATAATTCAACCGTTTAATGGAATTGCCTCAAATTAGTTTTTTTAGAAAGGTCTAGGTGTTCCCTAAAACTCTCTACTGGGTCATGATCCTCAAAATGTGCCTCTAACAGGTCTCAAATTCCCAATCTTTACAGAGTATCAAAACTGGTTGAAAATAGCACAGTGCTTAATCACAAAATCACAGTAAATTGTAAACTTTTCCAAATGACATAAAATTTATGGTGGTGAAACTAGACATCATACCCAACATCATGCAAAAGACTTCATGTCAAAATTCTAATTACACAGTGAGTACTATCTATTGCAAGATAGCACAGAAACTATCAAGTTTTCTGATTCAACATCAGCTACTGGTTATAGATCGATTTCTATCATGTCTATAAAATCTTCCAAATAATTTACTGATTTTTTCACATAATCAAAATCCATTCAGGAACATTGGGTAAAAATTTTAAGTAAATATCATGCTTCAATAAATCATGAAAATTCCTAAAATATCAGCCATTCTGTTTTTCTTTTTCTGAGTCTGCCTTACGACACATATCCATCTCACGATTTTATTAGCATATCAAATGATCATAGAAAACTCTGAAATAAATCATGAGTGATCCTAACACATATATGAACAAACCGTTTTAATTTCATGGTCTAATTCATCATATGTTGCTCTCGAAAAAATCCACAAAATGGTACTCCGAACTAGTTTTTTCTAGTTCAATTCTGACTTCTACTTCTAACCTTTAGAAGAGCAATCATATGCATTTTAGCACACATGCATGCAACCAAAATTAATTAAAAGAAAAGAATTTTAATTTTAGAGAAACTTCCCACCCTTGGTTGTAGTAGTAGAAGGAACTTCTTCAAGCTTCTTCTCTTGGAAAACTCCTTTTGATCCTTCTTCTTCACTTCCTTCTTCTTTCTCTTCTCCTTCTCTTGTGGTGTTCTCTTTCTGAAATTTCCAGAGCAAAAGGGAGGAAATGAAGTGGGAAATGAAGGTGATGGGAGGGTAGGCCGGATTTGACAGGGGGGGTAGGTTTAGGCTATAGGTGGTTTTGTAGACCAAAACTAGGGCTTTAAGCCCATTGGTTTTGTGTTTGTTATGTTGGCTGCCCAACATAACCCTTAACGAGCTCCAATGAGTGTGAGACGCGTGTTTTAACGAGCGCACGCAACCTATATTCACTGTAGTACCATACCGTGTTATATCTACATGTGCGTCGTGCCGAAAACTAGCGGTTATACTAGTATCGGTCCGTCTCGTTCTCGTGCATCTTTTGAATGCAACTCTCCCAAGAACTGTCCTGTAACCCTAACCATCCACCACGATATCAAAATCAAGCAAAACACTGCAATCGTGTGCACGCATACAGTCAATGTACATACATATATACAAGCATAATACAATCCAGAGTGTTACATGTGTCCTCAGTGCCAGATACCTGCTCTGCAGCTGACCCAGCCTCTCCTCGTATCGGTGCTTCAACAGTACTACCCTCGTCTTCCATTTCCTTTTGGCCCTCTCCAGCTTGGCCACTCTCCTTTCTGTGGTTATCAATGCTCGTGCGAGGTTCTCAAAACGATCCTCTAGCTGTCCGTGACTCCATTTATAGGCAGCCAGCTCCTGGGACATCCTGGTGATAACTTGTGCTAAGGCTGTGGGCTGTGGGGGTGGAGGTGGAAGTGGGGGTACAGAACCATGTCCATTTGACCATCCTGTTGATTCTTGACTTTGATGATAACAACACACTGCAACATGTATCCACTCTATAATTACAGGTTGTATACACACAGGCCTCATTTCTATACAGCTGAACAAATGAACAAGCACAAGCTTTGGATATTAACAAAGGCTTAACTCAAAGACTCAAGTCAAGACCTGTTTCAATGCCATTTATTTTTGTCTTGTAAAAAAAAATGTAATATTTTTTATTTTGAGTCTTAGAATGGTGTACAGCCTTGTCACACACACATACACTCACATATAACTCATTCTCAATGTGTGTCTTTTCAAAACCAAAAGTCAAAGATTAGTTGTTGAGTACCAGTCGACTGCCACTTGCTTCAGTCGACTGAGTTGGTACAAAACTGCCTAATCTTATTCAAACTCTAACCAGTCGACTCATTATGGCAACCCATTCGACTGTTCAAGTGCGTTTGACAGTTTTTATATTTTTAAAATCGCTTTTTCAAATTCAAATCATTTTTTCCGTTGAATGACAGTTGGAGCAACTGTTTTCCAACGTCCAGTGTATCTAACTCTATAAATAGAGGTTAGAATCCACTGTAAAAAAACTAACTAATACTCCAAGCATTTTTTGAGATCTTAAGTTTTCATACTTTCAAGAGATTAAAGCTTTCAATTCACTAAGACTTGGTTCTCTGTCTTCAGTCCAGTATAACATTTGATTTCATTCTGGACTGGATATAGAAGTCAACCATTTAGCCACGTACTATATCACATTCACAAACAAGGCTATAGGTTGATTGTAAACAATTTTTATTGTTTTCTTTTCCTCTCGGTTGGAGAGTAGGACTCTAGGGTGTAGAGTCAGGTTTGTCACTCTTGGTGGAAGAGTGGGTTTCTTTCTCTGGTTGAGAGAAAGGACTACGGGTTAGACAAGGTTGTTGTCTGAATGCCGTAGGGTATTCTTGTAAACTTTTTTCAAGAATAGTGGAAATCTCAAGTGGGTTGCTTGGGGACTGGATGTAGGTCGGAAAGACCGAACCAGGATACATCGTGTGCACTCTGTAGTTGTATCTCTCTACTTGCATTTATATTTTCTCAGTTTGTGTTTTTACTGTGAAACTTGTCTGGACAGTCGACTGAGTACTTGATAGGTTGACTGGTCAAACTCGTATACTCTGAAAGTTTTCTGTATGTTAAGTCGACTGTCTCAACTTTAAGTCGACTTCACAGACCTGTTTAAATTACTTTTTCATTTTGTTAATTCAGTCGATCGGTTTATTCCTTAAGTCGACTGTTCAGAAGAAAAATCTCTATTCCCCAATTTAATTTCTTATCGACACTATTCACCCCCCCCCCTCTAGTGTTTGTTGCCCTGTCTACAGGATCCAACACTTGGTATCAGAGCAAGGTTAAGGGCTATGACAACTACTTCAAATGCAAATCAGTACCATGAAGGCCAATCTACACAAAGGCCACCTCTCTTCGATGGCACAAATTACAATTATTGAAAGTGCAGAATGAAGATCTACCTTCAATCCATCAATTATGAAATATGGAACATGACTGAAATAGAATACAATGCTCATACGATTCCATATGCACAATGGAATGATGATATGAAGAACCAAACAATGAATAATGCAAAAGCAATGAATGCATTATTTTGTGCTCTTACAAAGGAGGAGTTCAATCGTGTGTCAAATTCAACAACCGCACATCAAATCTGGCACACACGCTAGGTAACTCATGAAGGAACAAACAAAGTGAAAGAATCTAAAATATCTGTTCTTGTTCACAGGTTTGAAATGTTCCGCATGAAGGTAAATGAAAGTGTGTCCGAAATGATTACCAGATTTACTGACATTACAAACTCACTTGTGGCACTTGGGAAAATATACACTCAAGCAGAGATGGTGAGAAAAGTTCTTCGTGCACTTACTCCTGAATGGGAAAAGAAGACCACTGCAATAGAAGAGGCCAATGATCTATCACAACTTTCTCTTGAAAATCTTGTGGGAAATCTAATGGCTTATGAGGTTCAAATTGAAGAAAGAAAGAAGGATGCAGAACCACAGCAGTCCAAGAAGAAATCATTAGCATTTAAAGCCATGACAGACTCAGAAGATGAAGAAGAAGATGAGGAGGAGATAGCCATGTTCACAAGGAGATTCAAAAAAATTCTAAAGAAAGGTAAGTTCAATTCGAAATTTAGAGATTCTAATGATCCTCCAACTTGTTTCAGGTGTAACAAAACAGGTCATATGAAGAAGGATTGTCCTCTAGAAAATACAAAGTCTAAGGGAAAGACATCCAACTTCAAGAAGGATAAAATACACTAAGAATAAGTTTACCAAAAACAAAAAGGCATATCAAGCAACTTGGGATGACAGTGATTCTTCTTCAGAAGAAGAAATTGATGAAACCAACGAGGTTGCGAACATGTGTTTCATGGCATCATAGAATCAAGTAAGTAATGATTATGATTCAGATAATTTACTCGATGCGTTCAATGAAACTTTTCAAGAATTGAAAAAGGAAAAGATTAGAGTTAAGAACCTAGAGAAAGTTAATCAAACACTTTCTCAAGAGAATCTTAACCTTGATAAAGAAGTAAAATCTTTAAATTCTCGTATTTCAAGTTTAGATATGGATCTTGAGTCTCTAAAGAAGAATTATGAAGAGATTTCCAGGAACGTATCTAAGTTTAATAAAGGAAAAGAGAATTTAAACGATGTTCTTCAAAATCAAGTAAAATCTAGTCAAAAATTTGGACTTGGTTTTAAAAAGTCTCTTGTAAAGGATCTTTCTTCTAAAAACACTAGTATAAATAAACCTGAATCTATTTCTAGTGTTAAACATAAACTTTATGAGTTCTTTGGAAAGCCTAAGCTTGTAAGTTTTATTGATAAAAGCAAATCTAAAGTTCAGCCAAGTCGATTGAGTCCATCCACCAGTCGTCTGTCCAGAGGTACTGAGTCTTATTTAACAAGACCAAAACCTCTTGTAAGTCGACCTACATTATCTTCCAGTCGACTGACATACAGTAGAAGTCGACTGAAGGAAGTTATAAAGTCAACTGGACAGAGCAAACTTGTCTGGGTTCCAGTCAATTTGAGTTTGAATGATAGAACTGCTTATATCAACTCATATATGTTAAATGTATGTAATTCTGTGAATTTTATTCCTGCTTATGGAGGAAAATCAAACTCATTATGGGTTTGGTTTCCTACAAACTAATATGTTTTGGACCCAAAGAAAAGGGTACCATATTCACATTGAAGATCTTATAGGTACCAAAGAAGGACCGTTGGATACTTGACAGTGGATGTTCAAAGCATATGACTGGTCATGCCAATCTCCTATCCACCATACAAAGCATCAATGGAGGAACAGTTACCTTTGGTGACAACAATAAAGGAAAAGTCATAGGAATCGGCATGGTTGGTAAAAACACTAACTCTACTATAGAAAATGTTTTGTTAGTTAGTGGACTAAAACATAATTTGTTAAGTATTAGTCAATTATGTGATAAAGGTTATAAAATTGTATTTGAAAAAGATGCTTGCTTAATTTATGATTCTACTATGGAAAACATTATTTTTCAAGGCTTTCGCAAAAACAATATTTATGAATTATGTTTGAATACAAATGAGTTTTCAAAAGATTTTTGTTTAATAGCTTCTAATAATGATTCTTGGCTTTCGCATAGACGATTTGGTCATGTGAATATGAAAAATCTCTCTAAAATATCTAAGTATAACCTAGTTAAAGGACTGGCAAAACTATCCTTTAAAAAGGATAAGTTATGTGATGCATGTCAACTAGGAAAACAAATCAAATCCACTTTTAAAACAAAAGAAGTAATTTCTACTACTAGGCCACTCGAGTTAATTCATATGGATTTATTTGGCCCTACTAGAGTTGCTTCTTTAAATAAAAGTAGATATGTATTTGTTTTAGTAGACAATTTTTCACGATTCACTTGGACTTTCTTCTTAAAACGTAAAAATGAAGCTTTTGATGAATTTGCAAATTTTTGTAAACGAATTCAAAACCAAAGATCTCTAACCATAGTCACTATTAGAAGTGATCATGGTGGAGAATTTGAAAATGAAACGTTTACAGAATATTGCAACAAGAATGGTATAACACATTCATTTGCATTTCCTAGGGCTTCACCACAAAATGGAGTGGTTGAAAGGAAAAATAGGACTTTGCAAGAATGCGCACGTACCATACTTGTTGAAAGCAATTTACCTAAGTATTTTTGAGCTGAAGCTGTTGCTACAGCTTGTTATGTTTTAAACAGGATTCTAATAAGACCTAAGCTAAAGAAGACTTGTTATGAGTTATTTTTTAACAAAATTCCTAAAGTCTCTTACTTTAAAACATTTGGTTGTAAGTATTTTATTCTGAACACTAAAGATAATTTAGATAAATTTGATCCTAGATCTAATGAAGGTATCTTTATAGGATACTCAAATAGGAGTAAAGCATATAGAATTTTCAACAAGTCAACAATGACTATTGAAGAATCAATGCATGTTACATTCGATGAATCTCTGCCTTCATCAAATTTAATTAAAGATGATGAAACTAATCCATCACCTTTAAATAAAATAATTACATCTTTAGAACAAACTAGTCTCGCAGATAAGTCGACCAATAAGGACATCAAGTCGACTGATGTAAACCAGTCGACTGAGGAACTTGTCAAGTCGACTGATCCTATTGTGATATCTTCAACTTTACCAAAATCTTTTGTTGAAGTTAGAGATCATCCTCATGACTTAATAATTGGTGACATCTCCCATGGTATTCAGACACGATCCTATATTAATATGATATCTCATACAGCCTTCTTGTCGGATTTTGAACCGAAAAATATACAAGAAGCATGTGAGAATGAATTTTGGATGAATGCCATGCAAGATGAGTTAAACCAATTCATAAGGAATGATGTATGGGATTTAGTTCCATGACCTCCTGATCATACTATTATTGGTACCAAAAGGGTATTCAAAAATAAGTTAGATGAATCAGGACAAGTTGTTAGGAACAAAGCAAGACTAGTTGCTCAAGGATATATTCAAGAAGAAGGTATAGATTTTGATGAAACATATGCTCCTGTTGCTAGATTAGAATCAATTTGTATTTTATTATCTTTTGCTTGTTTCATGAATTTTATACTTTATCAAATGGATGTTAAAAGTGCTTTTCTTAATGGGTTTATAAAAGAGAATGTTTCTGTTAAACAACCACCAGGTTTTGAACATGAACAATTCCCAAACCATGTTTATAAATTGAAAAAGGCTTAATACGGTCTTAAACAAGCACCACGTGCTTGGTATGATTGATTGAAAACTTTTCTTTTAGAAACAGGGTTTGAGATCGGTAAAATAGATACTACTTTGTTTATTAAGAGAATTAAGAATGATATTTTAATCATACAAATATATGTTGATGATATAATTTTTGGTTCTACTAATAATAATCTATATCAAGAGTTTGCTAACACCATGAAAAACGAGTTTGAGATGAGTCACATGGGTGAACTCAATTATTTTCTTGGACTACAAATTAAACAGTCTTCAAATGGCATATTTATTAATCAAGGAAAAATATGCAGAGGAATTACTAAAACGGTTTAACATGGATAGTACAAGTAGTAAATCCACACCTATGGCTACTACCACTACCCTTGACAAAGATATATTAGGTAAGAATGTCGATCAGAAACTCTATCGAGGTATGATTGGCTCACTCTTATATATAATCGCTAGTAGACCAGATATTATGTTCAGTGTATGTTTGTGTGCTAGATATCAATCTAGTCTTAAAGAATCTCATTTAAAAGCTGTGAAACGAATTTTAAGATATATTAAAGGCACATCTGATTATGGTTTATTCTATCCACGTACCGATAATTTCCAATTTTTGTCGTACAGTGATGCTGATTTTGCTGGTAGTAAAACTGATCGCAAGAGCACTAGTGGGACATGTCACTTTTTGAGACATTCACTAGTTTCTTGGTGCAGTAAAAAGCAAAATTCGGTATCCCTATCTACTACAGAAGCTGAATATATCGCTGCAAGTTTGGCATGTGCACAGATTTTGTGGATGAAGCAAACCTTATTAGATTATGGTATTTCTTTTGAAAAACCTTCAATAATGTGTGATAATACCAGTGCAATTAACTTATCTAAAAATCCGGTTCAACATTCACGTACGAAACATATTGATATTCGACATCATTTTCTACATGATCATGTTTTAAAAGGAGACATATCTTTAGACTTTATCTCTACTGATAAACAAGTAGCTGATATCTTTACAAAACCCCTTGAAGAAGATACCTTTATTACTTTAAGAAGAGAACTAGGGATATGTAATTTTCTTGATATTTGTTGAAAACATTTCTTTTAAGTCGACTTGTATATGATGTTCAGTCGACTATCCCGTATTTTTTATATACTTATTTGCCTCTCTGACCAGTCGACTGAGATTTCACCAAGTCGACTGATCAGTTGTTATAATTATTTATTTTCTCTCGACTAAGTCGACTGTACCTTAATACCAGTCGACTGTCACGAATCAGTATGTTTTCAACTTCGAATCGTCACATGGTTTTTGAGACAATTTTTATCCTTTGACTCATTCTTGACTTCATTTGAGCCGTCGATCTCATTTACTCTCAATCTCAGTCGTTCGCTTCTGATAAAACCCTCTTCACTGCCTCCATCTTTTTCACTTTCACTTTTACCCAATTTTAAGATCTGAAACCCTAAGGAGAACAGAGGAAGATCGAGAGTCGACTGCCGGATCTGCTGCTTGGATCTGCTGTTTGGAACTGCTGATTTCCAACTTCTTTTGCTGTTTTGATTCTCTTCTCTTTGTTGGTATACTCTCTTCCCTTTCCTTTTTTTTTAATGGCACCGAAAAGATCTAAGACCTCCCATGTAGATGATTGTTCTTCTTCTAAGGACTATTCTCAGTATCTTAGGAGTCCTGATCTCCTGGAGAAATGGTATCTTATTTGTACCATTATAATTTTTCCAGGTAGATTTGTAAATTTCAATGATCTAGATAGGTTCAATCTTATTTCCCTATTTCAAAATTGTAGTCTTTATGACTTTTTATCATTAGAAAATCAACCTCACTACTACCCACAACTCATTTATCTTTTTTATACTAATATAAGAGTAGTTCAATCGGCTGAAGGAGAAGTCATTGTTTATTCTTCTGTAAAAAATAAGAAGATTAAACTCACATCCGAGCGAATTAATCTTATTATGGGTATTGATGATGAGGGACTTGATTTAGGTGAGATCATTTTAGATGATGCATCTATCTTGTCTAAAATCTTTTTGTCAAACCATGGACCCCCCATGTCTAATAAATCTATCACCCCTATTGCAAAACTTGTTGCAAGAATACTATCATATAATATTCTTCCCAAAACATGGAGTTTTGATCAGTATTCCATGGAATTGCAACAAGCGGTATATGCAATTTTTGGTAAAATAAATATCAATTGGGGTCGCGTCATCTTTTCTAGACTCCACAAGTCTCATACTCACTTTCTACATTTTGGTGGTCTCCTCACTCGTGTCTTCCTTGCTTATGATATTGATCTCGACTCCGAGACCAATGTGGTTAAGCATTATGAGTGCTTCGATCGTGCCAGTTTAGCTCGCATGAAGCTTCTTGATCCTTCCCTTAGATATTCCCCTAGGCCTACTCCCCACACCCAAGTTCCTTTAGCAACTTCTGCTAAACCATCTTCAGCCTCCAGCTCTTCTCGTCCCCGTGCTGATTTTGATGATCCACGTAGTCTATATCATGCTGTTAACTATCTCATGGATCATCAAGATACCCTTGACTCCCATATTGATTCCCTTGAATTCAAAATCTCCAATCTGGCTCAGTTATTTACCACTCAATTTCCACCTCCATCTTAAGATGTTGATGACGACGACGAAGACGAAGATTGCTGACTTTTTTTGTTTTCTTTACTATGTATTTCCTTTCTTGCATTTTTCTTTATGTTGTTACTTTTGTAAGACTTCATTATTTTTGTAAGACAAATTTCTTCAATTATTCTCTTGTGTCTTTTTGTTGATGACAAAGGGGGAGAAAACCTCCTCGTGTTGTGTATGAGTCTTTTCAAGTTCTGATAAGTCGACTGATTCCTTCTTAACTCGACTGATACAATATGTATGCATTATGTGCTTTTAATAAGGGGAGCATATCAATGATTGTATGCTTGTATTATTTTTTTGTTATTATCAGCTATTGTGTTGTCATCATCAAAAAAGGGGAGAATGTTGATTCTTGATTTTGATGATTACAACACACTACAACATGTACATATGCTATACTATATAATTGCAGGTTGTATACACACAGGCCTCATTTCTATACAGCTGAACAAATGAACAAGCACAAGCTCTAGATATTGACAAAGGCTTCACTCAAAGACTCAAGTCAAGACCTGTTTCAATGCCATTTATTTTTGTCTTGTAAAAAAAAATGTAATATTTTTTATTTTGAGTCTTAGAATGATGTACGGCCTTGTCACACACACATACACTCACATATAACTCATTCTAAATGTGTGTCTTTTCAAAACCAAAAGTCAAAACAGCTTGAACTAGATTAGCAATTGAGTACCAGTCGACTGCCACTTGCTCCAGTCGACTGAGTTGGTACAAAACTACCTAATCTTATTCAAATTCTAACCAGTCGACTCATTATGGCAACCCAGTCGACTGTTCAAGTGCGTTTGACAGTTTTTATGTTTTTAAAATCGCTTTTTCAAATTCAAATCATTTTTTCTGTTGGATGACAGTTGGAGCAACTGTTTTCCAACGTCCAGTGTATCTAACTCTATAAATAGAGGTTAGAATCCACTGTAAAAAAACTAACTAATACTCCAAGCATTTTTTGAGATCTTAAGTTTTCATACTTTCAAGAGATTAAAGCTTTCAATTCACCAAGACTTGGTTCTCTGTCTTCAGTCCAGTATAACATTTGATTTCGTTCTGGACTGGATATAGAAGTCAACCATTTAGCCACGTACTATATCACAATCACAAACAAGGCTATAGGTTGATTGTAAACAATTTTTATTGTTTTCTTTTCCTCTCGGTTGGAGAGTAGGACTCTAGGGTGTAGAGTCAGGTTTGTCACTCTTGGTGGAAGAGTGGATTGCTTTCTCTGGTTGAGAGAAAGGACTACGGGTTAGACAAGGTTGTTGTCTGAACGCCGTAGGGTATTCTTGTAAACTTTTTTCAAGAATAGTGGAAATCTCAAGTGGGTTGCTTGGGGACTGGATGTAGGTCGGAAGGACCGAACCAGGATACATCGTGTGCACTCTGTGGTTGTATCTCTCTACTTGCATTTATATTTTCTCAGTTTGTGTTTTTACTGTGAAACTTGTCTGGACAGTCGGCTAAGTACTTGATAGGTCGACTGGTTAGACACGTATACTCTGAAAGTTTTCTGTATGTTAAGTCGACTTCACAGACCTGTTTAAATTACTTTTTCATTTTGTTAATTCAGTCGACTGGTTTATTCCTTAAGTCGACTGTTCAGAAGAAAAATCTCTATTCCGCAATTTAATTTCTTATAAACACTATTCACCCCCCCCCCCCTCTAGTGTTGCCCTACCTACAGGATCCAACACATCCGTTCGAGTGTCCGTTGTCCAAGTTCGGCATCTGCAAGAGAAAATATGGGAATTTGTACAGATACGGAAAAATTATAAGGCATAAGTTGTAAAAGCAATATTATGAATTATAATCATCAGCTATCTGACTAAAACCAACTCTTGCAATGCATCTAAGTTTTTATTTTCCTGCTGTGTTGGACTAATATTTGAAGTCTGCTCTGATACCAACTTCTGTAGCGCCCCAAATCCCTATAGCGGGAACCTGAGACCCCACTCCAGGAGTCGAACTTCAAAATAGCCAGATCACAGAAGTAGAGGAAATTTAAAAACTTTTATGCCATATAAATGTTACATTTACAAGGGTTACAATGTCCAAATAAAAGTTACAATATTTACAACAATATAACAGTGCTTGTATATGTCCCTTGGATCCTTGGACCAACTCGAGCTCCGTGGTACCTGTAGATCGACGCTGGATACCTATAAGGTCGGAAACGTCAGTACTTCGACTGATGGAAAGCTGGTGATAACAGCGATCCTCTAAAATTCAATCACAATCAATAATTTATGCAAAATAGAAAGGTGATGTGCCAAAACAAGGGTTTAGTGGATTCGAGTTCTAGTGCAGTGTTATGACATGAGCTTAAGTCTAGATGCAGCAAACTCACATGCCTGACTCTAATGCAAGCAAGACTTTGAAGCATGAATGCATCTCATACTACATACGCCCCCAAATCTAGCCGTCTTTCTCCACAATATAGGGATTCGAACCCTCGCCATGCACCCTACTCTTGTACACACTGCAGTTCCCAATAGACTGTCCATCGCCCAAGGAGATTGCAGCGGTCGGTCTAATTCTGCCCTGCAGTGCCCAAGTGGTCACCGCCAGTTGGTACACGCATACGGACCTCCTTAGAAACCACGTTGAACTTGGTCCTCACGACCCTTGGTTCCACATGTCCATTCATGGACTCTCGCATGCGTGTTCACCCCTGGCCCAGGTTATGAACATACATATACCAAAACACAAAACACAAACTCGTGCTTTAGGGACGTGAGCACCACGGAAGGTCAATTCCTCCGGGCCTCCCGCAGCTTACTTCGGCAAAACTTTGGGAATCAACAGACGAGATACGAGCCGGGGACGCAATCAATTAGCGGCCGAGAACGTATCCCTACGAATGGAAGATACAACACCGACTATGGTTTACTAGGACTAATGCAATTTCCCAACCCCTTAATAAACCATTCTAACCCCTACCTTATTCTAATTGTTTCGGGTAAGAATTAACTGCTTCTACACTTGCCTATCAACCTCTGGCCCCTGGCGACACCGGTCCGGTTCGCCACTTCCCCGACTTGGACTCGTCCAGCATAATGGCCTACGCCTGCTGCTACTCCGGCAGTAAATATATAATTGCCCGTGATCCCCACTCACTGGCATGCTCGGACGTCCTACGCTCGGCAGAAGTCTAATAATATAGGCTTGATAGGTGCAGGGTATCCTTTACCCTAGTGACTAACTCGAGTCACACATCCCACTCAGGGAAATCAACAACCTCAATAACAGAGATCAATCATCCCTAGACACGAGTCACCGACTCGGCTCACACACAAGGGAAAAATGCTTTCACCACCCTTAGTCCAAACCCAGACAAAGCGACCTACGGGTTTCTGTCCGAATCTAAAAATGGTCATCCCTCTATCGATACAACTCCGATTGGAGTGTATAGGCCCAAACTGGAAAGGTACGATCCTAGGCTACAACTTCCTAGTTGATCACGAGCTTAGATTCAACCATCTAAGTCCTCGAAATAGCTTTTCAAGCTCCAGCCTGCGTGCTTCCTACGCACGGGCTACACCTTACCATTAACACAAAATTCTACTTGTTCATCAGAACGACACAAACTCAAATTCTGTAGAAGGGTGTGGGTGTCCTCAACAACTCTCTAGTTGGTCATGAGTCCAAATTTTACCATTAAGTCACCCTAACACACTCATCTATCATCGATACACCAATTCACACAATTGGTCTCTCCAATTCAGAGCACTCAGCTCTACTCTAGTCCTCTGTCCAGTCTTACAAAAATCATAATAATTCAACTGTTTAATGGAATTGCCTCAAATCAGTTTTGTTAGAAAGGTCTACGTGTCCACTACAACTCTCTACTGCGTCATGATCCTCAAAATGTGCCCCTAACAGGTCTCAAATTCCCAATCTTTCCAGAGTATCAAAACTGGCTGAAAACAGCACAGTGCTCAATCACAAAATCACAGTAAATTGCACACTTGTCCAATTGACACACAATTTATGGTGGTGACACTATACATCATACCCAAAATCATGCAAAAGACCTCATGTCAAAATTCTAATTATACAGTGAGTAATAGCCTTTGCAAGTTAGCACAGAAACCATCATGTTTTCTAATTCAACATCACCTACTGGTTATAGATAGATTTGTCTCATACCTCTAAAATCATCCAAATAATTTACTGATTTTTTTAAATAATCAACATGCATTCAGGAACATTGAGTAAAAATTTCAGACCAACATCATGATTCATTAATTCACAAAAATTCCTACAATATCAGCCATCCTGTTTTTCTTTTTCTGAGTCTGTCTTACGACACATATCCTTCTCACAATTTTATAAGTATATCAAATGATCATAGAAAAATCTGAAATAAATCATGAATGATCCTAACACATATATGAACAAAACATTTTAATTTTATGGCCTGATGCATCATATCTTGCTCTCGGAAAAATCCACAAAATGGTACTCCTTAGAATTCTACTTCTACTTCTCGGAAAAATCCACAAAATGCATCATATCTTGCTCCCAGTTTTTCCTAGTTCAATTCTGACTTCTACTTCTAACCTTAGAAGAGCAATCCTATGCATTCTAGCACACATGCATGCAACCAAATTTAATTAAAAGACAAGAATTTCAAGTTTAGAGAAACTTCCCACCTTTGGTTGTAGTAGTAGAAGGAATTTCTTCAAGCTTCTTCTCTTGGAAATCTCCTTTTGATCCTTCTTCTTCACTTCCTTCTTCTTTCTCTTCTCCTTCTCTTGTGGTGTTCTCCTTCTGAAATTTCCAGAGCAAAAGGGAGAAATAAAGTGGGAAATAAGGGTGATGGGAGGTGGAGGCCGGATTTGACCGGGGGGGGGGGGGGGGGGGGTAGGTTTAGGCTATAGGTGGTTTTGTAGACCAAAACCATGGCTTAGCCCATTGGTTTTGTGTGTGTTAGGTTGGCTGCCCAACATAACCCATAACGAGCTCCAACGAGTGTGAGATGCGTGTTTTAACGAGCGCACACAACCTATATTCACTGTAGTACCATACCGTATTATATTTGCATGTGCGTCGTGCCGAAAACTAGCAGTTATACTAGTCTCGGTCCGTCTCGTTCTCTTGCATCCTTGGAATGCAACTCTCCCAAAAATCATCCCGTAGCCCTAACCATCCACCACGATGGCAAAATCGACCCATAATACTACAATCAATTACACGCATACTAACAATATACATACACATGTGCATATATTCGGGTATCATACAAAAACGGGGTGTTACACGTTGGCTCCATTGCCTTCTTCCTCGACTCTTGTGTTGCGCGCTCGCTTCCATCTACGTCCGGTTGTGCCATGACCATGGGGTGCCAAACATATGTTATATCAACATAATTTAACATTCAAAAAAAAAAAATAATGTAACATAATGATTTCAAAATATAACATCATACTTAATCACATATTCATTATCCAAGGATATACGAAAGATTACTTCCTTCCCCTCACCACCAAAATATAACATAGCAAAACACATCCCATTAAGGGACACACAATACTAACACCTTATCACTACCGACATAACTAACATCATATTAATCTATGTGGCATCATTCTTGCAGTTCAGCAGCCTCCCTCGTTGTTGACCTTCGGGACCTGCCCATTGTCGTTCTTCTGTCATTGTGGGCAATTCGGCTTAATATGCCCCGTCTTCCCGTAGTTGAAGCAAGTGATACCCTGAGCCTTCCTCTTTGGGCACTGAGTCTCGTAATGACCTTGCTTTCCGCACTTAAAACATTTCACTAGCTTGACGACTCTCTCTAGGCATTTGCTTTTTGAAGTGTCCTTGCTCTCCACAGTAGCAGCACTCCTTTGGTCCGGTAGCCTTTCCAGTCTCTCTTGGCTTGGTAATCTTCGAGAGTTGCCCCCAATGCTCGTGCATGCGTATCATATGAGATTGAAGTTGTTCTTGTTCCACCTCTAGGTGTGCTACTTCTGCTCTGTAAGTGCTTGGTGGCTGCATGATTTGGAGAATCGCCCTTGCCTTGTACTTCTTCAGCTTCCTAACTTCCAGACATAGGTTGGCCGCCGCTCACTGCTCCACAGTTAGTTCTGGTGGTGGTGGAGGTGAGTTCCCCTCTCGCTTGGCCTGTGGTGGCTTTGGTTCCTCATCCATGGTCATCAGTTCCTCTGTAGACATTGGCTCACCTTTCTTTACCGAAACATCTTCGACCAAGATATCCTCAAATGCCATCCTCAAAAAGAAAGAAAAACATAGATAGGGTTATTCAGACATAGGAAAAATCATAAACATAAGTTGCAAAATGCATCAGTAAGATTTATGATTATCCTGCTATCCAACTGAACCCTACTATAACTGGGGCATCCAAGTCTAATTTCCTACTGTGCTAGACTACAATTTGAAGTCAGATCTGATAACACTCTTTAACGCCTCGAGTTTCCTGTGTTTCCCAACACAGGAAACTCGAGACACAAGCCAAAATCTTTCCTTCAAATGAGTCCAAACACAGTAAAATCAGAGAAATTTTAAACTTTTATTCCCACAAAATGTTATTACAAGTACAAATTTGTTCAACAGAGGAATACATCATGAATTCACATAAATTACATCCAATATATTTACTTACAACACTTAGTCTCATAAAGTACAATAATCAAAAAACTCTGCGACACACTGGACAACAATTTCCACTGATAGTTCCTTGCATCTCGAGTCTCCTGCTCCATGATCAGCCATCCTGCAACTAAACCGACTGTGGGCACGTCAATTGAATGCAACTGATGCAATTTGATAAAACCAGTGACTTCCCAAACTCAACAATCAAGACAGATGCAAAAGAAAAGTGTGTAGTCAAATCACAAGTGTTAGTGTATGTCATGCCGTAGAGTTTAATGCACAATTCAAAATGCACAGGATGCACTTACTCTAATGCAAATTATTTAGAAACTTATGCATCCCATACTACATACTTTCCCAAAATCAACTTCAATGGAAACGTATGCATCACATACTACATACTTCCCAAAGAATTCGATTTTTTCTTATTATAGGGTTCGATCCCTCGCGATGCATCCTACTCTTGTACTCATTCCGGTTCCGGACATTCACCTAGTGACTGATGAGGTTGCAGTTGGTCAGTCTAATTTTGCAACTGCAGTCAGTAGTGGTGTCCCAGTATTCCACTATGCCCGGTTTCCGCCCATTGAACCGGACCGCACTCAAAGTTGCTACGAAGAAAAAGGTAGCCCGCAAGCTCACGAGGACGCCTCGGGTCTTACTCGCAATTTTGAGTCTTACCCTAGCTCCATGTTCGTATTAAACAACATAGAACTTGACGAAGTCTTAAGGTCCATCCTTAAATTTCCGATGGGAGAATCATAGTATGCACATCCCGTTCTTATTACTAGATCTCAGAAATGAACAGATAAGATTACGCTGTCCGTCCCCCTAACTCGGCGAGACGGCATCGTACGTGTCCCCTTTGCAGGCGAGCACAACCATCCGACTAGTGCCTATCCTATCAATACATAAGACTGTTCAAAGGACACTACTAATAGGCAACAACCCTAACATAGAACCGTAAAAGCAACTATTGACCTTAATTACGAAGATTACTATTACCAGCCGATTATTTGCTAGTAAAAAACCAAGCCTCAACCAAAATCACAAGCCCTGGGAAAAAACCAACACGGTCCCCAGACCAGGCTCAAGAGTTGGCCCAACTTGGCCCAAACTTGACCCAGCGATAGTCGACCTCCGTCGATTGCTGAACACCTTCTTGCTTGGATCTCGACCCCGTCTCCGGCCCGCGATCAATTTCTCATTGCTTAGTTATCCGCTGGCGTCCGAAGATTGTCTTCATCCATAGCACTCGAGGTAAGAAAAATTATTAATCATCAAGGGTCAAAATGGATAATAGTCTTATGGTGATAACTATTACCCTAGGCAACAACAAGCTAATATACATAGCCAAAATATATAACAAATTGTGGACATTCACAAGTCTGATTCAAACACATGCAATTCATGATTCACAAGCTAATTAACAACTATTTAACTCTTAGCAAGCAGAAAAATTGATTAATCAATCAAGTGCACCAATGCAAAGATAAGGCACGAGTTAATTCAAATCTTGAAATGCAATGGATGTATACAAGCACAACTCCAACAAGTTCAAACATGACTCAAAAGTCACACAAATAACATTCTAAGTCTAAATCAAAAGCCTAGTAAGATGAAAACACACATTTAACCAAAATAGTGAGCTAAAGATTCAACGTGCATCTGGTGCAGTTTTGGAAATTCACCATAATTCAGAAACTCAATGAAATTTCAAGTTTTTGGATTCTTTGAAAACATCATCAAGTCTACTTTTTCTTCTTAGTTGGAATCTTCCTCAAAACAGTTCATTTAGATAAAGAAAATATCCAAAACTGAGTGGTATGTAAAACATCCAGATCTGATGAAACCATCTACCTGTCACACAATAAAACTTTCTTTAAAATAACATATAATCTCAAAACTTTATAAAAAGTTGCTGAATTGCTATAGACAAATAGGAGCAATACATATAAAAAATTTGCCTAGAAACTCCAATCATACAAAAAGTTATGATAGTTTGAATGGAATGCAAAATTTTCAAACAGCAACCACACTGTTCTCAACAACAGCAGCGAGATATTTTTTTTTTAGATAACAATTCTTGCTAAAAAATTACGAAACTTGGGAAAATAGATATAGACACATACAAAAACTTGCATTAAAATTTTCAACTTGAAACTCCATATATCCAGAGAGTTATGAATTCTTGAACTCGGTATGAAGAATCAAAACAGAGCACAGAACAAATTCCGAACCAACGATGGTTTCAGATTTTATTAAGATATCAATTATTCTCCAAAAATTATGGAATTTGGCAGAGGTGTTAAAGACATAATCAATATGCTGCTATAAAAGTTTCAAGTTTAAATTCCATCGTGGCACAAAATTATCACTTTTATAAGTCAAGAATGAACATTCACCTGAACAGCAATTTGGTTTAATGGCAGCAGCATTATATTGGATTTTATCGGGATAGCAAACAATGTCCAAGAATTACAAATTTTGGTGGAATTGTTGTGCACAAGTATAAGATACTCTAGTAAAAGTCTCAGCTCTAGTTTCATAGTGATAATGGAGATAAAAATTTTATAAGTCGACATGCTAGATTCAACAAACATCAGCTTTTCCTTCCAGCACAGTAACTTGATAGATTTTATGAAAATATGAAGTCACCTCAAAAAATTGTGAAATTTGGTAGAGATACTCTAGACACATATAAGAACCTCACATAAAAATTTCAGCTCATACTCCACGTATAGAGAGAGTAATGCTAATTTGAATAGGAAGCATATTCTCAAACAACAGCTGCACTGCTTCTCAACCACAGCGAAGATTTTGTATATTAAAATAATACCGAACATTGTCCAAAAATTATGAAATTTGGCAAAATTGATAAAAACATATAAGAGCACATACTGTAAAAATCTCAACTGTAGATTCATTGTATTCAAGGAGTTATGATTGCAATTCATAGATACAAAGCTAACACATTTATATTAAAAAGTATGAGAACACAATTCTGCACAGCAGTACCTTGCCATACAAAACTAACTTTCCCGCTGTAATGGGAAAACAAATCAGAATCCGTCGGAGATTCTAGAAACTAGACTTTCTGTCGGTTCCCATGCATATTCACACATTTCGATAAAAGTAATTATGTCTACTAGTTGATTTTTTATGAGTCTACTGTTCTAGTAGTAACTCAATATCAAGTTATTATATGTATAATTCGATTAAAAACTTAACTAAAATTCTTACAAAAATTATAAATGAGTTTCTGACAGTGTTCATTAAAATTCTTGTAAATTTAGGATTTTAAATTCTTATATTAACCTACTGTTCCGATCAGTTGAACATGGCAGGACAACAAAAAAATAGTAATCTGAAACTATGACAACACAGTGGTTGAAACTGCATATTTTACAATCTATATTTCGGATTAAGGATCCGTCTAATGTTCTAGAAACTAGACACAGAATGCTACAAATTCTGTTTAACACGTTTTAGATAATAATATAAGGATCTGTGTCGAATTCCCACTCCAAATTGGGGCAAACGGCAGTCCAGAACATATTGAGTTGATTTTAACGAATTTTCTTTGCAAGTGTATAGTTTTTGTGATTTGAATTGAGCATACAACTATGTTTAGGTATTGGCACGGTTTCTACTATTATCATGACAAACATTAGCACATTAATAGTATTAAACTACGAATGCAACCATACGATCATCTATGAATGCAACTAATTCAATTACTATTCCATTCACAATGTCCATGTGATACATACATATATAAACGGATCTTCATGATTTATTATGACTTTGAATGGATTTATCCATGTGATACATACATACATAAACAGAACTATTTGGCAATAACAGTTGTAAAACTGCTGTTCGAATGACAAAAATATATTTTTTTATAAATAATTGTTTAGTAATTTCTTTTTAGAAAACTGTTGTAAGTTTATAGAAGTTCCTTAATAATAAAAATTAACCTATTGTAAAAGAATTGAAAACTTAAAGAATTTAAAATTCTTACGTATTCTTTATCAATTCTAATATTTCTAATTAATTTAGTAAATTTAATAATTAATTTTTATATTTTAAACAAATAAGAAAATTGAAATATTGACTTTGGCATCATGAATTTAATTGTAAAGATTTTGTAAGCCTCAAAATTGTAAGTTTGTAAAATGTTTGTTTCTATTAAATATGGTAAAATTATATAATTAAAAATAATATACAAAAAATGAGCCCTAAAGAGTAAGGAGAGGAAAGAAAGAGAAGATATAGGGGAGAAAGAAAGAAAGAACTTTCTCCCTCTCCTATTTTCGCAATGAAGAACAGAATGGCGGCGGGAGGAATATAAGGAATAAAAGAACGAAAGTGGATTATTTATGAGAATAAAATAAGACGATAAAATATTTCTCCTTATTTGCTTCCTAACAAAATTATTAATTGTAATAATGTTGTGTGGTTTAGGTTTAAAAAAGATTTTTTTATTGTTGAGTAAAAATTACAACGAAACCTTACCTCGAACCAGAGACCTCAATTTAAAAAAGATGTATTTTAGAAGCTCAATGCCCCAAATTGGTGTGGTGAAGTTTTGTCGGGTAAAGGAATGTTTTAAAAATCTCTTTGGCCCAAACCCTTTTTTTTAAATTGCCAAACACCTAAATTTAACACAAACTTCTTTTACGCCTTTGAATGAGCATTTAGGCGCTCCAAAAGCAATGCCAATTGGAGCTTAAAAATGAGAAGAAAATAGTGGGTATTAAATGTACAACGATATACATTATATTCAAAACTCAAACTCAAAGTTGATTACAATTTGAACTAAAATACATGAACTATAAGCAATAAATAAACAGATAAACTAAAAATCTAGACTATTCAAACAATTAAACAAATAAAAGTTCTATCCTTATCCAAGCTAATTCAAATAAAAAAAATAACTAACACCTTAGCTGCCTATATAACTCATAGCCATATCCATGGGAAACAAAAAATTAAAAAATAAAAAATAATAATTTAACAAACCTATTTTACTCAATATGATCAAAGTTAAGAAGATGATTAATAAAACATATCTCAACCATCAATTGGTAGTTTACCAAAAGAAAAACACCAATGGTAGTAATGAAAGAAAAGTTCAAATAAGAATGTTAATGATTATAAACAATATAAAATAAACAAATAAAGATAATGAAAGAAATCAGAAAATAGTGGCACACCAATCTCTTGTAACGGAAAGAGGGAAAAATATATGAGATTTTAAAGAAAGATAAAATAAAAAAAGAGATTAACATTGTCCATATAATTTCTTACATAGAAAAATTTCAAAAAAGTTTTCGACACAATAATTCAAAACTATATTTTACCACCATCACCATTAATATCGTCATCGTCGTCATCATAAAATAAAATAAAAATAGAAGAAAAAAATGAATATAAAAACGTCTTACTATCTTAAATAAGTAATCAAAACTATATTCACATGCATAATTATAGAATATCATTGCTATTAACTTGACAAATTTAGCTAAACTATATGTCACGCCCCACTTCCCAAAAGGATACGGAATACGAGCACATGACAAAATCCAGCGAATAATTTTCATTATTCATAAGCTGTAAGGATCAACTCAACAGTACAACAGTAATATACAAGAAATAAACAACCACGCATGAATGAAACAAATCTCATAATCAATAGAATTATTTGAAAACAAATACATAATCTTCAAATAAAATAAGAACTAGAAAGAAAACAAAACTCCAAGACAACATGCCCAAATACAAGTTCAAGTAGTAACAAGGAATTGATAAACTCAAAACATGAAATAAATTAAAGCATAAAATGATCCATTCCAAGCTCAAAATACTTGGTCACTCACTCTGTCAGGCAGCTGATCTCCAAAATCTGTATATTTAACATTTGGAAGAAATAGAGAAGCAAAAGATAAGATGCCCGTTAGTGCAAGCTATGGGCCGCAAGTAGTACAAGCAAACAGATATGGGAACAAATACAAGAGAGTATAAAACAGAGAATTGGAAACAAGAATATAAAACATATCATGGCAGGAATGCAACAGGTAGGATAGTCTAATGAAGTTAGCAGGCAAGTAAACTGAGTCAAGTAATAGGATCATGTAACAAGTGAACAAGAAATTTGTAACAAATATCAAGTAACATGCAAGATAGGTAACAGGTGTGTACAGGTAAACATGTTATCCTTAAGTCTATTGTTTAATCCTATCTAATGCACCACTCATGTTGTAATACCCTAAATTTTTTTAAATGAGAAATTGGTGATTTTACGTGTTGTGCACGTACAAATTTTTGTATAAATATTTTTATATATAAAATTATTTTCTATAACATGAACAAATATTTTCTTTCTTTCTCATTGTTTTCTAAAAGCCTATTTTAAAAGGCCTAAACTTGTTTTTCTAATTTAAGCCCATCCTAATTAAATGTTTTATTATTTGACCCATGAGTCTAAAGCCCACTATGTTGAAGCCCACAAACTAATTAATCTTTTAATTATCATAACTTGTCATGTAGACACAATTAGTAGACAATTGATTAATTAATTTTGTACAACTTAATAGTGGGGGACACTAGGGGGCATGTGCATGCACTAGAGTGTGCATTGCACACCCTTTCTAGGAGTGGCTGGATTTGAGCAAAAGAGAGAGGGAGAGTGGATGAAGTTATGGGGGGTAGTAATGTGATCATGGAAGTTGCTATAACTTCCTAATCCACCTTGATCCTTGATCTCTAACTCCTTGATTGAATCCTAGCCATCTATTCTCATCCTAAAAGTGTATAAATATCCCTATATTTCTTCTCATTAATTCACTAAACAATTCATTAAAAGAGAAAAGGATTAAGAGGGGAAAAGATTGAGTAGTAATAGGGAGTAAAAGATTAGAGTGTGAAATTTTGTGTGTGTTTCCAACCAAGAGGAGGCCGGCCAACCATTCAAGGAGCACAAGAAGGTTCAGGTTCCAAGCTTTCAAGGAGGAGAAGGCAATTGCAATACATTCTAGGAGGAGAATGCCACTTTCTTGTATTCTAGGAGCTTTCATTTTCGTTTCTCCAAATAGGTGGGTATTTCTCATGCTTCTAAATTTTATATATCATGCTAGGAATGATCTGATAAAATAGTTAAAGAGAAATCAAGAAATTCTAGTCTCATGTTTGATAAAGTAGAGATGGAATGATAATTTAGAGAATGATTGTGAAGATGATTGCTAATTGATAAATGTGTGAAATTGAAATGCTAGAATATATCTTACTGTCATGCTTTATGTTTATAAATCATGCTATGTAAAGAAAGTTGTGCTTATGAGACACAAGTTGATTGAATGCATCATGTGTAGTTGATTGTCTAAAATGAAGTTTCATTATTGTAGAAAGATGAAGTTATAAAAATATTATTTCGTGGAAATCTCGATTATAAATCATATGAAAAATGTGATCTTATTTTCAATGTCAAAAATATATCCATAATCTACTCTAAATTGCAACCTGGTGCAATCGACAGTCAACCGAACTCGAGTAGACAATCGACTGTCAAGTAATAAATTTCGGATGTTAGTTACAGAACAGTCGACCGATTAAATTGTAACAGTCGACTTCCCTGGTTATTTGTTTTGAGTTTTAAATCTTTACAGAACAGTTGACCGATTATAATGTAACAGTCGACTGCCCTGATCATTTTATTTTCGAGTTTTAAATCTTTGCGGAACAGTCGACCGACTATATTGTAACAATTGACTGCCCTGATCATTTTATTTTCGAGTTTTAAATCTTTACGGAACAACCGACTGGCCATGTTTTAACAGTCGACTGTCCTGAAGTTTCAAATAATATTTGGATTTTCGTGAGATAATTTTCTTTGACCTGTGGCCTGGTATAAATGAGAATTTGAGACTACTTTTGCAAGAAAGAACTTATTTTAATTATTAACTTAAATTGTCTTTTAGAGAAAAAAATTAAATTTATTGTTTTAAGGAATTTAAAATGAGATTTTGTAATGAGAAATTTGAAAAGTGTGAATTGTGAAACTAAGTGTAATTATGAATTGTGAAATTAGTATGGATTATAATAAAGATTAAGAGAATTATGTGGAAATATGAACTAGTGAATGTGACTTGTTAGAAGAATTGAATTTTAATTATTTACGCATGATATTGTACTTAAAAATTGAAATTAGATGACATGATGTGTAATCCTTGTTTTTCATTTGGTGTATTTTGACTGTATTTTTCGTTTTGGTGTATTTTACTCCCTTGTATTTTTTTCTGAACCGTATACTGGATTTATTTTCAATATATATTCGTTTCATTTCATTTTGAGCACCTTGTGTTTGATGGATTGTCTATTTTGTTCGTTTTTCGTTATTTGGATCTTTCCCTCATTTTTTTGGTCTCGTTATCTTTAATTTTATTTTTCTTGGTGTTGTTGTGGTGTTTTGGTTGTCTTTTTCCCACTCCCATTTTTTTGATCCCTAATAAGATTTTTAAAGCCAAACAATTTCCTATCCTATTTGCATTCCTATTTGTATTTAACCCAAAATCCAAAACCCATTTGTAAACCTACTACTACTCCTAATACCTATTAACCAATTAACCCACATCTAAACCCTATATATATACCCATACCCTCACAACCCTAACCCTAACCCTCACCCTAATCCTCTCTCCCTCTTAATTTCCGGCTCCCTCTCTCTCCCTCTCCTTGCGGCTACCCCAACCCGAGCCCCATCCCGGCCAGCCACACACCCACCCCCGGCCACCCTAGCCCAGGCCGAGCACACCTCCGGCCTACCCCACTCCATCCCGACACCATACAAACCCGAGCCCTTCTCCCTTGCCTTTCCGACACCACACCACACCACCATCATCAAATCTTGCACCATCAATCCCCAACTTCTCTTCGTGGTGTTCTCAAAGTGGTCGCTTGCCACTTTGATCATTGTCGCTTTAAGGAGTTTCGTTTGTGTAGAAATTTGTTCGTGATTGCTTGGATTCGTGAATTTAGCGGATTTCGTTCGTGGGTTTTGCTTCTAGGCTTGGTTGCATCGTTCTTCATCCCTAAATTAAGGCAAGTAACTTGTACTCCAATTTATTTGTTTGATACAAGTTCCAAAGTTCACTTACAGTATAGTTGGGTCTAGAGACAACTCTTGATTGTGTTTTCCTTGATGAATTGTCTCTATTGTGATAATTTGGCCATAGATGACTCACGACACCATATGGACATGAATTAACCTAGGATTCGCCCAAATTCTTGATTTTTGAACATGTATGTGAGACTTGTGTGCAAACTCGTGTTTTGGTTGAGATCCATGTGAAATTCTTGCTGTGGACATGTTAATAACCCTAATTCATGATGTTTAGACCTTTTGTAGACTCGATTTCAAGTTTGGATGTGTTTGGATCAATTTTCTTGAAGCTTTATTGTTTTTGTTTTAAGGGAAAAAATCTGTATTATGGCACTGTTCTGTTTTGTTTGCTGTTTTCTACTGTGCTACAGTCAGTATCTTGATTTCGGTATAGAACATGAGTTTTAGATAATTTCGTCTATTTTCAAACCCCTCTAACCTTGCTTGATTTTGATTTCTTATGATGGAGTTATGACTGTTTTAGTACAGAGGTGTCGATCTTTTCTAAATTCTGTTTTTCGGAAATTTTGATAACAAACTATTTTCAAAAACTATGATATACATATTATTTTGATCCAATACTTTGGTCAGTGTTTCTTTATCATGTTAGGGATTACCCAGAATTTTGGTGAATTTTATTGATAAGTTTTATGTGATGTTCCATGCTCGTTTATAAAATCTATATGTGCTCCATTTTGCTCGCTGTTTAGTAAAGAACCCTATTTTCACTATGATTCTTTTTACTGTATGAAAAATATTCGTGAAATGTGAAAGTTAGTATATTCTATCTATTTTCTTATCCCTTTGGCGGAATTGGATTTCGTTTCACTGGTTGCGAGATATCTTAGTTTTTGTACAGCAGTGTCGGGAATTTCAGAATTGCCAAACTATGTTTTCTTGATGCTTTCTTATTTTTGATGACTAATCTATTTTTACTGGAAAATTCTGAAACTTAATATTTAGATACTGGAAATATAGGGGAATACCCCAAATTTTTCGTGGATTTATTTATTGAATTATCATGCTGTTTTTCTGTTCTTGAATTCGTTTCCCTAATTTCTGGCTGAACCTATTTTATGTATTAAAACCAGTTTTGAGTTATGATTTTGTGAATTAGTATATAAATTATTTATGTTCTCTGAATTCGTATGGAAGTCTATTTTCCAGATCCTTCGACGGATCTAGATTTGCTTGTTTATAATATTAGGAATCACTGTTTTACTACGGTATGGTCTGGCTGTCCTGAACTTGAGATGTATTTATTTTATTCGTTTATGAGATATCTTGAACTCGTACATATTTAGTTTGCTACTTGCACTTGTCACATGATCATGCCATGCTATTCTTGATATATTTTGCACATATACATGCTTGTTTGACATTAATAATAAAATTAACTAAGCCGGGATTAAGGAAAAGATCTAGTGGTGGATAGTGCAGAAACGTGTACTCGGAAGAACCTAGTGGTTATTGGAGCTTGTTTACATGTGGAGCTTGACATGATATAGTTGACACGTACACACATGACACTGTAGTTTGTTTGGGTTTTGGTGCTTGTTTACATGATACATGATTACACGATAGTTGGAGCTTGTCCCTTAGTACATTGTCCTACATGGTCCCGTACAAAATTTAAAGCGAAACTGTTTGTTGTAGCAACTATGTTGTAAAAACCGGGATACATAAAGTGCTACCTAGATAGTAAATCATTACAAGACTTGTTACATGCTACTTGAATATGATATTTGAACATGATACATGCTTGCTTGATACTTGACTACATGATACATAAGACTTGTTTACATGACACTTGAAACATGACACTTGATACACGTTTACATGACATTTGACATTTGACATTTGATGCATGTTTACATGATACTTGATTTCTTGACACTTGATTTAAGCCATTTACACTTGTTCACTTTTGCCATGCTAGTTGTTTATTTTGGACATCATGATTATACCATGCTAGGTTTGTTACTTAGATTCACCCATTTCCATTTACTTGTATCTTACATTATATGTGACCCGTAACTTGCAATTGACGGGTACTTGTTTTTCTCTTTCCTTCTCCTGCAAATGTACTAATTGCAGATTAGGATGGACGGCTGCCAGATGGTATTGGCGAGATGATGTATTAGTGCTGGAGTTTCTGCTTTATGATTTCTATTATTATTACTTGTTGCTTGAAATTGAATAAGATGTACTTAATTACTTGGATATTTATTCTTGTATTTGGGCAATGTGATCCAGAATATTTGACTTGTTCAGAACTTGATTATTTGAGATTATTGTATTTGGTTTCAAGTAATTTCTGTTGGTATCTTATTTCAATTATGCATGTTTGGTTGTATCTTCCGCTTCCGTCTCTGATTATCTTGTGAAGTAATGTAAAGATTCTTGAACAGCTTATGGATGATGAAAATTATTCACTGGGCTTTCGTTACGTATCTGTATTCTGTATTCTTTTGGAAAGTAGGGCGTGACAAGGTTTTTAGTGGTATCAGAGCACCAGGTTTTGCTAATGTATTAGTTGCCTAATATATTAGACAAGCTTGGCTCGAACTGGAATCTGCACAATATTTCACCAACCATGCATACATAAATAAAATTTATACCAACTCTGGTTCTGGATGCTAATTGTTTTTGGTTTTGTGCAGACTATGGCTCGCTGAGGTTCTACTTCTTAGTCGCAGGTTGATCCGATTGAGGCTGTCACGACTGTGCTTGAGCGGCTAATTAATCAGCAGCAAAACCACAGTGATCTTGTGATAGCTGCTCTTGAAGCTACCCAGGTTCCGCCTTCTGTTGTGCCTGTGCAGGCAAATCTTCCGCCTCGCCCAGGGACAGTTACAGATTTTATGAGGCTGCATCCCGACCATTTTTCCGGCACAGAGACGCCTTTGGAGGCTGAACAGTGGTTGATCCAGACTGAGCACTTGTTGTTAGCGGCTCGTGTTACCGAAGCTGATCGGGTGAACGTTGTTTCCATCCAGCTGGTGGATCTGGCCCATATCTAGTGGATGGCCGAGTCTGAGCGACTTGAGAGGCCTATTGCTTGGGCTACTTTTACTCGGGGATTCTTAGAGAAGTTCTTCTCCAGTTTTACTCGAATTGAGATGGAACAGCAATTCCTGGCCCTAAAACAGGTTAAGTCCTTATTCCATTTTGGATTTGTTACATAATTGTTCATGCAATGTTGTAACATGGACTTTCTTGCAACAGGGTTCCAGGTCAGTGGACGAGTACGCAGCTGAGTTTACTAGACTTAGCCGCTTCGCTACCGTTCTTGTGGCAACCAAAGAGGATATGGCTCGTAGATTCACAAATAGGCTTGAGCAGGATATCAAGAGGCATCTTGTCTCTCTTCGCTTGCGTACCTACACTGAGGCTCTTGAGGCAGCCCGAGCTTAGGAGCAGGCTCATGGTGGTTCGTCTTCTTCTCAGCGGACTGTTCCCGCTGCTGTTGCTAGGCCTTCTGGTGGGCCGATTCGGAGGCTTGTTTCTGCCCATCCAGTTAGAGCAGCTCCTTACTCTTCTACTGGTTCCCAGAGGGGTAGTTTTTGTGACTTTTTCCGACTTGCCGGGCATGAGCGCAAGGACTGTAGGCGGGCCAATCGCTGCTGTTTTGCATGTGGTGCTCCTGACCACACTTTGCGAGATTGTCCATAGCAGAGGGCGACTCTTCCAGGTCGTGGTCCTGTCCAGCCAGCAGTTCCAGCTCGTGGTCCAGTTTGGCCACCGCTTCCTCCCCAGCATCAGATAGTCGGTCAGAGGACCACTTTTTCGAGGAGAGGTCAAACTTTCAACTTGACTGCTGCAGATGCTGAGACAGCTGAGGGTGTGGTTGCAGGTATCTTTTGTTTTATTGTTTTATTGTTGGTTGTTTCTCTTTGTTTCTCCATTTCCCTTGCTTTATTTCTTTCTGTTTGTTCTTCTGCATTTTGTTTTCGTCACCCCTGTTCAACCCTTTTTTTCTCTGTCTATTTTGCTTTCTGTCTTAGGTGTTGTGCTTGTGTGCTCTTTCCCTGCTTATGTTCTTTTTTATTCTGGGGCGACCCATTTTTTTGTCTCCTCTCGATTTGTCGCTCGCCATCAGTTGGAGTGCAGCAACATGTCAGAGGCTTGGAACATTGTGACAGGTGGTGGAGTTGTCATATGTTCCCGTGAGTGCAGGCAATGTTCCGTTGTTATTGGGGATGCAGATTTCAAAGCCAACCTGATTATAATTGGGAATTCGGGATTTGACGTTATTCTCGGTATGGATTGGTTGGGTGAAGCCCATGCCATTATTGATTACCGTGCCAAAAAGTTGTCTTTAGAATTCCAGATCGAGCAGAATTCGAGTTCCATGTCGGGGAGTCTTCCTTTGGCCGAGTAAAAACTGCAGTTGAACAGGTGGATTGTGTGATGGAATTGCACTCAGGCTGTGAGGCTGCGCCTCTAGTAGTTCGGGATTTCTTAGATGTTTTTCCAGATGAGTTGCCTGGCTTAACCCCTGATAGGGAAGTGGAATTCGGTATTGATGTTCAGCCTAGAACAGCGCCGATATCGAAGAGTCCCTATAGGATGGTACCGGTTGAGCTGGCAGAGCTTAAGGTGCAGATTCAGCAGTTGCTTGATTTGGGTTTCATCACACCTAGTGTTTTGCCTTGGGGTGCTTCGGTCCTTTTTGTTGACAAGAAGGATGGTAGTCGTCGACTGTGCATGGATTATTGAGAACTGAACAGAGTTACTATGAAGAATTAGTATCCGTTGCCCAGGGTGGATGATTTGTTTGATCAACTGAGTGGGACTGCTATTTTCTCGAAGTTGGATCTTTGTTCAGGGTATCACCAAGTCAAGGTGAAGGCTGTAGATATACAGAAGACTCCTTTCAGGACTAGATACGAGCACTATGAGTATCTTGTGATGCCGTTCGGAGTTACAAATGTGCCAGCTGTATTCATGAGTCTTATGAACTGGGTCTTCTCTCAATTCTTGGACAGATTTGTGGTGGTCTTCATTGATGATATTTTGGTATATTCTCGGAATTGGGAAGATCATGCTGAGCATTTTAGAGTGGTTCTGCAGACTTTGAGAGAGAATCAGTTCTATGGAAAACTTAGCAAGTGCGAGTTTTGGCTTGACAGGATTTCTTTCTTGGGGCACATTATTTCTGCCGATGGTGTTTCTGTGGATCCTGCCAAGGTTGAGGCTGTGAAGGATTGGCATATTCCCAAGTCAGTTTCTGAAGTCAGGAGTTTTCTCGGTTTGGCTGGCTATTATCGAAAGTTCGTTCAGAATTTTTCGAAGATAGTAGGACCGTTGACTAAATTGACTGGGAAGGATCAAAAGTTTTGTTGGTCTGATGAGTGCAATGAGGATTTTGTTGAGTTGAAGAACAGATTGACGTCAGCGCCTGTATTGACTATTCCTGATGGTTTAGGTGGGTTTGTAATTCACTGTGATACTTCTGGTAAGGGTCTTAGAGCAGCTCTTATGCAGAAGGGCTGTGTTGTTGTGTATGCATCGAGACAGTTAAGGCTGCATGAGAAGAACTATCCTACTCATGACTTGGAGTTAGCGGCAGTGATCTTTGCTTTGAAGCTGTGGACACATTATTTACTTGGAGACCGAGTGGAGATCTTTACAGACCACAAAAGTCTCAAGTACGTCTTCACCCAGAAGGAGTTAAACATGAGGCAAAGGTATTGGTTGGAGCTTATGGCCGATTATGACATCAGTTTGCAATACCATCCTGGTAATGTAAACTTGGTGTCAGATGCTTTGAGCAGGAGACCAGCAGTTATGTTTCTTACTTAGCAGAATGATCTCATTGAGCAGATGCGGAGGTTGGAGTTGGATGTTGTGTTGCCGAGTTCTGGTCGAAGTTGTTTGGCGCTCCAGCTGCAATCGTCTCTTGTTGAGCAGATTAAAGAGGCGCAGGCTGGTGATGCGCAGTTGCAGAATTTTCGAGCTGAGGTTGAGTCTGGGTCCAGGACGGACATGGTTATTCATGCAGATGGTTCGCTTCGTTTTGGTTCCCAGTTGTGTGTCCCTAAGGGTGAAGTTTGTCAGAGGTTGCTTGAAGAAGCTCATCAGTCTTCGTATTCTATCCATCCTGGTGGTACTAAGATGTATCAGGATTTGAAGCTTCATTTCTGGTGGCATGGTATGAAGAGGGTTGTTGCTCGGTTTTGGTCTGCCAGCAGGTTAAGGCAGAGCATCAGAGAACCGCTGGACTTCTTCAACCGCTTCCTATTCCAGAGTGGAAGTGGAAACATATCACTATGGATTTTGTGACTACTTGCCGAGGAGTCCTAAGGATCATAATGCCATTTGGTTGATTGTCGACCGTTTGACGAAGAGTGCTCACTTCATTCCTTTTCGTGTCGGTCAGTCTACTGAGAGCCTAGCTGAGAGGTATATGCAAAAGATTGTTAGACTTCATGGGGTTCTAGTTAGTATTGTATCCGACAGGGATACGAGATTCAGATCTCAGATTTGGGAGAGTCTTCAGAACAGTTTGGGGAGCAAATTAAAGTAAAGTACAACTTTTCATCCCCAGACTGATGGACAGTCAGAGCGGACTATTCAGATTCTTGAGGACATGTTGAGGTCCTGCATGCGTCAGTTTGGTGGGTCTTGGGAGGATCATTTGCATCTCGTAGAGTTCTCGTACATTAACAGCTTTTAGGCCAGTATTAAAGTTGCTCCGTTCGAGGCACTCTATGGACAGAAGTGCAGATCGCCAGTGTGCTAGGATGACATTGGCGAGAGGAAGTTGTTGGGTCCAGAGTTGATCACCAAGACAGTGGATGTTGTGGTTCAGATTCGGAAGCACTTGCAGGCAGCTTAGGATAGGCAGAGGCGGTGGGCTGATGTCTATCGTAGGGCTTTGGAGTTTGTTGTTGGTGACCATGTTTTCCTGAAGGTATCGCCATGGCGCGGTGTCATTCGGTTCGGTGGCGGGGGCAAGCTTAACCCGAGGTTTATTGGACCGTTTGAGATTTTTGAGCGAGTAAGCAAGGTGGCCTATCATCTTGCGTTGCCGCCGGCTTTATCAGGAGTGCACGATGTTTTCCATGTCTCACAACTCAGGAAATATATCCGAGATGAGAGCCACGTGATCGACTATTCTGAGTTGACCGTTCGGCCGGATTTGACTTGTGAGATTCTGCCAGTTGCTATTATGGATCGGCAGGAGAAAGTGCTTAAGAACAAGGTCATCAGATTGGTTCGGATTGTTTGGGATCCTCACGTGCCTAGTCAGTCGACTTGGGAGCTGGAGGAGGAGATTCAGCAGAAGTTTCCTCATTTGTTTGGGTAGTTTTTGTTTTTTCTTTTGATTGTTTTGGAGTTACCCTATGTATCTTCTTTTTGAATTTCGAGGACGAAATTCTGCTTGTTAAGTGGGTAGGATTGAAACCCCTATTTTTCATTTTGTGTATTTTGACTGTATTTTTCGTTTTGGTATATTTTACTTCCTTGTATTTTTTTTCTGAACCATATATTGGATTTGTTTTCAATATATATTCATTTTATTTCCTTTTGATCTCCTTGTGTTTGATGGATTGTCTCTTTTGTTCGTTTTTCGTTATTTGGATCTTTCCCTCATTTTCTTGGTCTCGTTATCTTTAATTTTATTTTTCTTAGTGTTGTGGTGGTGTTTTGGTTGTGTTTTTCCCACTCCCATTTTTTTTATCCCTAATAAGATTTTTAAAGCCAAAGAATTCCCTATCTTATTTGCATTCCTATTTGTATTTGACCCAAAATCCAAAACTCATTTGTAAACCTACTACTCCTAATACCTATTAACCCATTAACCCACATCTATACCCTATATATATACCCATACCCTCACAATCCTAACCCTAACGCTAATCCTCTCTCCCTCTCAATTTCCAGCTCCCTCTCTCTCCCTCTCCTTGCTGCTACCCCAACCCGAGCCCCATCCCGGCCAGCCACACACCCACCCCCGACCACCCTAGCCCAGGCCGAGCACACCTCCGGCCTACCCCACTCCATCCCGACACCATACAAACTCGAGCCCTTCTCCCTTGCCTTGCCGACACCTCACCACACCACCATCATCAAATATTGCACCATCAATCCCCAACTTCTCTTCGTGGTGTTCTCAAAGTGGTCGCTTGCCACTTTGATCATCGTCGCTTTAAGGAGTTTCATTCGTGTGGAGATTTTTTCGTGATTGCTTGGATTCATGAATTTAGAGGACTTCGTTCGTGGGTTTTGCTTCTAGGCTTGGTTGCATCGTTCTTCATCCCCAAATTAAGGCAAGTAACTTGTACTCCAATTCATTTGTTTGATACAAGTCCCAAAGTTCACCTATAGTATAGTTGGGTCTAGAGACAACTCTTGATTGTATTTTCCTTGATGGGTTTTGTCTCTATTGTGATAATCTGGCTATAGATGACTCACAACACCAGATGGACATGAATTAACCTAGGGTTCGCCCAAATTCTTGATTTTTGAACATGTATGTGAGACTTGTGTGCAAACTCGTATTTTGGTTAAGACCCATGTGAAATTCTTCGTGTGGACATGTTAATAACCCTAATTCATGATGTTTAGACCTTTGGTAGACTCGATTTCAAGTTTGGATGTGTTTGGATCAATTTTCTTGAAGTTATGTTGTTTTTGTTTTAAGGGGAAAAATCTGTATTTTTAGCACTGTTCTATTTTGTTTGCTGTTTTCTACTGTGCTACAGTCAGTATCTTGATTTCGGTATAGAACATGATTTTTAGATAATTTCGTCTATTTTCAAACCCTTCTGACCTTGCTTGATTTAGATTTCGTATGACTGAGTTATGATGGTTTTAGTACAAAGGTGTCGATCTTTTCCAGATTTTGTTTTTTGCAAATTTCGATAACAAACTATTTTCAAGAACTATGATATACATATTATTTTGATCCAATACTTTGGTCAAAGTTTCTTTATCATGTTAGGTATTACCCAGAATATTCGTGAATTTTATTGATAAGTTTTATCTGATGTTCCATGCTCGTTTATAAAATCTATATGTGCTCCATTTTGCTCGCTAATAAGTAAGGAACCCTATTTTCACTATGATTCCTTTTACTGTATGAAAAATGTTCGTGAAATGTGAAAGTTAGTATATTCTATCTATTATTTTATCCCTTTGGTGGAATTGGATTTCAATTCACTGGTTGCGAGATATCTTAGTTTTTGTACAGCAGTGTCGGGAATTTCAGAATTGCCAAACTATGTTTTCTTGATGCTTTCTTATTTTTTATGACTAATCTATTTTTACTGGAAAATTTTGAAACTTTATATTTAGATACTGGACATATAGGGGAATACCAAAAATTTTTCGTGGATTTATTTATTGAATTTTCATGCTGTTTTCTTGTTCGTGAATTCGTTTTCCTGATTTCTGGCTGAACCTATTTTCTGTATTAAAACCAGTTTTGAGTTATGATTTTGTGAATTAGTATATGAATTATTTATATTCGCTGGATTCGTGTGGAAGTCTATTTTCCAGATCCTTCGACGGATCCAGATTTGCTTGTTTATAATATTGGGAATCACTATTTTACTACAGTATGGTCTGGCTGTCCTGAACTTGAGATGTGTTTATTTTATTCGTTTATGAGATATCTTGAACTCGTACATGTTTAGTTTGCTACTTGCACTTGTCACATGATCATGCCATGCTATTCTTGATATATTTTGCACATATACATGCTTGTTTGACATTAATAATAAAATTAACCAAGCCGGGGTTAAGGGAAAGATCTAGTGGTGGATAGTGCAGAAACGTATACTCGGAAGAACCTAGTGGTTATTGGAGCTTGTTTACATGTGGAGCTTGACACGATATACATGACACCTACACACATGACACTGGACTTTGTTTGGGTTTTGGAGCTTGTTTACATGATACATGATTACACGATACTTGGAACTTGTCCCTGAGTACACTGTCCTGCATGGTCTCCTACAAAATCTAAAGCGAAACTGTTTGTTGAAGCTGTTGGGTTTCGGGGCACAAACGCAGCGAAAAAAAATCCGAAACCCTAACCCTAGGATCCGTGTACAAGAAATGGCTGATTATGGAGAAACGAAATTTTACCTTTTAAGAGCTTTACGAAGACTGAAAGATGGAGGTCCAATCACCACGCAACCCTTGTAGCAAGATCCGCGTCTCTAAAGCAGTCCACACGAACGTCCGATCGTCCAACGATCAAGGGAGCCGGTACTAGCCGATGATGCTTGCCTCTATCTCTCTCTCTCTCTTGCCTCTTAACAGTTGGAGCGGCTAGGGTTTTCTATGGAAAACGAATTTGCCAAAAGATAAAACTCTAAACCAATACATCTCTATGTATTTATAAGAGAGAATGAGGTGGGCTTAACCCTAATCGGTTAGGCCAAACTGATTTGGTTTAATGATAACTGATTTGGTTTAATGATTTAAATTCGAATTATACTTTAATTAATCAAGTCCAACTCAATTAAATAACTAATTTCGAATTTATAATCATTTAATTTAAATTCTGAATTTAAATTAAAACTCCTTTTAAACGTTCTAAGTGTGTGACCCTTTAGGTTATTATTACGTTGGCAATAATTTTATTATCTAATAATAAAATTATAAACAATGAGCGGCATCTAGTAATACATCATTGCTACCCAAGTAATAATAATAATTGGTGATTCAATTAAACCTTTCGTGACTAATGTCTCCGTGTAATATAATCCTTTTAACCTTGATATTATAGATTAAACTAGAGGCATGGTTCGTGTCATCCTCTTAATAATTTAATCTTTATTTTCTTGATCGATGAGTAGACTATTCAAACAAATCAATATTTGAGCATGGCCATGCATTTCATAGTCTCACTCAAACAAGAGACCGATAATATCGCTCCTAAAATTAGGAGGGTTAAATTCCATCTAGATCATTCACATTTCTCACACGATTCATAATGAACCCAATACTATCTTTATCATTACCCGATTAAAGATAACTTTTGATAGAATCAAAGTACATTAATTCTCGTGTAGAAATATAATGATTTCAGGTCAGAGGACCATTACACCATTATCACAGTGAGATTACTTATGACACTTATTTATTTATTCCATGTTGAATCTCACAGTGGGTCTGTCCAGTACAATGTACTCTTACATTTACCTATGTATTGATTTTAGTATCTCTATACTAATGACCCATGAGAGGTGGTCATCAATCAATCAACATACTAGTCTCAATGTATTATTACTGTCCTAATAATAATAATACTCGACTAGGGACATTTAAGATTATTATACTATATATAATCTCATGTTCATATAGTTTGTATTAATAATCTAAGGACATTTATCATGCTAACATTTATAACGCAGTAAATACGAAGCATAATAAATTATTAATATAATCAAATAGAACATAATGTCAATAATACTGATTACATAATATCATTGTATTGCCTCTAGGGCACCTACACTAACAATCTCCCACTTGCACTAGAGCCAATCACTCATGTATCGAATACCAATGGAACTAGTGTGACCCTCGTGCTTCTGCTGCGACAAAGCCTTAGTCAGTGGGTCAGCTACGTTATCTTTTGTTTGCACTTTACATATATGTATATCTCCTCGTTCATTAATCTCACGAATAAGGTGATATCTTCTAAGTATATGTTTTGCCCTGGAGTGCGATCTTGGTTCCTTTGCTTGTGCTATGGCTCCGCTGTTATCGCAATAAAGATCGATAGGATCTGCGATCGATGGAACCACACCAAGCCCTGTGATGAAATTTCGGATCCAAACTGCCTCCTTAGCTGCTTCGCAAGTAGCAATATACTCAGCCTCCATTGTAGAATCAGCTACTGTTTCTTGCTTTGAACTTTTCCAGCTTACAGCACCTCCGTTGAGACAAAACACGAAACCAGACTGGGATATAGAATCATCCTTGTCTGTTTGGAAACTAGAATCAGTGTAACCTTTTACCACTAGTCTCTCTTCTCCCCCATATACCAAGAATGAATCTTTAGTCCTCTTCAAGTACTTAAGAATATTCTTGACAGCTGTCCAGTGACCTTCACCTGGATTAGACTGGAACCTGCTCGTCATACTCAAAGCATACGACACATCAGGACGAGTACATATCATTGCATACATGATAGATCCAATTGCAGAAGCATATGGAATCTTACTCATGCGGTCCTTTTCATCCAATATTTTAGGACTATTGTCACTCGAGATCGATATCCCATGAGACATCGGGACAAATCCCCTTTTAGCATCTTGCATCCCAAAACGATGCAAAACTTTGTCAATATATGTACTCTGACTTAGGCCGATCAATCTTCTGGATCTATCTCTATAGATCCTGATCCCTAATATATAGGTCGCCTCGCCTAAATCTTTCATGGAGAAATTTTTTCCCAACCAAGTCTTAACAGCCTGTAGAGAAGGTATGTCATTCCCGATAAGTAATATATCATCAACATATAATACTATGAATGCCACGTGGCTCCCACTAACCCTTTTGTAAACACAAGATTCATCTTCGTTTTGAATAAAGCCAAATTCCTTGACTGTCTGGTCAAAACGAATATTCCACCTCCTTGAGGCCTGCTTCAGTCCATAAATGGATCGACGCAACTTACATATCCTTCTAGCATCCCTTGGACTGACAAAACCTTCAAGTTGTGTCATGTACACATCCTCTTCAAGGCTCCCATTAAGGAAGGCTGTTTTGACATCCATCTGCCAGATCTCATAATCATGATAAGCTGCTATTGCAAGCAAAATCCTAATGGATTTGACCATAGCTACAGGTGAAAAAGTTTCATCATAGTCAATACCATGAATTTGTTTGAAACCTTTTGCAACCAACCTAGCTTTATAGGTCTGAACATTTCCTTCCATGTCGATTTTTTTTTTGAAAACCCATTTGCACCCTATGGGTTTTACCCCTTCAGGTGGATCAACCAAAGTCCATACTTGGTTATCATACATGGAATCCATTTCAGATTTCATGGCTTCTAGCCATCTCTCAGAGTCAGGACTGTTCATAGCATCTTGGTAGGTGAGGGGCTCATCTTGATCTATGAGCATCAAATCACCATTTTCTATTAAGAGAAATCCATAATATCTCTCAGGTTTTTGGCGAATCCTACCAGATCTACGAACAATCTGTGTTTCTTGAGCAGTGTTATCTTGAATATTATCTTGAATATCCTGGTCAAGTTCCAATTTAGGTTCAACATTATCTTGTGGGTCTCGAGCTACATCGAGTTCTATTTTCCTCCCACTGTTTCTTTTGGAGACTAGCTCTCGCTCAAGAAATACAGCAGTGCGAGAAACAACTATTTTGTACTCAGTCGGATTATAGAAGAAGTAACCCTTAATTTCCTTCGGGTACCCCACAAAATAACACTTGTCTGATTTTGGTCCAAGCTTGTCAGAGATCATACGTTTCACAAACGCTTCACATCCCCATATTTTCATAAATGACATGCTTTGACGTTTCTCAGTCCATATCTCATATGGAGTCTTTTGAACCGCTTTAGTTGGAACTCGGTTTAGTGTATATGCAGCCGTTTCTAGGGCATAATCCCAGAAACTTATTGGAAGATCAGCATGACTCATCATCGATCGTACCATGTCCAACAAGGTACGATTTCTCCTTTCAGAAACCCCATTCCATTGTGGTGTTCCAGGAGGAGTGAGTTGTGATACTATACCACACTCCTTTAAGTAATTCTTAAAATCATGGCTTAAGTATTCACCTCCTCGATCAGATCGAAGAGTTTTAATACTTCCGCCTATTTGCTTTTCTACTTCAGCTTTAAATTCTTTGAACTTTTCAAAGGATTCAGATTTGTGTTTCAAAAGATACACATATCCGAATCTACTGAAATCATCAGTAAATGTTATGAAGTAATAAAAGCCACCTCTTGCCATAGAACGCATTGGACCACATACATCACTATGTATCAGTTCTAATCGTTCGTTGGCCCTTTCACCTTGTTTAATAAAAGGAGCTTTTGCCATTTTACCAAGTAAACAAGCATCACATTCATCGTATGATTCAAAATCAAACTTATCCAAAAATCCATCTTTATGTAGTTTGGATATGCGATTCTCATTTATATGGCCTAATCGACAATGCCAAAGGTATGTTTGATTTGAGTCATTTGCTTTAAGATGTTTATTCATATTATAGACGGGAGTATAATCAAGATCAAGAACATATAAACCATTAAATAAACGCGCTACACCATAAGTTAAATCATTTAAACCAAAAGAGCAACAATTGTCTTTTATTATAAACGAAAAACCCTTCTTGTCCAAACAAGAAATAGAAATAATGTTTCTGCAAATCGCAGGCACGTAATAACAGTTCTCAAGTTCTAAAATAAGCCCAGAGGGCAACGATAAATAATAAGTCCCTACGGCCATAGCAGCAACCTTTGCTCCATTGCCAACGCGTAGGTCGATCTCTCCCTTTGCCAAAGATCTACTCCTTTGAAGTCCCTGCACATTAATACAAATGTGAGAACCACATCCAGTATCCAATACCCAAGATGTAGGAGTAGATAAATTGACTTCTATAACATAAATACCTGAATCAGAAATATTCAGAGATTTCACGCTCTTCAGATTTTCCAAATAAGCTGGACAGTTTCTCTTCCAATGACCTGGTTTCTTGCACCAGTGACAATCACCCTTATCAGGTTTAGCAACACCACCTTTAGGCTTGAGAGCCTTCTTGAAAGTGGGCTTGGAAGGAGCAACTGCATTAGATCCAATCTTTTTCTTGCCCTTCCATTTACCCTTTCCCTTAGCACCTTTATTGCCCACCATCATTATGGGAGCATTCTCAGGTGCCTTTTGCATGTTGGCTTCGGTGGTTCTTAACAGTGCCAACAATTCAGTGGGTGTTTTGTCTTGCTCGGTCATGCTGAAAGTCATAATAAACTGGGCATAGTTGCTGTTCAAAGATTGCAAGATAATATCTATTTGAGCCTCTCGAGAAAGCCCGGAGCCCAAACGGTCTAGGTATTCAAAATGCCCAATCATCTTCAGAACATGCGGTCCAACCGGGTTATTTCCTTGCTTGCAGTTAAAAAGTGCTTTGTACGTATTGAACCTTTCTTGACGAGCCTGTACTTGAAACATCATCTGAAGATGCTCAAGCATAGCATAAGCATCCATATGCTCATGCTGCTTCTGAAGCTCAGCACTCATAGTTGCAAGCATGAGACAAGCAACATCCGTCGCATCATCAATATGCTTCTGGTAAGCATTTAGTTGAGCACGAGTTGCACCGTCACCAGGATGGACCGGTGGAGGAATTTCAACAACATGGAGCTTACGCTCCTGCCTGAGGACAATCCTCAAATTCCTAGACCAGTCAAGGAAGTTTGTTCCTGTCAGCTTGTCCTTCTCAAGGACTGATCGCACGGAGAAAGAGTTGTTTGTGTTTTGCGCCATTTAGTATCTACAATGTTTAAAATGCATAAGATAAGTTAGACTGTCAAATAATTAATAATTATGTTCAAGTGATTATGGTACATTCAACTTAATATACCTCCCACTATTTTGTTCAAACTAATAGCCCTTACTATCAATTCGGAAACTAATTTTCTAGTGAGCCAAGATCCATATTTCATTATGCCTTGAGTCAGCGTTGGCCAATTCTCCCAAAACATAACTATTTAGGTAGACAACATTTGTCAATTATATCACATATAATTCTTGGATAGTTTGGTGAACAACTATTGTTCTAATTTATCTAATAAATTCTTCGCCAAACTCTATGCTTCTAAGTTCACTATCCACAATCCTATTGTGTCGACTTAGTTAAGTTGGACCCAATGATTAACATGACGAATATCACATTTATTCTTTCGCACCTAACCACGATTAAAAGGAGTGCTCTACTTTGGCAAACCCACCCCTTATGATCTAGGCTTTGATGAGTGTTAATTCATTGGAAAGCATCTAATTAACTTAATATTTTGTGAAGGGGTTTACTTATAAACAATCATGATCCCATCATAAAGAGATTCCCAATTTGTCTTGGAACTAAATATTTCAAATCAAAAATTCGTTGAATGAATGATTTCCAGATCAGAGGTTAACGCACAGACGGCATTATTGGCACCCCTTTTCTTACAGATTCGTAATCGGTTGTTGACAAAATCATTCAATCGTTGAATCAATGAAAATTCATATTTAATTGCCGTGTTTCATAAACACGAGAATCTCATGATCGTTTGTTTAATGTTCATCTTAAATCGTTACAGATTTTATCTTGCTTAAGCAGGCATGGCATGGGTGATGTATCTAATACATACATTAATACATTATTAATCTAATTGAAGTATGCATCATAATGTATTCTACACATGCATTCATACATCAATATGTAAAGTGCAGTATGTAAACGTGCTTGGTTATGGCCTTTATTCTACATGATCCTTTCAAGCTAATGAAAGGATCGAGGTCAATCTATGGTGGAAAATATAAATACAATTACATGTCTTCATTCTCCTTGGTTGCTCCACTTCTTGGATCGTCCTTCAATCTTCAAGTACATTACATTGAATAATTGAAAACAACCTATACTAATGTACTTACATAATAAAACTCGAGTTACATTCGAGATTAGACAATTACAAGAATGAAGAAAACGACATGCAAGTCATATTTATAAAACCAAAACCATAAACCATTAATCTAAGGGTCTTATGGCCATAACCAGCACCATGCTCAAGTAAACAATTAAGAACACAAAATATATATATATATATATATATATATATATATATATATATATATATATACAGCAGGGGTCCGGGGGCGGCAGACCCCGGCTGGGGTCGAGCTGCCAGGTCAGCTCGAAATCAGAAATTTTTTTAATTCCAGAAGACTATCCCTATTCAGAAATCATCGATTTCGAACAACAGATCATATCTTTTAGTCTCTGCCGCCACTGCATCATATCAGAAATATGTATCATATACATTCATATCATATCCCAGTTTACAGATCGTGTCCAAACACAATCTGTCCATCAGTTTATATCACCATATAAACCAAACATCATGCATAACATACAAAATCGCTTACTGATCAGTCATGGCAGATTGTAAAACATACCTGTATCATCAAATCACAATATATAGCATAACAGAATCATATATGATCGACATAACATATTATAATCGACATATCATATAACCATATCAAGGCAGATTCATAAAACATGCATACATGCATCGAATGCAGTAAACACGTAACCAAATAAGCCCCTTATACACGCTGCTCTGATACCATTGTTGGGTTTCGGGGCACAAACGCAGCGAAAAAAAATTCGAAACCCTAACCCTAGGATCCGTGTACAAGACATGGTTGATTATGGAGAAACAAAATTTTACCTTTTAAGAGCTTTACGAAGACTGAAAGATGGAGGTCCAATCACCACGCAACCCTTGTAGCAAGATCCGCGTCTCTAAAGCAGTCCATACGAACGTCCGATCGTCCAACGATCAAGGGAGCCGGTACTAGCCGATGATGCTTGCCTCTATCTCTCTCTCTCTCTTGCCTCTCAACAGTTGGAGCGGCTAGGGTTTTCTATGAAAAACGAATTTGCCAAAAGATAAAACTCTAAACCAATACATCTCTATGTATTTATAAGAGAGAATGAGGTGGGCTTAACCCTAATCGGTTTGGCCAAACTGATTTGGTTTAATGATAACTGATTTGGTTTAATGATTTAAATTCGAATTATACTTTAATTAATCAAGTCCAACTCAATTAAATAACTAATTTCGAATTTATAATCATTTAATTTAAATTCCGAATTTAAATTAAAACTCCTTTTAAACGTTCTAAGTGTGTGACCCTTTAGGTTATTATTACGTTGGCAATAATTTTATTATCTAATAATAAAATTATAAACAATGAGCGGCATCTAGTAATACATCATTGCTACCCAAGTAATAATAATAATTGGTGATTCAATTAAACCTTTCGTGACTAATGTCTCCGTGTAATATAATCCTTTTAACCTTGATATTATAGATTAAACTAGAGGCATGGTTCGTGTCATCCTCTTAATAATTTAATCTTTATTTTCTTGATCGATGAGTAGACTATTCAAACAAATCAATATTTGAGCATGGCCATGCATTTCATAGTCTCACTCAAACAAGAGACCGATAATATCGCTCCTAAAATTAGGAGGGTTAAATTCCATCTAGATCATTCACATTTCTCACACGATTCATAATGAACCCAATACTATCTTTATCATTACCCGATTAAAGATAACTTTTGATAGAATCAAAGTACATTAATTCTCGTGTAGAAATATAATGATTTCAGGTCAGAGGACCATTACACCATTATCACAGTGAGATTACTTATGACACTTATTTATTTATTCCATGTTGAATCTCACAGTGGGTCTGTCCAGTACAATGTACTCTTACATTTACCTATGTATTGATTTTAGTATCTCTATACTAATGACCCATGAGAGGTGGTCATCAATCAATCAACATACTAGTCTCAATGTATTATTACTGTCCTAATAATAATAATACTCGACTAGGGACATTTAAGATTATTATACTATATATAATCTCATGTTCATATAGTTCATATTAATAATCTAAGGACATTTATCATGCTAACATTTATAACGCAGTAAATACGAAGCATAATAAATTATTAATATAATCAAATAGAACATAATGTCAATAATACTGATTACATAATATCATTGTATTGCCTCTAGGGCACCTACACTAACAGAAGCAACCATGTAGTGAAAACCGGGATGCATGAAGTGTTACCTAGATAGTAAATCACTACAAGACTTGATAAATGCTACTTGAACATGATACTTGAACATGATACATACTTACTTGATACTTGACTACATGATACATGAGACTTGTTTACATGACACTTGAAACATGACACTTGATACACATTTACATGATACTTGACATTGGATGCATGTTTACATGATACTTGATTTCTTGACACTTGATTTAAGCCATTTACACTTGTTCACTTTTGCCATGCTAGTTGTTTATTTTGGACATCATGATTATACCATGCTAGGTTTGTTACTTAGATTCACCCATTTCCATATACTTGTATCCTACATTTTATGTGACCCATAACTTGCAATTGACGGGTACTTGTTTTTCTCTTTCCTTCTCCTGCAAATTTACTGATTGCAGATCAGGATGGACGGCTGCCAGATAGTATTGGCGAGATGATGTATTAATGCTGGAGTTTCTACTTTATGTTTTTTATTATTATTACTTGTTGCTTGAACTTCAATAAGATGTACTTGATTACGTGGATATTTATTCTTGTATTTGGGCAATGTGACCCAGAATATTTGACTTGTTCAGAACTTGATTATTTGATATTATTGTATTTGGTTTCAAGTAATTTCTATTGGTATCTTATTTCAATTATGCATGTTTGGTTGTATCTTCCGCTTCCGACTCTGATTATCGTGTGAAGTATTGTAAAGATTCTTGAACAACTTATAGATGATGAAAATCATTCGCTGAGCTTTTGTTACGTATCCGTATTCCGTATTCTTTTGGGAAGCGGGGTGTGACATGATGAGTTAGGAAGAGCATTATGAATATGAATACATGAATACTATGAATATGAAATGTGAATTATGATTAATCATGAAAGAGGACTTTATGAGTTTGAAAACTCAATGTTGTAATTATGAGTTGAAATTAAGAACTAGGATGTAGCTAAGCTTTATACTGGCAATAAAAGAAATATTGAGATAAAATTTGAAATGAAAAGAGCAAGAGTTGGTTCATGTGAAATGAATGAATAAGACTGGTATAGTGGGAGTGCTAAACCTAAGGGATTGATTTTTTTCATGATTCAATTAAACTAAGGATTAGATACATAGTGAAGATGCGATGAAATTAAGAAAAAAACATGAGTATGAGGGCCATTGAATTGGCGGCATGAGGGTATTCATAGGATGTCCCATGATGCATCATGAGTAGGACGTGGATACTATTCCAGAGTACCGTCCCGGTGGCGACGCTCGTGAGGCGTTTGATGACTGCGGGTGGTGTCATGTCTATGGTAGGAGGTGAATTACCACATGATGCCTGTATGATGAGTCATGTAACAGTCCGTTGGGATTCTCTCCAGGGCGCCTAGACATGAGTTCGTAGGTCATAGAATATCTAGGATACTTACCAAAGTTACAGTAATAGATTAAGTCATGGCGGGGGATTGAACCCTGTAAGATTAAGAACGGTTAAGGGCTTACCCTCAGACCTATGTAGTATGAGCTGCATAGACTCTGAACAAGTGCGCATTAGTGTCATATAACATAAATAATTGCATTAAGGACTATGTGCACATTCACAACACGAAATCAATAGGATAGTCCCCTTAGATTTGTTTGTGAACAAGTTTGTGGTTCGTTAAGCTTTGAGAATTGTTACACTGTTTCCGGCATAGAGAGGATGGTCGTGTATAATATTTCGTCAGTGAATGAACTGACATGCCCACAGTTTCCATACAGGGTAAAGCACATGAAAAAGACAAAAGAGGAATTGATGCTTAAAGATTTTTCAACTGTTGTATTTCATTCATTGTTGTAAAATTTGCTTCCGCTGTATAAGTTGAAATGTATATGTAACTCTGATGTAAAGTAAAGTTTTAATTTCCTTGTAAAAGTGTATAAAGTAAAGTGAAAAGATCCTGTGGAACTCGAATTCAGTATGTTTTTGAATCCAGGGTGTAACAGGGTGGTATCAGAGCCACGCTTCCAAGTAGTACAAATTTGTAAGGAACGATACCCTAGAAGTGGACATTAGAGTGTGTGCTGAGTCTAGAGATTTAAATGTAAGTCGCTTACATTTGTGTTGCTCTATAATTTATGCTTCTTCTCCTCTTTTCTCTAAGATGGCAGACCACTTCGACCCAGCTGGGGATGACGATTGGCACATTGTTGAGGAGGATTACTATTCCGGGCAAGCTGATTCAGATGAAGAGGATCCTGAAGAATTCTAAGAGGAATGTCCTGAGTCCAAAGAGATCACTCCACCACCTGATTTATCTGAGGATTCCTCTGACGAGGAAGAACTAGTTCCGAGTAGTCTTATTGTGTCTCTTCAGAGGTAGGTAGAGACTCAGACGGAGAGAGCGGAGCTGCTGCTGGCACATTGTGCGAAGTGCAAGGAGAGCATTGCAACTCTCTGTCATCGTGTTTGGAAATTCGAGAAGAGGAAAAATATGTACGATATACTGAAGGAAGATGTGGCGGAACTACGGGAAGAGCTTCGAGAAGCCAAGAGGAACCATAGGAACTAGACTGTTGTATCTTCTTACAGGTTTCATTTGATGTTAGAAATGTTTTAAATTCGAATGTATAAAGTTTGAAATTCAATGAAATGAAAAGTTGATTTAAAATTCATGTTTATACTTCGAATTTAATGAATCTTTTGCATCAGAATATGGCTAGAAGAGGAGCTCGGAATGGAGAAGGTCTGGTCTTGGAAACGAAACTAGCGAGGGTCTATCAGACAGTCAATGTCGTTGCCATGAATCAGAATCAAGGAAGGGTGCTTGCGAATGCAGTACCCGAAGCAATCAAACTCGTGGAATCATTCAAACAGATGAAACCACCGGTGTTTAAGGGGAAGTCAGACCCTGACACGGCTGATAATTGGATCCGACAGGTAGAGACCATCTTCGAAGTCTTGGAGAGTCCAGAGGGCAGCAAGGTGAAGCTGGCTGCGCTGCAGTTCGAGAAGGATGCAGCTGTGTGGTGGCAGTCGATTAAGCGGACGATGTAAGATGTTGTCCTTGGCTGGGAGGAATTCTTGGAAGAATTTCCCAGTCATTATTTTCCCTTAGACGTCCAGGAGAATAAGGCCATCGAATTTCTAGTGCTGCAGCGGGGTGGCATGTGAGTTAGGGAGTATGAGACAGGATTCACTCAGCTCTCTAGGTATGCACCTGAACTGGTGATGGACGAGGCGAAGAAGGCTCGAAGGTTCAAGCATGGTTTAAGGCCAAGTCTGAGATCCAGGATGATACCCCTCGGTATCAGGAGGTTTGACAAGCTGGTCAAATGAGCGGCAACCACTAGGCGGACATGGAGCAGTTCCACGCTGTTCAGAATCAGAAGAACAACTGGAATGTGGAGAAAAGACCCGCAGTTGCTGGGAATGTCAGGCGACAGCCACCGGCTCAAAGGTTCAAGCCTACGGGTGTGAACGCTGTTCATGTGGCGGGAAGACCCGGGAATACTTGGGTGAGACCTTCTGTGACTTGTTTCAACTGTGGAGAAACAAGCCACTACAAGTCTCATTGCCCCAAGCTGCAAGATGTCGTCTGTAATGGACTAGCTCAGCAGGCTGGGAAGATGCCGTACCAGCAGAGGCGAGTATTTGCCTAGACTGAGGCTGACACTGAGGAGGTGGATCACGTCATCACTGGTACAACTGAGGGTGTTTAGGAATGTTTTTCTGTTGTCTCTTTTTCCTGCTTATTTAGTAAGACTGTTATGTAACGAGTGTGAGTTATGTAACAGAAGAACTTTATTTGAATGGAAAGAAAGCTATTGTTTTGTGCGATACTGGGTCGTCTCATACTTTTGTATCTCTAAAATTTGCTAAAATTCTGGGAGTTGAACCGAAGATATTTCCAGGCAAGGTTTTAGCAGTAGCTACTCCGTCAGGGGAGACTTTAACCACTGATCGGTACTATATGGACTGTGAGATCGTGATTGGAGATAGAATTTTCGGGATTGATCTGATCGATCTGAATGTCTTAGGAGTCGATGTTATCATTGGGATTAATTGGATGTCGGTGTACAGTGTGAGCATCGAGTGCAAGACCAAGGTAGTAACAGTGAAGGCTCTAGGTGGACCTGAAGTCACTTTCCAAGGGAAGAGGAGATATTCAGATTTGGTTGCAGCTATCAACCAGAAGAAAGGGATTCCTGTAAAGGTGCAGCAAATTCCGGTGGTTCGGGATTATCCAACTGTGTTCTTGGAAGATTTGCCTGGGTTACCCCCGCATCGTGATGTGGAGTTTAGCATCACTATTCAGCCAGGGAGTACACTCATTTCTAAGGCACCAAATAGGATGGTGCCTGTGGAACAGGATGAGATCAAATGGTAGATTGCGGAACTGTTGGAGAAGGGCTTTATTCAACCGAGTGCGTCACCTTGGGGAACGCCGGTGCTTTTGGTAAAGAAGAAGGATGGATCGATGAGGATGTGCATCGATTACCGAGAGCTGAATGAGGTCACTGTTCAGAATAAGTATCCTATTCCCCGAACTGACGACCTGTTCGATCGTCTACAAGGAGCTGCTATTTTTTCCAAAATAGATCTTCGATCAGGATATCATCAAGTTCGAGTGAAAGCTGAAGATGTGCATAAGAATGCATTTAGTACTCGACACGGGCATTTCGAATTCTTAGTATGCCGTTCGGAGTGACGAATGCACCTGTAATTTTCATGGATATGATGAACAGAGTTCTGAGGCCGTTCATTGATTCTTTCGTCGTGGTGTTCATCGATGACATTCTTGTGTACTCCAAGTCGAAGGAGGAGCACACAGAGCATCTGGCTGCAGTTTTGAAGAAGCTGGAAGAGCAGGAGTTGTATGCCAAGTTAACCAAGTGTGATTTCTCGAAATCTGAAGTGGCATTCCTAGGTGACATCTATTCTAAGGAGGGAGTGGCAACTGATTCTCAGAAGATAGACACAGTGAGAGATTGGGCAAGGCCTACTAAAGTGAAGGAAATCAGGAGTTTCCTTGGATTGACAGGATACTACAGGAGGTTCATTCAGGGTTATGCTCAGTTAGCCGTACCGCTCACTGGTTTGACCAAGAAGAATGTAAACTTCAAGTGGACTGAGCTGTGCGAGTCAAGCTTTCAGGAGTTGAAAGAGAAGTTGACTACTGCACCTATTTTGGCATTGCCTAGAGCAGGTGTTGAATATGATGTTTACAGCGATGCTTCACATCGCAGGCTTGGTTGTGGCTTAATGCAAGAAGGAAAAGTGATCGCTTATGAGTCTAGGCAACTACGACCGCATGAGAAGAATTATCTGATTCATGATCTGGAGTTGGCTGTAATTATCTTTGCCTTAAAGCAATAGAGACACTATGTGTACGGTGAGAAACTGAACATGTACACGGACCACAAGAGCCTGAAATACATCTATCAGTAGAAGGATCTGAATCTGAGGCAGCGGAGATGATTGGAAGTGCTTGAGGACATGCTTCCTGAGATCAAGTATCATCCTGGGAATGCTAATGTTGTTGCTGATGAACTTAGCCGCAAGAGCAGTGGCCAGTTTGATTACAACTCAGAGGCATCTGGCAAAGGAATTGGATTGGGCTGGTATTGAAGTTGTCTTGCAAGGATTGGGAGCATCCTTAGCTCAGTTGAAGCTTCAGCCTACGCTGAATGGAAGGATTATTACAAGTCAGAAGGAAGATGCTGATATTCTGAAGATGAAGGAGCAGGTTGTTGCAGGCAGGTTGCCCGGATTTCAAATCTGGAATGAAGTGTTGTGGTTTGGAGAGAGGCTGTGTTCCGGATCAGTTGGACTTGAAAGAAAGTATTCTTCAGGAGGTGCATGCTACTCTTTTGTTAGTACATCCTGAGAGTACTAAGATGTACAAGGACATTAAACAGTATTTCTGGTGGTCAGGTTTGAAACGGGATGTGGCTGAATTTGTGTCGATGTGTGAGATTTGTCAACAAGTTAAAGCTGAGAATCAAAAACCCGGAGGTCTATTGCAACCGTTACCTATTCCAGAATGGAAGTGGGATATCATCAGTATGGATTTCATCACGGGCTTGCCCAAGAGTTCAAAGGGCAATGATGCGATTTGGGTTATAGTCGATCGACTAACCAAGTTCGATCACTTCTTGGCGATAAAACTCACCGCTTTGATGGACAAGTTAGTTGAGATGTATGTTGGTGAGATCATCAGGCTTCATGGTGTTCCGTTAACCATTGTGTCTGATCGAGATGCGCGGTTACTTCGCATTTCTGGAGGAGTCTTCAGACAACTTTGGGTACCAAGATGGATTTCAGCACTGCTTTTCATCTACAGACCGATGGACAGACCGAGAGAGTCAACCATATTCTTGAGGTTATGCTTCGGTGTTATGTACTAGACTTTGAAGGCAGTTGGGAAAGGCATCTAGCTTTGGTGGATTTTGCCTACAACAACAGTTTTCAGACTAGCATTGGGATGGCATCGTACGAAGCTTTGTCTGGCAGGAAGTGCAGGACGCCAGTTTGTTGGTTCGAAGTTGGGGGGCGTCAAATATTTGGTCCTGAGATTGTGCAGCAGACCTCTGAAAAGATTGATCTGATCAGGAAGAGGTTAGTGGATGCTCAGAGTAGGCAGAAGAGCTATGCAGACAACCAGAGGAGGGACCTTGAGTTTGAGGTTGGTGACTTTGTCTTTCTGAAGGTATCGCCCAGTAAAGGCGTGATCCGATTTGGCAAGGGTGGAAAGTTAGCCCCGATGTTTATAGGCCCATATAAGATATTGAAAAGGATCGGGAAAACTGCTTACCGGCTTGAGTTACCGGAAGAGTTGTCCCATGTGCACAATGTCTTTCATGTGTCTATGCTGAGAGGTTACATTCCAGATTCGAGTCATCATTTGCCTGAAGTGCCGGAGGGCTTGCAATTGGATCTGTGTTACATTGAGCTCCCAGTTGAGATTGTTGATCGTCGGGAGAAAGTCTTGAGGAATAAGATGATACCGATGGTCAAGGTAGTCTGGAGAAACCAATTGGTTGAAGAGGCTACTTGGGAATCTGATGAGATGATGATGAAGGATCATCCTGAGCTCCTTGTTTGATTTGTATTTTCTTTTCTTTTTTCTTATTTTGTTTTGCTTTATCACCATTTTATTGTAGTTTCGGGGACAGAACTATTCTAAGGAGGGAGTGTTGTAATACCCTAAATTTTTATTAAATGAGAAATTGGTGATTTTACGTGTTGTGCACGTACAAATTTTTGTATAAATATTTTTATATGTAAAATGATTTTCTATAACATGAACAAATATTTCCTTTCTTTCTCTTTGTTTTCTAAAAGCCTATTTTAAAAAGCCTAAACTTGTTTTTCTAATTTAAGCCCATCCTAATTAAATGTTTTATTATTTGACCCATGAGTCTAAAGCCCACTATTTTGAAGCCCACAAACTAATTAATCTTTTAATTATCATACAATAGTAGATTAAGTCATGGCGAGGGATTGAACCCTACAAGATGAAGAACGGTTAAGGGCTTGCCCTCGGACTTATGTAGTATGGGCTGCATAGACTCTGAACAAGTGCGCATTAGTGTCATATAACATAAATAATTGCATTAAGGACTAAGTGCACATTCACAACACGACATCAATAGAATAGTCCCCTTAGCATTGTTTGTGAACAAGTTTGTGGTTTGTTAAGCTTTGAGAATCGTTATACTGTTTCCGGCATAGAGAGGATGACCATGTATAGTATTTCGTCAGTGAATTAACTGATGTGCCCACAGTTTCCAAGCAGGGTTAAAACACATGAAAAAGACAAAAGAGGAATTGATGCTTAAAGATTTTTCAGTTGTTGTTGTATTTCATTCATTGTTGTAAAATCTACTTACGCTGTATAAGTTTAATTGTATATGTAACTCTGATGTAAAGTGAAGTTTTAATTTCCTTATAAAATTGTACAAAGTGAAGTGAAAAGATCCTGTGGAACTGTATTCATTATGTTTTGGAATTCGGAGTGTTACACATGTGTCTCATACATATACCACATGGTTGTTGCATACAAACAAGTTACGTTTAGGCCTAGTGGTGGATTCTATAGGGCCATGTACTCAGGTATCATGTAAACAAAAACAGGCCCGAATCACGTAATCATGAAATCGTGGCATCATGTAATCAAGAACAAGCATGAATCATGTAATCATGAAATCATAACATCATGTAAATTGAAACATGCTTGAATCATGTAATCATGAAATCATGGGATCTGGTAGTCATGTAAATTGAAACAGACATGAATTATGTGATCATGAAATCATGGCATCATGTAATCATGAAATCGTGGCATCATGTAATCAAGAACAAGCATGAATCATGTAATCATGAAATCATGAAATAATGTAAATTGAAACATGCATGAATCATGTAATCATGAAATCATGGGATCTGGTAGTCATGTAAATTGAAACAGGCATGAATTATGTAATCATGAAATCATGGCATCATGTAGTCATGTAAATTGAAATAGGCATGAATCATGTAATCATAAAATCATGGCAGTAGGTAATGGGAAACACAGACCCCTTTCCGAGTACACTGACCTATATTGTCCACTACTAGATCTTTTCCTTAAACTCCGGCTTGTTACTTGTTATTATTATCAAAACAGACATGAAAGTGCACAATCAGGAACAGGTAAACATGATATGAAACAGGAAACAGGTTCGGGCTGGGTAGAAAACATGTTCTGATGTCAAAATAACTTATAACTATCAAAAACAACAAGAATTTCAATTCTGGACAACAGGACGTTGCTGTACCAAAATTGGATTTCCCATTTCTAAAGGAATGCAAATCTGGATCCGTCAGATATTCTAGAAACTAGATCCTCTGCCGGTTCCACTGCATATACACACTATATATAAAAGTTTCAGCAACTGGGTTCAAATCAATATTCTAGACAGATTTTGTGTTCAGCCAGAATCCTTAAAGTTATGTTTGCATACATGAATCGGGTCTGAAAACTCATCAATTAAATCTAGAAAAATTTACGGTGATTCCCTAGCATGTCTAGTCTCAGCAAGATAAATTTCACATTTTTATTTCACTGATAACATGTTCAATTTACATTACAAAGTAGGGTGATAGAGGTGAAATTGTGAATTTGGAAATCAAGACCCAGCAGTACTAAAACAGAAATATCTCACAAGTTATAAGTCGGAATTCAATTCCATCAACTGTTCTGGAAAATAGATACATGGGGCTACAATTCATATTCAGAAACTTACTTAATATTTTGACATTAACAGGGTCTAACTCATCACACCAAAACAGGACACCAGTAAATGAAATCTCTTTTGCATGAATTATAACATATTTAGCAACTACGATGGATTTGAGTTGATGGATAATGCAAATCAGAATGTAACAAGTATTCCAATCAGAGAGCCATGACTATTTTCAAACTCATCAAGAGGAAACACCATTCACATGCTCAACATACAACAGAACACCTATAACACGCATTGATATGGATGAATATCTATATCTACTTCATGTTTCTGTGATGGGTGTAATAACGAATTGTTTGTGATCCCTTAACGACTATGGAATTGATATAAACAAATCAAATGAATGGGACCAAGATTATCAACAAGTAAAACATGAAGAACAAGTTATAACGATTAACTACTTACGGTAGTTCAAAAAAAAAATGCTTGTACGGGGAAACAAGAAAAATTCGTACAAGATACTTGACTTATGAGGTGATGATTCCGATGAGATTATTAGAATAACGGGACTAGATCCCGATAGCAATGATGGTGAGCAACGACAATGATTACAATGGATGTTCACGATCGATCGTGATAATGATGATTAAGGTCTTGATCGGTTGTGGATCTTGATGATGGATCAATGGTGATAGCCAGATCGTAGATCAAGTGGGTGATCACCTTGGGGATGAGCAAGGTGCTGATGGCAGTCAAGGTTGCAGCTCAGACGATGGTGACGCAGCGGAGGGGGGTCGATGGCAAGGGTGGCGATGACCGGTGGGTGATCGACTTGTCAGTCGATGGATGGGCACAAGGCGGATGGCTGCAACCCAAGGGAGAGCGGCGAGTGGTGCTTGACTGGCTGGCAAAGATGGAAGGAGGTGGTGATGGTGGTTCGACTGGATGGTGGACAAAGGTCAATGAGGAGGGTTAGGGAGAGGCAATGGCAAGTCTGGCTGTGACTAGTGGCAGTTTGGTTGGAGGTTGAAGAGGAAGTCAGGGCTTGCGACGAGGAGAGGAGCAATGGCGGATAAGGGGGTCGACGAAAGGAGACAGGGTGATTGGGTTGCGGGATGCAACACAGGGACGAAGAAGACCAGTGGTGGTCGAGCTCGGGGTGCAAGATGTGGGGATGAATATAAAGGGCGACAATGGAGGGTGCGGATGCACTCAGAGGGAGAAGGAGGGTTAGGTTTGTATAGGGCGGTGGGTTGAACTGGAGAAAATGGAGGGTTGGCGGCTGAGTATAGATTAGGGTTAATGTTAAGATTAGTATATATAGGGTATTAGGATGTGGGTTTGGGTAACGAGTTTCGGGTTAATGGGCTAGCGGATCCGGGTTGGAATCCAATAGGGGAAATGGGTTAAAAATTAAATAAATAAACCAATAATAATATAGTAGTACAATTAAATCAAATAGTATACAAAATCCATACTCCAATAATCATAAAATATAGACTAAGATCAATAGACTTTTACAAATTAATAAATAACGAAAGATGAATTTTAATAAACATTCAAAAGTAATAATAATAACAATAATGATAATAATATATATATATCTATCAAAAATGGGATTTGAGTTTAACAAATTTATTAAAATCCAAATAGTAATAATATATTTGATTTGGGTTCAAATATAAATAGTCGATCAATTAGGAATAGAAATAAAGTTAAATGCACCATTATTCGAAATAGATAAAGTTTTCGATTCGAAAAGATTCTAATAGAAGATCCAAAATGAATTTAAAAAGAAAATGAATTTATAAATAATCAAAGTACAGAAAATATTCAGAAAATGTATTTACGGGAACAGGGGTTACAATCCTTCCCACCTTACAAAAAGAATTTCGTTCTCGAAATTCAATTCAGGCGGAACATAGGACAAAGCGAAAGCAAACTTGTAGGGTAACAAAACAAGAAATTAGAGGGAAAGAAATGAAGTGGTGGTACCACCAGAATAAAAAGGAAGCGGATAACAATGATGTTAATTAATGAATTGGTGCATGATGGCGGATAGAATGCATGGAAGGAAGTAAACGGTATCAGAAGGAAAGAACAACACAAGACTTGAGAGATAAAAAAAAAGAAGATTAAGGAGTAGGTAAAACTGGAATCGAAGGGAGTTGTATAGGGAAGAATCGAACCAAATAATGAGTCAACGGATGAGGACGAATGCAAGAAATATAAGGAAGCAACAGTGCAGGGAATAAGAAGCAGCATGAGAATCCTGGGACTTGTGGGTTATGAGCCCACCATGCTTCCACTGCGCCACTATGATTGGGAAGACTCCGTCATCAGTGTCCATTAGCTCTAGCAATCTGCTTCGTGGCTCACCATATCCTTGAGACGTCCAAATGACATCTCTCCAGCATGAAGTTCAAACTCCTAGCAACTTCAGATTCTAAACACTTCCTAAGATCCTGGGACTCTGCATGCACATCTTGGAGCAAAAGACGACACTTCTTCTCCTGGTGATGATCCAAGCCGCTAATATGCTGTAGTGGATCAAGCGATACCGATCGATGAACCAAGTAGAAATAAAAAGAATAGTAGCACCGGAATCAAAAGAATATATGGGTACGGAAGGAATGAATTTATACCCAATAAGGCATCAATCAATGAGGGAGACTGTAAAAGACGGAAGGAAACAAGGAATCAAAGAATTGAATATGAAGGGATCAGAATGAACAGAATAAGACTAGTATGTAGATCGAGTTGATAATCAGATGTTCATGTAATTTGCATGGCCTGCTTATTATTGAGTTAAACCTGGCTGGAGCCAAACCTGACTAACGTATTAGCCAAACATGACTAACACATTAGCCAAACCTGGGCTCTGATACCACTAAAAAACTGTCACGCCCCGCTTTCCAAAAGTATACAGAATACGAGCACGTGACAAAGCCCAACGAATTATTTTCATCATTCATAAGCTATAAGAATCAACTCAACAATACAACAAGAATATACAAGAAATATACAACCACGCATGAATGAAACATATCTCATAAACAACAGAATTATTTGAAAACAAATACATAATCATCAAATAAAAACAAGATCTGGAAAGAAAAAAAAAATTCGGGACAACATCCCCAAATACAAGTTCAAGTAGCAATAAGGAATTGATAAACTCAAAACATGAAATAAATTAAAGCATAAAATGATCTAGCCCAAGCTCAAAATACTTGGTCACTCACTCCGTCAGGCAGCTAATCTCAAAAACATGTGTATTTAATATTTGGAAGAAATAGAGAAGCAAGAGACAAGATACCCGTTAGTGCAAGCTACGGGCTGCAAGTAGTACACGCAAACAGGTATGGGGACAAATACAAGAGAGTATAAAACAGAGAACTGGAAATAAGAATATAAAACATATCATGGCAGGAATGCAATAGGTAATAGAGTCTAATGAAGCTAGTAGGCAAGTAACAGGATCATATAACAAGTGAACAAGTAATTTGTAAAGATATCAAATAACATGCGAGACAGGTAACAGGTGTGTACAGGTAAACATGTTATTCTTAAGTCTATTGTTTAATCCTATCTAATGCACCACTCATGCGTCTCATATATATATACCACATGGTTGTTGCATACAAACAAGTTACGTTCATACACAGTGGTGGATTCTGTAGGGCCATGTACTCAGGTATCATGTAAACAGAAACAGGCACGAATCACGTAATCATGAAATCGTGGCATCATGTAATCAAGAACAGACATAAATCATGTAATCATAAAATCATGGCATCATGTAGTCATATAAATTGAAACAGACATGAATCATGTAATCATAAAATCATGGCATCATGTAGTCATATAAATTGAAACAGACATGAATCATGTAATCATGAAATTATGGCATCATGTAGTCATGTAAATTGAAACAGGCATGAATCATGTAATCATGAAATTATGGCATTAGGTAATCATGTAAATTAAAACAGGCATGAATCATATAATTATGAAATTATGCCATCAGGTAATGGGAAACACGGATCCCCTTCCGTATACACTTACCTATAGTGTCCACTATTAGATTTTTCCATTAAACCCCAACTTGTTACTTGTTATTATTATAAAAACAGACATGAAAGCGCACAATCAGGGACAGGTAAACATGATAGAAAATAGGAAACAGGTTCGGGCTGGGTAGAAAACATAGTCGGATGTCAAAATAACTTGTAACTATCAGGAACAACAAGAATTTCAATTCTGGACAGCAGGACGTTGCTGTACCAAAACTGAAATTTCCGTTGCTACAAGAATGCAAATTTGCATTCGTCAGAAGTTCTAGAAACTAGACCCTCGTCGGTTCCAGCGCATATACACACGATATATAAAAGTTAAGCAATGGGGTTCAAATCAACATTCTACACCGATTTTGTGTTCAGCCAGAATCCTTAAAGTTATGTTTGCATGCATGAATCTGGTCTGAAAACTCATCATCTAAATCCAGGAAAATTTAGGGTGATTGCCTAGCATGTCTAGTCTCAGTATGATAAATTTCATATTTTTATTTGACTGATAACATGTTCAATTTAAATTACAAAGCAGGGTGATGCAGGTGAAATTATGAATCTGAAAATCCAGACCCAGCATTACTAACACAGCAATATCTCACAGGTTATAACTCATAATTCAATTCGTCTACTGTTCTGGAAAGTTGATACATGGGGCTACAATTCATATTCAGAAACATACTTAATATTTTGAAATTAACACGATCTAATTCATCATACCAAAACAGGACAACAGTAAATGAAATCTCTTTTGCATGAATTATAACATATTTAGTAACTACGATGGATTTGAGATGATGTATAATGCAAATCAGAATGTAACCAGTATTCAAATCAGCGAGCCATGACTATTTTCAAACTCATCAAGAGGAAACACCATTCACATGCTCAACATACAACAAAACACCAATAACACGCATATTCATATGGATGAATCTCTAGATTTACTTCATGTTTGTGTGATGGGTGTAATAATGAATTGTTTGTGATCCCTTAACGACTATGGAATTGATATAAATAAATTAAATGAATGGGACTAAGATTATCAACGGGTAAAACATGACGAACAAGTTACAACGATAACTACTTGTGGTATTTCAAAAAATGCTTGTACGGTGAAACAAGAAAAATTCGGTCAAGATACTTGCCTTACAAGGTGATGACTCCGATGAGATTATTAGAATAACAGGACTGGATCCCGACAGTGATGGTGGTGAGCAACGACAATGATCACAATGGATGATCACGATCGATCGTGATGATGATGATCAAGGTCTTGATCGATTGCGGATCTTGATGAAGGATCAACGGTATCACCGTGGGGATGAGCAAGGTGCTGATGGCAGTCGAGGGTGCAGCTCAGATGATGGTGATGCAGCGAAGGGGGTCGACAGCAAGGGTGGCGACGATTGGTGGGTGATCAACTTGGTAGTCGATGGATGGGCACAGGGCAGATGGCTGCAACCCAAGGGAGAGCAGCCGGTGGTGCTCGACTGGCTGGCAAAGATGGAAGGAGGTGGTGATGGTGGTTCGATTGGACGGTAGACAAAGGTCAAAGAGGAGGGTCAGGGAGACGCAATGGCGAGGCTGGCTGTGACTGGTGGCAGGTTTGGTTGGAGGTTGAAGTGGAAGTCGGGTTTGCGATGAGGAGAGGAACACTGGCGGATGAGGGGGTCGACGAAGGGAGATAGGGTGATTGGATTGTGGGATGCAGCACAGGGACGAAGAAGACCAGTGGTAGTCGAGCTTGGGGTGGAGGACGAGGGGATGAAGATAAAGGGCGGCAATGGAGGGTGCATAAGCAATCAGAGGGAGGAGGGTTAGAATTGTACAGAGTAGCGGGTTGAACATGGGAAGATGGAGGGTTGGCGGCTGAGTTTAGATTAGGGTTAGGGATGATTAGGGTTAATGTTAAGATTGGTATACATAGGGTATTAGGATGTGGGTTTGGGTAACAGGTTTCAGGTTAATGGGGTAGCGGGTACGGGTTGGAATCCAATAGGGAAAATGGGTTAAAAATTAAATAAATAAACCAATAATAATATAGTAGTACAATTAAATCAGATAGTATACAAAATCTATACTCCAATAATCATAAAATATATACTAAGATCAACAGACTTTCACAAATTAATAAATAACAAAATATGAATTTTAATAAACATTCAAAAGTAATAATAATAACAATAATGATAATAATATATATATCTACAAAAATGAGATTTGATTTTAACAAATTTATTAAAATCCAAAGAGTAATAATATATTTGATTTGGGTTCAAATATAAATAGTCGATCAATTAGGAATAGAAAATAAAGTTAAATACACCATTATTCGAAATAGATGAAGTTTTCGATTAGAAAAGATTCTAATAGAAGATCCAAAACGAATTTAAAAATAAAATGAATTTATAAAATAATCAAAGTACAGAAAATATTCAGAAAATGTATTTACAGGAATAAAGGTTACACTATATATAATTTTTAAACGGTTTCCAAAGAATGTAAACATATTAACTAAAAAGATGATACCTAAGTCAATCTTACTATGAGGTATTTACACAAATCCTATTTAAAAAAAACTTAAGAATAGAAAAAGAAAATCACAAATTATATTGAAATTATGCAAATCAAAAATTCAGTGTCAACATTAAAAAAGAAAAATAGTAAACATCACATCGTAGATTTAACTATAAACTCTATATACTATTAAGCAAATCAAATAGTATATTTAGAAAAAAAAAACAAAATAAAGATTAAAAGATGAAATATCCATGGTTCATAAGAAGAAAAGAATTCCAATCATTAATTTGTTATTAACCCATGGGCTATGTATGTTAAATTTATCCTTTTTGTATATTTTTAAAAGAAAGATAATAAAGACATATATTTTTTGTGGATTTAATAAAACCTTGACTACTACTCAGAGATATATATTATCTATTGATTTGTTTTATTTTGAGATTTATAAGAACATGTGATCTATTATACGTGCAATATATGTTTACTTTAAGTGATTTAATTGTAACAATCAATCAATTAGATATAGAAAACAAATAAAAGATTGGATTCATTATCGACAGAGGCGAAAACATTATTCAAGCTTTTATAATAGTAAAGATATATTAGATAGATGCCCATCTTTTAATAAAATAAAATATAAAAAAAAAGAGAGAAAAGGGTAAAATTATCATATTTTAGACGGGGGAGGGGGAGCTTTTGACTCAAAACAAAAGTTAGGAAGTTTTTTTTTTTTATTTTGTTTTTCTGACCAAGGAAAGTAGGGAGAGACCCTACCTCTGAATGCTTTAACTAAAAATATAATATGTACAAAGTTAGAGTTGAGGGCAACAGGAAGTCATACTGAGCCCAATACCATATCAAAATACATAGCTACCGAATATAGTTTAAGTATTACATGACAAAACAGAAAGATATCAGCAACATTAGTTCAAAATAAGCATAGAGTGCATCAGAAAGTATAGCAGGAGTCGCAGACAGGGCAATCAAGTGTGGGAGGCCTGGTCTTCATCATCACTAATGTCCACCACCCTCACTACCTGGGAGGCTGCTGCAATTGAAGTGGGACTTTGGAGGAGGCACAGTGTAATCTGCTCATTGATAGCATCCAAGATCTTGGTCTTCTTTCTGCTAGGTGGTACTTCATTCAACCAAGAAGCAAAGTAAAAAATGACATCATTTATAAGCTTAGCAACTGTAGAAGATGAAGTAGTAAAGATCATATTGTTTCTCTCAAGCCAAAGAACCCAGCAAATACTAGCAACCAGTAAGCACCAAACATTTCCAATTTGAGGTCTTAATGGAAGAAATGTTTAGTGTGTAGAAATGGAGCCAGATTTCTCTAGCAAGTGGACATTCAAAGAAGATGTGGAAGCATGATTCTGATGGGCATGCACAAGTTGTGCATGCCTCATAACCAGCCCAGCCTCTTCTCTTCAAGTTAGACTTAGAGGCTATCTTATCCCAACTGAGCAACCATACGAAAATTTTGCATTTGAGGGGGCTGAAGGTCTTCTAGGTAGCAGCAACATATGGTGAGACCATCCACCTATTGATGAAGACCTATTGATGAAGAAGTTATATGTAGACTTAGCAGCATCACCAGAATATTTCCATCTAGGCAAGTCTTTGTCAACTAAAGAAGAGTAGTTAGCAAGGATATTCTGTAATTGGTCCATTTCAATGGTCAGTTCCCCCACCAGAACCCTTCTTAACCTAGGCCTCCACACCTAGTAACCATCAAGCCAGTAGCTTTGTGATAGAAGAGGGGCCTGAATGTCCCAAGCTAGCTGAGCAAACTTAGGCAAGTTATGTTGGATGCTAAGATCTTCAAGCCAATTTGATGTCCAGAACCGAATATTGCAGCCATTTCTAATCTTCCAAGAGATGCCAGAGAAAAACTGATGCTTGAGAGAGTACAATCCCAACCAGAAAGCAGAAGTTAAAGAAGGGCAACGGAAGGAGTTGCTGCTTGGATTAAAATATATGGAGTGAAGAGTCTTACTGACCATATTTTGAGGCTCACTAATCAATTTCCACCACCATTTCATTAGAAGATATTGATTGAAAGTATTAAGGTCTAGAATGCCCAATCCTCCCCGTTGCTTAGGTTGGTAAGCTCTCTGCCACTTGATATTTGTCTTGCCTCTACAACAGTCATCAGTCCCAGCCCAAAGGAATCTACATCTAATTTGATCCAGTCTTAAAGAAAGAGGCATAGTAGACTAGGAGAGCAAGAAAGAACTGAGTTAATTAATAAAAGACATCCACCCTTTGAGAGCATTTTACCCTTCCATGAAGATAGTTTCCTTTCAACCTTAGCAATAAGAGGTAACCAAACCCTCTTCTTAGGTTTCCCTCTAGTCAAGGGCATACCAAGGTATTTGATTGGGAAACCCTCTTCTTGGCATTCAAGGATATGCTGGAATGCAGCTTGCTTGGCCCTGGATTTGCCAAAGTAGATCAGAAATGATTTGTGGAAGTTAATTTCAAGGACAGAGACATCAGCGAAAATATGAAGAAGAAGCTTTAGGTGAATAACTTCATGTTCCTCTCTTGAGCAGAATATTGAAGTATCATCAACAAACTGCAAAACAGAGAGATCAGGGAGAGGATTTGAGATGCACAAGGGGTAGAAGGTTCCATTTTCTCTAACTCTCTAAAGCATCTGGGCCTGAGCATCCACCACCATACTAAAGATATGCATACACTTTGCAAACAAATTTTGGTGAGGTTCCATTTTGTAATTTTCCAAACAAATTTTGGTGAGGTTTTGATTTTCAAAATTTTGACAAACTTTAGCCCAAGTCCGTATTGCTTTAGTTTCTGACTCTGAATCACTTCGAACTAACTGCACACGGTTAAAATTACAAAATAATGGGATGTGGTTTTCTGTAGTCGTAAATACACTTTGTAAGCAAATGTTCTGCAGTTTTGAAACTTTAAAAATTTGACGAAATTTAGCTTACATCCCGATTGCAGCAGTATTGGATTCTGAATCACTTCTAACTTCGCACGGCCAAAATTTACGAATGTAAGGGAAGTAGATTTCTGTATTCATAAATAAACATTGTACTCAAATTTTAGTGCGGTTTTGAAACTCGACAATTTTGACGACCTTTAACCCACGTCCGCATTACTGCAGTTTTGGGCTCTGAATCACTTCGTACTTCGCACTGTCAAAATTTACGAAAGAATGTGAAGTAGGTTTCTGTAGTCATAAATACACTTTGTACACAAATTTTGTTGAGGTTTGGATTTTCAAAATTTTAACAAACTTTAGCCCAAGTCCATATTGCATTAGTTTTCGACTCTGAATACACTTTGCAAACAAATTTTGGTGAGGTTCCATTGTTTGCAAAGGGGTAGAAGGTTTCATTTTGTAATTTTAAAGATATGCATCCCATACTACACATTCCCTAACCAAACAGTGTTCTTCAATTCATGGAGTTCGATCCCCCGCTATGCATCCTACTCTTGTGCTCTCTCATGTCTCTGATACTCTGGTGATGATGAGGTTGTAGTCATCCGGTTTACTCCAGTCGCTGTCACGCTAGTGGTGTCCAATTCCTGTGTTTATCAACTGCACTCGGGGTCACAGTCGCATGGCTTATTTGGTCGCGACTGAGACCCATAGTAGGTAATGGTAATTCTGCATCCTCGTACCTCACTAAAAGCTGATGTACGAACACTAGGGGCTCCCTACCGAGAACATTATTTTAGAGCCCCAAAGAGTTCACTCACATGGAAGTCGTTAAGTCCTCTGCCTGCACTGATCAACATAGGACCTGACGGATATTAGGGTTTCCCTAACTCTTCGTTGCACTCGTCCTTACACTAGACCAGAATTTGCAGTCGAGACGACGTCACCACTCCAAACCTCTTCAAAGCTTGTTACGGATATGAAGGCACTCACGCTGAAGACAATAGAGCCCCAATGTCACACCCCGATTTTTTTATTATATCCTTCTATCTATATAATAAAACACAAAGAAAGCTATCAAGTGGCTCTCCTTCAATCCCCCAAAATCAATGGCCAAGATCTAACCTCACAAAACACATCCCCCCCCCCCAAAAAAAAAATTCCCCACAAAACTCAAATTCAAATTCCCCCAAAACAACTCCTTTATTTATTTAATTATTTCTCTCTCTCTCTCTCTCTCTCTCTCTCTCTCTCTCTCTATATATATATATATACACTTATGGAAACATGGACTTTTTTATACCCCAATTTATAATTATTTTTCAGCATATACTAATGGAAACATGGACTTTTATTTACAACTAATTATTGTCATACTATTCAAACTTGAGCTACCTAATTATTGATTTACTGTTTACAAGAATTTTCATATGTTGTATTGTTCTGCAGACGTGCCGTGCCCACGGGCAAATCTAGTTTATTTATAACTCCTAGAAGACGCTGTTTACAATTTCTATGTTATCCTATACTTCCCTGCACTTCCAAAACTCTTATATTTTTCCCAAATAATAAGTAAAGAATTTAGTAAAAATTTCGGCAGTCTCCCCTGTAATTTTCTACCCGTAAAACCTTTCGGCTTACGAAAATTTGTGAACAATTCAATAAATATCAATACTTGTAATATATCAAAAACCTCCCCAGGCTAATTCAACAAACGCATCATGAAGATCATATATATGCTCTGGGGGGTACTATCATCATCCAATCACAAATTATCAAATTAAAACCATAAATCTTCTAACTTTCTTAAAGAAAATCATACCTGTTCGAAGACTTCTAATCCACATACGAATCCATCACCTATCAACACACTAGAATAAAATATAATAAATTATTCACCTGTATATCCATTCTTTCTATACCTTTCCTTATACATTATACACATATACATATTTGTCTGAACATAAAGTTTCAAATACATAATCGGAATTATTTTCCTAAATGCTCCCCACTCACTTGCTAATGAAATCTACCTACAAAACATGGAAGTCAGAGATAATCCCTGAACCCCAAAACTACAGGGGTCAGCCAAACTGGTGAGAGTATAATCTACTAGATTACCAAATAAAATAAATGATAAAACAACAATTGAAAGAACTTACAAACATAAGGTTAATTAAATGTAACCCGAATTTGAACATATAAACATAGTCAAAGTGATTTTGCACGAAAGTAATCCTCTGTATCTTCAACCAATCTACAAATCCATATTCACTCAATCATATAATATTACGCTCATCCATTCTTATAATATCACATTTACCCATGTCTAATAACACGTCTCATAACATTTCGTAATACCTGAACCTTCATTCTCATTCTAATTTCATCATACAGCTTATTTAATGCTCATTCTCATTTTTTCATATACTTGGCTTTATAATTCATTTTTATCTCATCATATAACTCAAATTACTTTTCATTATTATTAATAATATATCTTTCTTTCATTTTCGCATACACCTCATATTACACTTCACTTTAACTTCCACTCTTATCACATTATACTCCGCACTCCAAACATAGTTTGGGTAACACTACACCGCACCCCAAAATCGATAGCTTGGGTAATAATTACCGCACCCCAAGTAGAACTCGGGTAATATAACATCACATCTCAAGCCAATAACTTGGAATATTACTTTACTTTCATTTCCATCTCGCAATACAACTATCATATCAAAAACCCTTCAATTCACCTAGGGAGTTGTTCCAAGGTAGGTAGTTCCCACCGTTTCCATGGAAATAGCGGGCGAGTAGTTCCTCGACACAATTCCAAGGTGCATCAACTCTTAACATACCATATTTTACTTTAATAACCATTATCATCACCTATTACCACTTATATTATTCTTCACATCATTTATTTCACTTCATGTTTCACACTCCTATTACATATTACCTTAATTTTCATTCGTAAAATACCTACACATTTTCTTTTACTTCTTGTATCCATTCCCCTAATACAATTTCTTCATTAAATTCATATTAATTCACACACATACTTCCCTTACTTTTTCATTCTCATTTCGTATCATACACTTTCTATACTTTCTCATATTCATTTCACTTTTTTTACTTTCTCAATCTCATCTTATAATATAACTTATTTTACTCTTTATTCTCAACTCATAATACACTTACTTTAACTTCTCATTCTCATTTCACACCAATTACTTTCTTTACTTTCTCATTTCACACGTCACTTTCTTTACTTTTTCATTCACATTTCACTTTCTTTACTTTCTCATTCACATTTCACTTTCTTTACTTTCTCATTCACATTCCACATACTTTTTATTCATTTTTATTAATGTGTCGACCAGTGAGCCATAGTATCCCAATATACTCAAAGCCGACAACCCAGTAAACATGCGGACCTCTGCCTCCCTGGGGTCTTACGCGTCCGAGGCTACGTCTTCCGCCCAGCCTATGCCAGCGAGGGAAACACCAAACCCCAAGTAGAACTTGGGTACTTACTCCCAGCCGAAGCTAGCAAGGGAAACACCTTACCCCAAACATAATTTGGTACTTCCTTGTGCCAAAACCAACGAAGGAAAAGAAAACACCGCATCCAAGCGAAGCTGGGTACTTCCTTATGGCAAAGCCAACAAAGGAAAGAAAACACCGCACCCCTAGTTTCACTAGGGTACTTCCTCGCAACATCTGTCATTAAGGGAAAATCACCGCACCCCAGCTGAGCTAGGTAATAACCGGGTCTCAAGCCGATAGCTTGGGCGATAAAAACACCGCACCCCAAACATAGTTTGGATAATAAACATTGCACCCCAAGCCGGTCCTTTGGTGTTAGGAGGTCTAGACTAAACCCCCAGGATTTCTGTAGGTACTGCTCAACAAAATTTAACTGTTATTATCATTTTCATTTCATCTTTTCATCACCACACATCATCTCATCTTTTATTTCAATAATTTCGCAAGATTTTTTACTTTAACCAAGTAATTTGTTATCTCATTATCTCACATATTCACATAGACCTATTTATTTCATTTATAAGGTTATTACTTCATATTATTCCGTATCATAAATGCACCAAAGTAATTGTTCACTCACATTATAGTATCTTATGAACATGCCAAATTAAGTAGATGATTACACAATATTACCGTCTATTAGTTTCACTTTAAACATCGTTGTATTATACATATACGCACTCATTAATGTCATCGATTACGCTATCATAACTCATTATCACCCATAACACTAAATATTCAAATCACATAAATTCTCCATACAACACAATTTCAACATATAAAGATTCTGTATTTTCAGTTAAATATTCATTTAGATATAACTCACAAAAATCACATCGAATCTGCATAAAATTTTGCCACAACAAAATATGTACCTAGTACAATCAAACTCACCTGACGAATCGAGTAATCGAAGTCTCGTGTTCGCTCGGCAGCCAATCAAAGTTCAACTTTTTCCACATAAATAAAAAATTATAGAACTTCTTAGCCAGACGCTTAAAACACAAGCTATCTACTTACAACATGTCACAAATGACATATGTAGCTAAGCTACAACGATGGATTTTGAATTCAGATCCCAAAGCACAATTTCATTTATCGATCAGAGGATTCAAATACGGAAAATCTCCGATTTCCTAAATTCTTTATTCCAAAACTCCTAATATCTCAAATTAGAATTAAATAATAATAATAAAACTCAATTATACCTTCGAACCTATAAAATGCTCACCTCAAACTCGCTTGGGCATTTCATCGAACACCTAGTGCGCGTAGTTATCCTACACATAATTTCAACCATTTTACTAGAGAATTAATTCTACAAAAACATTATAAATTCACAATAATCATCTAATAATGTTCTACACCCTTCACCACATATTATTTAACCATTAGAATCAAATTTCTATATAATTTCTCACAACCCTAAAATTTGGCATTATGTCCAACCTACAAATCTTATTTCTTCCATGTTGTCCACAAATTCTCACTTCTAGCATATTCTATATGCTCTACCCATCACATACATCAATTTATATGAAAAGAAACCAAAAGCATATAACCCAAAATCAAATTATAAATTTCTTGTATACCTTCTTGACGTCCTCTTCAAAAATCATTGTTGCCACGCTGAAGAACACCCCAAACTCTCCTAAAATCCCTAAATAATTTGAAGCTAACCTTAAAACTCTGGTAAATGGGCTTCAGCTGAAAGAAAAAGGGGGAAAGAGGCATTTTGACAAAATGGAGGGGAAGGGGGAGAAGAAAAGAAAATGGAAAATTAACTATAGGCCCCCTATTTGGCCAAAAAATAATTATATACCCTTCTAGTTGTAACTTCTAGTCATTTTCTTGTAAAAATCACTTCACCTCATGCTTAAATGCATCATAAACATAAAATAAAATTAAAAGTCTATTTCTATGCATAATTGTAATCAATATCAACAGTTGTAATCAATAGCAATATATATATATATACGAATATTTCAAGCTTTTAAACATACATAAACATTACAAATTTTAACTTCATGTTATAATCTAATAATTCCTCTGATTAGCATTTTATTTCCCTCCAATATCGTACAAACACCCCAGCAAAATTTCGTGTCAAGATGGATTTTATAGCTCCGAGAAATCTAACTTCAAAACTCCTATCTTTTCAATTTTTTAAACATTTCGGTCCAATTCACTTTTCGATGAAATAAATATATAATAAACTCAATTATATGTAAATAAATCCTCAAAATCACATAAAATGTAGCGCCTCGAATTTTCAATAAATAAATTCAGAAATACGTGGCACAGTTCCCCGCATCTACCTCAATGTAATAGTAAACATAGCAAACACAGAAAAAATTTCAACTTTTATTACATCAATTCTTTACTTAGCATAGCGAAAATTAAACACATTGAATTACGCTTTCTTTCTTTTACAACCCATTCTTTTATAATTTGCATAAGCCATATTATCATTCTACCACGTGCATCCAAATTCCAAGCTAATGGTACCTAGCTGTAAAACATGAGGCTAGAGATAACCCTAACTCCCAAAATTACGGGGTCAGCCATAACGGTGTGAGTGATATAAAAGAAACACAATTTAAATGAAGCATAAAGAATAAATTTGTAATCAACACATTCTCACGTACTAACAAACGGAACGAAATAAGGCTAAATTTTAAAAAATCACACTATGTTTTTGACCAGTTTAAAAAAACCGCACTAATTTTTTTTTGTTCAAAAAAGGACACAAAATTTCAAAAAACTCCACTAGGTTAGTTAGGGTTAAGGTTAGGATTAGTTCGAGGGGGGGTTATTTATACATCTGTTTAGTTAAATGATATTTTTTTAAACACAAATGAAAGATGAATGTGGTTTTTTTAAACCCAACCCTAACCCTAACTCTAACCCTAACTAACCTAATGGAGTTTTTTGAAATTTTATGTCTTTTTTTTTAAACAAAAAAAAACTTAGTGCGGTTTTTTTTTAAACTGGCCGAAAACTTAGTGTGGCTTTTTTTAAATTTAGCCTATGAAATAACGATAAATAAAGTATAAAACATCAAGTGAAACTAAGCAAGAAACATCATGCATAATACAAGTCAAGAAAACGCAAATGCAGTATGATGACTCTTTAATGCATACTTGTCGATTCTATGCATTCCATACTACATAGGTCCTGTGCAAGCCCTTATCATTCTCCACTTTATAGGGTTTAATCCCTCGTTATGCAACTAATCCTACTTCGGTGATAGAAACAAGATTTAGAATACTCCGCGAATAGGCCTAACAACCCTCGATGCGCAAGCATCATGTAAGCATAGCTCTAACTTCGGAGAATCACCTCCCAACCGTGTATCCCACGAATAGGCCTACCGACCCTCGATATGCAGATACACAGTACATCCCACGAATAGGCCTGCCGACCCTCAATGCGCAAATGCATCGTATGTTCCGTGAATAGTCTTACTGACCCTCGACACGCGAACATACCAACTGTCCTCTAGACATTCTATGAATAGGCCTGCCGACCCTCGACACACGAATATACTAGGGACACAACAACACACATTCCTGGAATACATCCGTTGGACTAACAACAGAGCCCATACTTACGTTTCCTAAGTTCTATCACATCTCCACTAGTGTCTGTCCTTAGGTTGATTATTATTAATTAAAACACAGCTTTCCCCTCCCTAGATTTAGTGTATCCTGCCGGATTTAATTTCACTAAAACAACACGAATACTCCAACTGGCCAAGATCCAAAAAATCTCATTTGCCGGTTTACAGGAATCCCACTCAATCTCTAGGGACTCAAAACTCGAAATATCAACACAAACCTCACAATAAAATTTTTGATTCCATCATCAAATCGTTTATATTGACAAAACTTCTTTAAATTACACAAATCCAAATTTATCTGAATACTCACAATTTCCTGAAGTCAAATTTGAGAATAAATCTCTTAAACAACTGAGTTTCACAATTTGAAGTCATGGAAAAATCACAAAACATCAATCATTCGAAATCCGTATATAATTCGCTTTCTACGGCTGTAGAAATACGAGTTAAACTCTGTTATAACCAAAATATAACTCTTTGTAAAATACAGTAATATGTAGCAAAACTTCATCTAAAACAGTAGTTCAATAATCCATAAGTTCGAAGAAATAATCATTCAAGAAAACAACAGCAAAACTCCACAAAACCATCAACACAACAGTTGTCGGTCAACCAACATCTTAGTTCAAAAGTTGCGGTCGACTGACATGTTAAAAATCAAAAACCAACCATTTGACAGTCGACCGACATTTCATGTGTAAACTTTGAGCGGTCGACCGTCATGCCCAATAAACAACACCTTGAATTTCGTGCACTTTTCAACTGATACATAGTTTTAAATCTTTAAAAGGATAAATTTGTAAAATTAAAATCCTGAGATGATCAAATACAGCTTGTCTAACATACTGTAGTTCATAAATCAAATCAAACTCTCAACAAATTCACAAAAGAGCTATTTTTCATCAAAATCTTCAAATCAGGAACATATGAATATATGTGTGTATATGCATCAGTAAACTAATTAAGAAATCATTGTATATGAGTGGTATATTGTTTAACTACATCTCAATATCAATATGATTCAAAGATCGACTTGAAAACATCACAAAACTAAAAGAAATTCACTTTCGGCCTGAGTATCATCAGACCAAAAATCAGCCCAGTTCAACTCTTTCAAAACCTGATCGTTTGATCTCAAACCCCCTTCTTGCAACTTGTTAAACACATATACAAACTAGTTATATCAATTTGCCATTGATTATATGCATATACAACATTCATTAGTCAAATTTTTCTTCATTAAAACCCTCAAACAGATCATACATGTTCAATTTAGCAAAGAACCCTTCTTTATTCAACTTTATGTATCATACATCACACAATCTCATTATATATAATCAAATCAGAAAGAATGTGAAAGAAAACAACATACTCATGATTCCTACTAGGTTCTTAACAATCTCCAGTCATCTACATAGTAAATATATTCATCCATTGCATATTATTCATAAAAGTTCTACTTTTAATTACTCATTCATCAATTTATTCATTATATCATCCCACAATCATCTAAGATGTACTTTACAAGACAAATCATCATATTTAGCATGCATAGAACAACAAGAAACCAAATTCATATCACTCACCTTAATGAAGAATCAACGAAGATAATAACGAAATAAGAAAAGCTCCTCCTTTCGTAAAAAATCCAAGATCCTTGTTTCGAAACTCCAAGAAATCAACAATAAAATAATACTTTTGTTTTGTACAGAGAAGAGACGACTATAGCAGCCTTTTTAATAGCCGGAATTTGGTGTATTAGGGTTTTTGAGAAGATTTTGCAAAATATTCTTTTAGTTCAAAAAAACTCTTCTTCAATAAATTAGCAAAATAACCCAAATCTATTAGAATAAAAAAAAATATATCTTTACCTCTGAGTTAACCAGCCATCATGCTCAACCCAGAAAACCAAAAATCTGGAGTTTTTACTTCCAAGTGGTAATTTTGCACAAAAGCCCCTCTTTTCGTAATATTTGCAAACATGCCAAATAAATATATAAAAAGTCCAGAAAATTCATAAATAATACCTACTAATGAATATTAGGTTTCCCCAAAATATTTTCAGGCTTTGAGTTTCTCAAGAGAATATTTGTAAAACACGTGCAAAAAGGTAAATTTTGGAAAAATGTTTATTAAATCACCAAAAATCACTTTAATTGATTTATTAATTTTCAAAAAAATTATTTAAAAATCTAGGTGTTACATAAAATGTGTAAAAATATATATATTTTAAGATTTTATAAAAATAACTTGCGCTACACCCAAAGAGTTCACTCACATGGCAGTCCCTAAGTCCCCTGTCCGCAATAAACGAACCTAGGATACGGCCAGGAGTGAAGGTGCCACGCGTCCCCCTGATAGGTGAACACAACACCCACTAGTGCCTGTCCTTACATTCAACAACAACTCGAACTAATCCTAGAACACCAGGAACCCAAGGTACAAGAGCTAACCTACTCTAGGACTAAGATGAAGAATAAGGTTAATTAAATGATTACTAGCTTTTTATCTGCTTATCTGATTATCTGAATATCAAGACTCTACTCAATCTCTAATCCTATTTCATTATCTCATTGGATGTATGAATTATTATGCGAGTCTAGGTCTATTTCATTTTAACCAATTATCTTAGTTAGGCGATCTATCAAGTATTTCAAGCCCTAACTTAGTAAACAACTTAATTTATTATGAACAACTAGTTAAGTTCTACATGTAGAATCTTTTCTAGTTAATTACTTTTTTTCACTATTAGGACTTAACCCATCCCAAAATAGGGATCAACCTAGCCTTCGAAATCTGGCCCAAGGGTTGGTCTGCCTTGGCCCACACTTGGCCCGAACCAACGAAGAACTGACTCCGTCGATCGCCGCAACCGCCATCTACGCTTGGAGTTAGATTGCAACCTCGGCCTGACCCAAACACGTTGCTCCACTATCCTTACGCCCCATGGTCCTCGACAAGTGGTAGCATCAAACACAATGTTGGAATCCTTCCATGAACGACGAGCACGTCGGCGCACGAGTCGTCTCCTCCCATGCGTTCGAGGTGACACGGGTCCTTATTCTACCCATCTAGATATACCAACATGACTTAATTCTAGAGTCTCAATACTCAACCAATGTAGCCCAACATGGGTACACAATCCTAGGAATAAATTCTACACCATGAATATTCAAAAAGAATGCTAAAAAGCTCTAAAAATGGAAAATCGCATTTCCAAACAACAAGCACACCATTGGCGTTCATGCCAAAACAGAGTTGTTCTCGGTCTTGTTTCATTGAAGAAACGCGATCGGGTGGTCCTCATGCTTCTACTCAAAGTAGACAACAAGCACAAGCACAAAATAGGCATGAATTTCAATGATCAACATCTATATATAAACACCTATCATAATTTCTACTTCAAAACAGTGAACAAGCATGTCTATATTGTAGATCTACAAGCACACGTGAGCTACTCATAACATGAAATTTTAGTTAATTTAAGTCTCAACTCATTCCCACATCCACAACATGATTTATAACCCACAACAGCAACTTAAAACTCAGATTCTACAAGTTCAAACTCAATCTCATAGGCATAGTGCAAAACAGTGAGCTTTAAGAATCTGTGTTTCTGTTATCAATTGTAAAATTCATTACAATTCGTGTACTTATCCAAATAATGAGTTCATAGGCATCACAGAAAGCTCTATGTGTCTACTACAACTTTATTGTTACATACTTCTTCAGATTAAGTCGTTTAAGTGGTCAAATAAGTCATTCTTTAACATGCATGCAAAAATTTCTAGAACAGAGCAACAACTAACCATTACTAACATAAAATTACTTTTATAATATCAAATGATCTCTAAACTTCATTAAAATTGAAACATAGGTTCTTCATACATGGTAACAGAACATATTTAAATTTTAAGTGATTCTACCAAGTATTTTTCAAGTTCTAATTTCTTGAAGATTAGCTAAAAACAAAACAGATCATATTCACTCTATCTTTTCTTTTCAGAACAGTCAAAGGTTTCAGATTTTATAAAAATAGCAAACGATGTCCAAAAATATAAAATTTTATATTCAAGTACTTAACACATACTAGAAGCACATACTAAAATTTCAGCAATAGATCTTAAGTGGTTACAGAGTTATGAGTTTTGGAAAATCATAGTCAGAACACAAGCTAAGTCTGTTTTCTGTATAATAAGAGTTCAATTTCATATTTAATTAAAATATCAAATAAATTCCAAAAATTATGAAATTTGGAGGCAATCTGTATAACATGCCTAAGAATCTACATTTAAACTTTCAACGTCAAACTTTAATTAATTTTTAGCATCCAGACCTAGCACACTTTTCAGTTTACCTCTTTACTGTGTTTCCATCTAGTCTTACACTAATAAACTAGCATGCAACGAATTTCTACCACTTAACACATTTCATGACTCCTCATGCTGTCAAGACTACATCACAATTTCACCACACAAAAATTAAACAGTTCAAATATTTAGAAACACCCACCTGAAAATTTTGATGAAAATTACAACTTCAAGCTCCTAGCCTTGCTTTTGGCCATTCTTGCTCCAAGCTCCTAGCCCTTTTGGCTCCTTGGCTCCTTGTTCCACTACTTGGCTCCTTCTCCTTCCTCCAATTCAGTAGCTAAGTGTATAAGTATAGTAGAAATGGTTTGGAAGTAGAATTGAAGGAAGAAATGAAGTAGGGTTTGGATGAAGGGTTTAAAAAGAGAAGCTTCTTCAAGAATGGGGGGTTGTTTGGCCAGGAAGGGCATGGGGAAATGATGGGGCATCTGCATTTGACTGAGGTGGGATGGAGGTGGAGTGTAGGAGTGGAGAAGAGGCACTCAAGTGCATTTTGGAATACAAGAAACCCTAGATTCTATGTTTAAAAACTCAACTCTTCCCTCCAATTTGTTGGCCGACCACCTTATGCATGCACACTTCATTTTTGTTTTTTTGGGTTCATGACATGTTACACTACAAGTGTACAAGTCAAGTTAGGGTCAATTGAGTTCATTTGGGTCTAGTTTCTAGGTCTAGTTAAGTCATATTGCGTTTAATTCAATAATTTAAATCACAACAATCTCACACACAACTTCAATCAAATAGAAATTGAAATACACATAAATAATGTCAATACAATTTGTACATACAATTTGTAATAACACACATGAAATCGTATTATCACCATACGAAATAATAATTCAATATTATACGTCCTAACTCAATTATAGTTAAGACTAATATACGACTTAATTGAGAAGATATCTCAACTTCTGTTCTACAATTGCACCTTCGTTGCATTCAAAACATATCGAATAATAATATGCTTCAATACTTACTCAATTAAAATCGAGAAAAATTCATCAATACGAGCAACTGTTTATCATGCACGAATTAAAAATACAAAATAGATAATACTATTTTGCAGGGTCTTACATCTTTCCTGATCAGATAATGTAGCATTGAAATCTCTGCATAGGCCCCAACAAGGGCAGAGAAAGCTTCTGCATTGAATAATTTCATGCAAACAAACATCACGGTCTTATCTCAAACGGGGCATAAACAGAACTAAGAGACCATTCAAGTCCATATTGTTTGTCCCTGAGAGATAGAGACAAAGAAAATGTCAACACCTGTATAGAAGACATCAACCAGATTATCATTCCAATCAATCATAACCCCTCCACTGCTGCCTATGGCATCGAGAATTATCCATTTGCTAATAGCAAGGCCTCCATTGGATGCAAGCTTCCTTCTACTGGGATTTGACAACTTGGATTCTTGGATACAAACAATTGATAAATTTGCCAGTTGAATCCCATCTTTGATCAGAGAGCAATTGTCAGGGTTACCAAGCCACCTGACATTCCAACAACTGATCCTCATTTGTAAAACTTAGAACACAAAACACCAGGATGGAAAGAGAACACCGTCATACACATAACAAAGGAGAAGAAATTCATATCGAGAGGACAGTTGGCTTAGAGGGGCCAACTACCTTTCTCTCAGAATTTCTTAGCTTCGCAATGGCATGGAGCCCATTAGCCACCACCCCCACCAACTGACCAACATCAAGCAGATCTTCATCAGACAAAAGCTTAAAAGAATTGAAAAGCTTAGTACTTGAGGTAGCTGAGCCCTTATTGTGCCAGGTGGTAGACACAGATCTCTTAGCGGACTTGCAGGCCAGACTCCTGGTGGAGGTAGAGCCTCCAAACAATGACAAAGGCTTCTTGTGGAAGTTGGAAGGCATATCTTTCTCTTTTGCTTGGTCGCCAAGTTCTCAAAACTTGGGGGGATGCTGGTGGTAACTGAAGGAGCTTCTGTGGGTTTGGGTGGCAGTGCTGAGGGAGCAGGCTGAGGGATAGGGAAAGGGTTGATGTTGCTTGGGGAATTGGTCTTTGGGGAGAAATGGAGGCCTCGTTCATAACTTTGTGGGCTAGGGCCTTCTCAACCGCAGGCTTGATCCGTTGGAATAAAGAAGTAGGCTGATTAACCACTTTATTCTCCCAAACAAAGGCCATATAACCGTTGGAGCTTTTTTCAGAGTCAAATGGGGAGTCATCTGAGGAGGGTGAGGGGTTACCGGCCTTAATGTTGGGGGAATTGATATGGCTATTTTGGGGGCAGAATCTATGGAGCAGCTATCTTTGGAAACCAAATCAATTGCTGGATCTTGGCTCATCTTCATCTTACCTTCCCTGATTTCTTGGCGCAAAATCTCCCTCTCATTTTGAACTTTAAAATTTTCTTATGGAGCAGTTTCCTCTCCCACCTCAACTGGTGGCGATGCTAGTGGTTAGACGGAATCACATGCAACATGGTGAACTAGCCCTGCATTCTGCAAGAGGACATTTACCTCTTCCATAAAAGCAGATTTATCCTATCTATGCCAGAAGGTGCCCTAGCCATACTCAACATTGCCATTTGATCTAGTAAACAATTGAACCTTGCTACTTTGCACATTGTCAACTAGTATTGGTTGACCAACGATGAGAACAGGCACATAAAAAACTTGCTTCTCCAAGGACCATGGGACAGTGTAGTGGATAGTTAGGATTTTGGAATGCATGTGATGTCTTCAACCTCAATCAGAACCAGAGCTTGATCTTGCTTCTCAGCATCTCTTTTCTCCTTGCTTATAGTTATAAGCTTGGCGAATGGCTTAACAAGGGACTCAAGAGATCCTTGATTCCACAAGTGAAAACGGGGCAAAGGAATGTTGATCCAAACAAAACAAGGTTTAGGTTTGAGCTTAGGGTCATAATCCATAGACCAAGGCATGAAGGTCGCCTGAAACCCTGAGAAGCGAAAGATACCTTCCTCCACCACCGTGCTAGTGCTCTCTGCCCGTTGGGAATTGAACATGATAGACACAGTCTCCCACCTTCTTGAGCTACCACCACCATCCCTGGCCTTCCCAAGCAAAGTTCAGGGCACTCTCCACATCCCTAGCCGTTGGAGAGGATCTCGGGTTAATGAGAAGAAGAAAAGCACTGGCATGCAGCGATGGGAGGGATTTCGCGAGATCAGTATTGTGAGCCACCTGAACCACCAAGGACTCACGATGATTGAACATGGATCAGTCGTGCACTTTGTGGCCAATTTTTTTGCTGTTGAAGCATTCCACGCCAAATTTTCTGTAGTTTGCCGCCAAGTGGTCGCACTTGCCACATTTCATTCACCGAATCTCCATCTTCTTCGTGCTCCGACAATTTGACGATGGGTTTTTTGGATTTTTATAGGGGAAATAAGGTTTGGGGTTGGGTTAAAAATAGGGTTTGGGGGGCAAAGTAGGGAGAAAGGAAGGGGCGAAAAGGCAGTTTGTGGAAATGGCATGGAGGCACATGAGAAGATGGGGAATATGAAGGGGTTGGATGTGATGGCGACGTGACTGATGAGGGTATGGGGCAGAGAGAAGTACTTGAGCATAAGATTTTTTTCTACCCTAGGCGCCCACTCTCTCTCTCTCCCTTCTCTCCTCACCCATCTCATTTTTTGGTGTCAATTTTTTTTAATAACAATTTACCTTTTAAATGTTGGGTTTTTTTTTGCTTAACTTTTCAATTTTTAAATAGTTACTTCAAATTTCGCTATTGTTGTCCTTTTATTCGTGAATTGAAAACTCTTAAGCACGTGATATTGTGTCATATTTTACGTAGTACATCTATTAATGTTAAAAACTTTAAGGGGACAGAGCAGCCAACTCAACACTCTAGAAGGTTATTATGAGTCAAACGTATAAAAAAATTTCAGGGAATATATTATAATTTTCTGTAAAAGCTTTACTTGGGTTCTTTTTGTTTGTAAACTAGATTTGCCCGTGGGCACGTGCCTACGGCACGTCTTCGGAACGATACTGCATATGAAAGTCTTGTAAATAGTAAAATAACAATTATGTAGCTCAAGTTTGAATAGTAAAACAATAATTAGTTGTAAATAAAAGTCCATGTTTCCATTAGTATATGTTGAAAAATAGTTATAAATTGGGGTGTAAAATCCAACTTCTTAGAACTTCGAGTGTAGAAAATGATGAAATTTAAATGTTGATGAGATATTTGCTATTTTCAATGTAACATTAGTAATAAAAAAAATGCATATAAAATCTGAAAATTTAAAAATCTGAAATTTGAAAATATAAATTTCTGAGTAAATAGAAAGAGAATGAGAGAAAGAGAGGAATAAATAAATAAATAAATAAAGGAGTTGTTTTGGAGGGGATTGAATTTGAGTTTTGGGGGGAAACTTTTGGGCGGGAAAATATGTTTTGTGAGGTTAGATCTGGACCATTGATTTCAACCCTATTGAAGGAGAGCCACTTGATAGCTTTCTTTGTGTTTTATTATATAGATATGTGCATTTAGTATGATTTCTCGAATTTAGTATAGTATCAAACTACTTCATATAAACACAAGGACTTTATGCTTAAATTCATTATTTATAGATGTTTTTTGTTTTTTTTATTTACATTTGAAAAGAGTGCATTGCTCTTGACAATTCATTCAAAAAATAAAATGTTAACTCGTTAAAATTGGGTTCATTAAGTAATACGTAAAAATTTCCGATGGACTTCATATATATTAACTACGACTTAAAAGAATAATCCGTCTGTTTGTCGAAGATTATAATATTTATTTATTTTCCATAAAAAAAGAATACATATATTCTACATGTTACTTCTGTAGTTCTCCTTGACGAAGCGTTTACCCTTCTCTAAAGATAGATGATTTTTGCCTTGTTTTACTCTGAAAAAAAAGGAAAAACATGAAAATCATGTCACCCTTCAAACAAGCTGACAATGACCACCAAAGTAGATGTTAAAATCAAACCATACATCTGTTCAAGACTTGAGCCATATGAACAGGGCCGGCCCGGAGGTGGAGGCCGGAGAGGCGGCCGCCTCGGGCCTCAAACTTTTATGCATTTTTAGGGACTCCCAAAAAATTTCCTTATACCTATATATACATATTTTGCACGTGAATTTAAATTACAATTTGTAATTTTGAGCCCCAAATATAATTTTTATGGGAGTTCGTCTCAGCCCCCGTAAGTTTAGGACCGACCCCCTCATATCTAAAAAGAAATCTGACCAAGTATGTGGTGATGGCAAGCCTAACTTGTTTTTCTCAAATGCTAATACGTTCCCAACTATCTTCATTATTTTCTTTTTTTTCGCTTTCCTTTTCAAATGTCTTTAACAAGTTGGACCGGTCATTTTTGAAAACAATAGCAACCCCTTCTTCATTCTCAACAATTGTTTTCATCTTTGAGTTCATCAGAAATGATTTTGTTCTTATAGCTGGGCTTATATACTTATATCAATGCTCATTCATAATGAAATTACTCATTTTTCTTGCAATTTAAACCTCTACCGAAAAAAATTTCTCCTTCGTAATGAGGAGTTGCATGTTGGTAGGTGATTGGGCTAGACATGTTGGGGCCGTTGGTAAGGGGGGTGTTTCGATTGGTAAAAAATATTGGGAATATGTGGAGTACAAATTTTCATGGTTATTTATGTGTCTGGATGGAGAACAAAATTAGTGGAAAACTTTTCTGCCATATGACGTGATATCTTTTTTATTATTTAATGTTTTCTCCTAAAAAAGTACGGAATACAGTAGAAAACTTATTTAATACATTGGGTTTATTCCATTTCCACACATATGATCTTTATTATTTCCATATTCCCATCCGAAATCTTCATATTTCCAAATTACTACCTCAAATCAATATGATGATTCCAAAAATATACTTATGTTTAAAACAACTATTTTGCCATTTTGTGTTCCTCTTCATTATCTAATTCTTAATTAAAAGTAAAGAGAGCCCTAGAAATTATTTTCAATTTCTTTTCAATTTTTTTTTTGACTGGTAAAAGGTAAGGTAATCCCCAATTTCTTCAAATCTCTTGTAATAACTTATCCTAGTAACCATTAAACTTCAGTTCTCCTCAAATTATTTCCAACAAAAAATCTTAGGTTCATATGTTTTTTACATCTTTTGTGGCAATGGAACTTTGAAGACTAAGAAGTTATGCTATTATGCTTATTAAAAGAGATGGAACACTCTTTGAAGAGGAGCTGGAGATGATGAGTTCAATCAGAATTTTATTGTAGAGAGATGAGACATTATTGGAGAAATTGGAGACATTAGTGAAGAAATTGAAGAAGTTGACAGAAGAGAAAAGAAGAATTTTAAATAAAGAAGATGGTTGGGTAGGGGTTAGTTTGGAAATTAAAATATATTTTTATTGGGTTTGAACCCAACAAAGAGAACATTCAAAATATATTCCTAACAATTAATGGAAAAACTAATGTTATGTGGTTTTTTGAAATCACTACATGAATTTGAAGTGGAAATATGAAAATATGAAGAATGCGGGTGAAAATATGGAAACAACAAAGATTAGAGGTGTGGATATGGAGAAAACATTTTAAAAATTTTTTTAATAAACTTTTTCTTACAGCCAAACCAAACCTATTTAGGAAAAATCATTTTTCATTAAAAGTAACCAAATAAAATTAGCTGAAATAAATTTTCCTGAAATATCTTTTAAATGAATATTTTCTATGTATTCCAACATATACATCAATCTAAATACCTCCAAATCAGACGAGGTTTGTCAAAATTTATCCCAAGGAGATAAACAAATAAAGAGGAAATGCTAATGTGTCCTAATATTCTATGATAAACTAATAAGAATTTAAGAATTAATGTACAAGTCCAAATATTAGGATTGATAAGTGAATCTCTACATGCTTTAATGTCTTTTCGCAAAATTTCTAGGGTTTCTTTATAATGACACTCTTTTTTTGGACCTAGAAAGTTAGACATAATGTATACCTCAAAATATATCAATAAAAAGCATAGATGTGTACAAACTAAGCTAGGTGAATTCGGACGAAGATATGGGGAAGAGGGTTGTGAAGAAAGAGATGAGACTCCTAGCTAGGGTTAAAAGAAGCTAGAGGACTACTGTCGTACACTTCTACTTGTCAATATATAGCAGCACAGTTTGATAATTGTGCAAGTAAAAATAAACCACACAGAAGGAACCAAAGACTACAAAACAGGAGAAGACTCCTCAAAAAGCATTATAGATAATGAAGAGTTGGAACTTAGTGCATAGGACGCTGGTTCTAAGGCAGCAATAGAAACCATTCAAAGCTACTACTGATTGACATAGGATTTGCAGCCATGCTTTCAATGCGAAGAAGATCCAGTGCATTTGAACTTGCCAGCGAGCTCACCATCTCGGTCTTCATTTTGCTTGTACCTACTGCATTTACCAATGATGCAAACCACAATTTAGCCTTGGCAATAACTTAATCAACATGATTAAAAGTAGCATTGAAGACTCTGTTATTTCTTTCTATCCATAAACTCAATCAAACAACAAAAGTAATAAGTGCCCATGTGTTTGACTGTGTGTGATGTGAGGGGGAAAAAACCAACTAGAGAATGCTTGCTCTAGGGATGTTGGCAGTGATGGAATGTGGAGCTTGGAGGTGAAGTGATCCCAGGTCTGTGTAGCCAGGGGGTAGGAGAAGAAAATGTAGAAGTTTGTCTCAACAGGACATAGGTTAGATGTGCAAGTATGATCTCCATTCCAACCCTTCTTATGCATAGTTTCCTTAGAATTTGGCTTATCCCAACCTAGCAACCAAATGAATATCATGACTTTAAGTGGAGCAAAGTTTCTCCTTGTAGCAATCTAATAGGTTGAGCTTATTCCTCCATCGTTGAAGAATCGACAGGCAGAGTTCACTGAGAATTCTCCTGATTTATCGTGATTCCAGATTGGTTTATCAGTAGCTTGAGGAGTGGGGGATAAGTCTGCAAGTGCCAAAAGTAGAGCTTCCTTTTCTCTGGCCATGGATTGGTTAACAATTCCTTGAAGTATCAATCTCCAGTTCCATATACCATTGACCCAATCCCCTTGTGAGCTGAAGGGGGCTTGAATATTCCAAGCAGTAGAAGTCGGAAGGGGGTGGGAGTGAAGAACTAAGGAGTCATCTAGCCATTTATGTTGCCAAAAGAGAATCCATGTACCATCATCAAGAGTCCATCTAATTTTGCTGTAGAATTGACCTTTGAGGGAGAAGATACCTCTCCAGAAAGAAAATGCATGTGTAGGGAAGTATAGGATGAAGAGGCTTGGTTGAAGTATAGGGAATGCAACACAGAGCATTCCAGAGCAGAAGGATTAGAGTAGAGCTTCGACCACCACATCATAAGAAGAGAGTTGTTGAAATATTTGAGATCTAATACTCCCAATCCTCCTTGGGATTTTGCTTACATATCCTCTTCCAATTGAGATTTGCTTTACCTTTACAATCTGTGTCATCTCCAGTCCACAAAAATCGGCTTTCTATCTTGTCGATTCTCCTAATCGCCCACATGGGAAGCTTGAAGAAAGAAGAAAAATAGAGAGGTAGTACATAAAGAACAGAGTTAATCAGGATCTGCCTCCCTCCTTTTGAGAGCATATTACCTCTTCAAGAAGATAATCTCTTCTCAATCTTTAAAATAACTTGTTTTCATTCCCTGTTGCTAATCTTCTTCTAAGGTAGGGGCAATCCCAGGTAGTTCAAGGGAAGCTTATCAGGTTTACAATCCAGAATATGAGAGAAAGAGTGCAGCATGTGGATGGAGCCAAAGTCGAACAAGGAGGATTTACAGAAATTGATATCAGGAACTGAGATATTTGCAAATAAATATAATCGTAGCTTGAGTTTGATGATCTCCTCCTTTTTTCCCCTGCAGAAGACAAGGGTGTTATATGCAAATTGTAGTACTGTGAGTTGGGAGAGTGGATTCCTATGTTGCAGAGGTGAGAAAGTCCCTTCTTCCTTTTCCAGGTGGAGCATCTTTGTAAGAACATCCATTGCTAGTATAAATAACATTGGTGATAAGGGGTTTCCTGCTTAAGCCCTCTCTTGCTATATATGGAAGCCCTTTTCGCATTGATGAGAATTTTGGATTTGGCAGTTGTTGCCGCTAAATTTGGTGTGGGGGTAAACAGATAGAACTTGTGGATTCTTGGGGAAACTGAATAGGAAGACCTGCGTACCTGTTCCGTCGGGCCTCGTTCGTCGTTCCTGCCGTGCACCTGCAAAAAGTGCGAGACACCGGGGTTGTTCCCGGCGACGCACCCTCCGACGCTCAAGTCAGTAATCTGGCAGACTATGAAAGAGCGTAAAAAACTGGTGAAAGATTGATTACCTCTTAATGGAGATGGATGGGGGGTATTTATAGGCGTCTTTTGGACTGGATTAGGAATGTAATCCTCGCGATTAGATAAGGAATATTCCCTGTAATCAGATGAGGTAAGTAATCTGATAAGGTATATTCCCCGTAATCAGATAAGGAATTGAATCCCTAATTCCTAGTGGACAGACAGAGGTAAATCAGGGCCGTTGATTAGGATTAATCAGGGACCTTGATTGTATTTCGCTGGACCGGGTGTGCAGCGGGTTGGAACCCGTACCCAGTTGACGTGGATCCGTTTATGGGTTATTGGTCTTTTGAATTAAAGACCCAGTTCCCATTTCAGACCCGTTTGTTGGCGAAATTACTGTTTTACCCCTGAGCTTCAAGATTCGTGTTCCGTTTGGACGATTTCGATTTAACCCTATTTTTAGCCATATCACGAGCCCCCCACTCCCGAAGATTGATGTTTAATCAGACTTCGAGGAGTAGTTTCACTGTTTTCACTGGCTATCAGGGTTCTATCGGGAACTAAACGGAGCATTGCTGAATCGCGAAGGAGGTGGTACGGTGATCTTTCCTGCAGACGGAACTCTTGAACCGTCATCGTGCTCTTCTTAGTTAGCGGTTTTGGCCGTTTTCGCTTGTTGGGTGTTGGAGCGAAGGGAGCCGAAGTCCCGCTCGTGACACACCCGGTGCCGCGGACATCTGGTGATTGACGCCGAACTCACTTGGTGCCGAACTCACCCCCGTAAGAGGGTCGGGGACACGAACGTTCGGTGGAAGGTGCCGAACTGACTAAGTGCCGAACTCCCGTCCGTAAAACGGTCGGTGGCACAAGAGCTCGGGGAACGGTGCCGAACTGAATACGTGCCGAGCTCACGCCTATAAAACGATCGGTGGCACGAGCGTTCGGCACCTGGTGGCGAGCTGAAAACGTGCCGAACTCATGCCTATAAGACGATCGGTGGCATGAGGGTTCGGCGCTTGGTGGCGAGCTGAAAACGTGCCGAACTCATGCCTACAAAACGATCGGTGGCACGAGCGTGTTCGGCGAACTGCAGCGAGCTGAAAACGTGCCGAACTCACGCCTATAAAACGATCGGTGGCACGAGCGTGTTCGGCGAACTGCAGCGAGCTGAAAACGTGCCGAACTCACGCCTATAAAACGATCGGTGGCACGAGCGTGTTCGGCGAACTGCAGCGAGCTGAAAAACGTGCCGAACTCGCGCCCGTAAAACGATCGGTGGCACGAGTGTGTTCGGCGCACTGCAGCGAGCTGAAAACGTGCCGAACTCACGCCTATAAGACGATCGGTGGCATGAGGGTTCGGCGCTTGGTGGCGAGCTGAAAACGTGCCGAACTCACGCCTATAAAACGATCGGTGGCACGAGTGTGTTCGGCGAACTGCAGCGAGCTGAAAATATGCCGAACTCATGCCTATAAAACGATCGGTGGCACGAGTGTGTTCGGCGAACTGAAGCGAGCTGAAAACGTGCCGAACTCACGCCTATAAAACGATCGGTGGCACGAGCGTGTTCGGCGAACTGCAGCGAGCTGAAAACGTGCCGAACACACGCCTATAAAACGATCGGTGGCACGAGCGTGTTCGGCGAACTGCAGCGAGCTGAAAAACGTGCCGAACTCACGCCCGTAAAACGATCGGTGGCACGAGTGTGTTCGGCGCACTGCAGCGAGCTGAAAACGTGCCGAACTCCCGCCCGTAAAACGATCGGTGGCACGAGCGTGTTCGGCGAACTGCAGCGAGCTGAAAACGTGCCGAACTCACGCCTATAAAACGATCGGTGGCACGAGCGTGTTCGGCGAACTGCAGCGAGCTGAAAACGTGCCGAACTCACGCCCGTAAAACGATCGGTGGCACGAGCGTGTTCGGCGAACTGCAGCGAGCTGAAAACGTGCCGAACTCACGCCTATAAAACGATCGGTGGCACGAGCGTGTTCGGCGAACTGCAGCGAGCTGAAAACGTGCCGAACTCACGCCCGTAAAATGATCGGTGGCACGAGCGTGTTCGGCGAACTGCAGCGAGCTGAAAACGTGCCGAACTCACGCCTATAAAACGATCGGTGGCACGAGCGTGTTCGGCGAACTGCAGCGAGCTGCAAACGTGCCGAACTCACGCCCGTAAAACGATCGGTGGCACGAGCGTGTTCGGCGAACTGCAGCGAGCTGAAAACGAGCCGAACTCACGCCTATAAAACGATCGGTGGCACGAGCGTATTCGGCGAACTGCAGCGAGCTGCAAACGTGCCGAACTCACGCCCGTAAAACGATCGGTGGCACGAGCGTGTTCGGCGAACTGCAGCGAGCTGAAAACGTGCCGAACTCACGCCTGTAAAACGATCGGTGGCACGAGCGTGTTCGGCGAACTGTAGCGAGCTGAAAGCGTGCCGAACTCACGCCTATAAAACGATCGGTGGCACGAGCGCGTTCGGCGAACTGCAGCGAGCTGAAAATGTGCCGAACTCACGCCCGTAAAACGATCGGTGGCACGAGTGTGTTCGGCGAGCTGAAAATGTGCCGAACTCACGCCCGAAAACGATCGGTGGGACGAGTGCTCGGCAGCTTCTGCCGAAATTTCGGACTTGTTTGTTTCTCTTTGGGTGGAGTTTTGGCGGTTCTGGTGGATGTGACCCTCTGCGCTTCTGACAGATGTGACGTCGTCTGTGTTTTCTGACAGATGTGACGTCCATTAACGCTGCCTCCTGGGCTTCTACCAGACGTGATGATCATTAATGCGCCGTCTGGATCAGCGCGGAGAACAAGGCGACGTTTGGGGTCTCTTTTTGTCGTTTTCGTGGGGGTGGGCCTGCGTTAGAGGCCCATTTACCTCGATTGAAGCGCTGGCTCCTCTATAAAAACCCTCACCCCCTCCTCATTTTTTACTTTCCAAGTTTTTGTTCCGGTCTTGGTCTGCTGTGAGAGAGCTTTAGGTGATCACTGACTGTTTTCCGGCGAAGTTTCCGACGAGTTCCCCTTTCAAGGTAACCTTCATATTTATCTTCTAAATATGTCTGTTTCCCATACTTCTTCTTCGTCCGAGCCCTCCCTCGGAGCCGACGGAGCTCCAACTTCGAGTCGAGCTGCCAAGGGTAAGAAGGTGTTCGGCAAGGACTCCATTGTTCAGGATCCAAAGCGCATGGGGGCGTTTGGCCAGCTGCCGGGACCGTTGACGGGGCTCCATAGGGTTCGAGAAATCCCAGAGGATAAGGCGGAACGGATAGTGTACGGGAGGGCGAGGTCGTTCGAGGAGAACGCGGCGAGGGAGACAACGGAGGCCGACGAGACGGTGTCGATTCTCTCCGAAGAGGACCTGGATTCGATTCGGGACTGCTTCCAGATCCCGCGGGAGTACGAGCTTATGCTGCCGGGCCCCGGGGTTAGGGCCAACTCGCCGTTGCCGGTGACTATGTGTTGCTGGCCGGTCGACGCCTTTATCGCCGGAGCTCGGCTACCTCTCCATCCGTTCGCGGTAACGGTCTTAAATTGGTTCGGGGTCAGCCCTATCCAACTTATGCCGAACGCCTGGAGAGTCATAAACAGCTTCGTACTCCACTGCCAGGCGGAGGGGATTCAGCCGGAGTTGAATGTGCTTCGGACTATCTATCAGCTGCACCAAGGGAATAGGTCGGCCTACCGGTACTATCTGACTCCGAGGCATGGGGGGAGGCTGGTCCTCTGTCCGGACTCTATCAAGTTTTGGCGCGAGAAGTACCTTCTGGTGCGCAGCGCGGAGGCCTGGCCTATTCCCGTTGGTTGGGTGGAAGGTGTTTCGAAGAAGGTGAAGGCGCCGCCGGCACTTCGACCCGAAGACGAAGACGCCGTATGGGTGCTTCTCGATCGGCCGAAGTATGACTGGAGGGAGTTGACGGAGGACGTCTTGTATGAGGGAGGGCTCGCACATGTTAACCCCAATACGCTGCTTTTATTTATCGTCTTCGTTTCCTTTTTGCTTTCTTTCCCTTGTCTTGTTCCGAGCTAACCAACTTAACTTTTGGTGCAGAGCAAATGGACTACCAAGCAGTGCTCGCGTTGAGGACGAGCCTCGCCAACAAGGCTCCGAGGAAGAGGAAGAGGGTGGCGTCGAAGCAGCCGGCGCCCAAGGCCCCGAAGATTACGGAGGTGGCCGAAGAAGTAGAGATCTTGGATTCCCCCGTGGTCGAGGTCGGGGCCGCTTCGTCGTCGGCCAAGGTCGGCGAGTTGCCCGTCACCGAGGTCCTGACCATGGTGACGCCGCCGTTGACAAAGGCGGCCGAGGAGCTTCTGACCGAGGCTCATAAAAGGATCCACGTCCCGGACTGGCAGGTTCGGAAGCACGACGGGTTCCTGGGTAATTCCTTGGCGAGCATGGAGGCCGTCAAGCACCTCGCCACGCCGAAGGATCGCGCGGCGATGGAGGCCGGACGAGAGGGAGATGACATCATCGAGATAGTGCGCTCGGCGGTGTCGGTAAGTGCTGAGCCAAGCTCCCTCCTCTTCACGCCGACCTTCTTAAGTTTGTAATTTTTGTGACTTTTTGCATTTTATCCGCAGATCGTTGTTCACTTCGGGCACCTTACCGAGAGGTTGGCGGCCCAGGAGAAGGAGATGAAGAAGGAGAACGACCAGGCCCGGAAGGAGAGGGACAAGATCCGGGGCGAGCTCGACAAACTCGAGCTGAATTTTGAGGCGAAGTCGGCGAGGGCGACCTACCTCGAGGACCGGGTCAAGACGCTGGAGGACCAGCTTCGGCAGCAGAAGGAGGAGGCGGCCAAGCAGATGGCGGATGCAGCCGAGGCCCAAGCGGCGGCAGTGAAAAAAGCGGAGGAGGCTACTTTGGAGAAGGCGCAGGGCTACCTCGCCGTGAACATGGCCAAAGCTTTCGCCGACGCCCTTGCCCGAGTCACGGCGGCCTACCCCTCTGTTGACGTCTCGGGTTGGCGGCTTTTCCCGGGGTACGTCGAAGGCTTTGACCCCGAATCGGAGGGGGAAGAAGAAGAGGAGGAAAGCGGCGACGACGAGCCATTGGTCGATCCAGCCGCCGGAGCTCAGGGGTCGGTGGTCACCCCCTTGGCGACGATTGCCCCTTCGGAGGCGTCGCCCTCGACCCCTTCTCGCCGCCCCGGGAAAGAGGTCGAGCACTGATCCCGTCTGTTTTTTTTTTTTTTTTTTTTTTTCTTTTGTTTGTGTAACGCCTAATAGCGGACTGGCCACCGCTACTTTTTGTAATGAATGAAAAACTTCAACTTTTTGGGCTCGGCGTCTTGCACTTGTCTGTCGTATGTTAAGTGTTCGAGAGTTTGTTCACTAGAACCCCCGAAGTCTAGGACTTGGGCCATGTCTGAACTTTTGTTGCTCGTCTGTATTTCTTTTCAGCTCGCCCTGGTAGACCAAGAGATCAAGCGCGCAGGGTCGGACGCCAAGGTTCGAGCCGAGGTCGGGCTCGGGGCGACAAGGTTGAGTCTGGCGAGGTGTAGAGAGCGACTTTACGAGGTCGAGCTAGGACTGCGCCGAGCCGAAACAGAGCGAGGACAGCTCCAACTTATCTTAAGGCAGCGGGACAGCGATATCCGGCGTCTGGAGGGCAGGATTGCCGAGATGACTGCCTCGGGTGAGGGCGGCGCCTCGCCATCTGCCTTCACTAGTAGCCTTCGGACCAAGTGCTTTCGCCACACGCTGTCCAAGGTAACGGCGGAGAGGGACGACCTGCTTTCGGAGATTCAGCACTTGCAATCTACGGAGACTAAGCTTCGGACGGAGGGAGAGGAGCTGACAACTAAGGTGGCCGATCTCACGGCTGAACGAGATGAATTGGCGGCCGAAGTCGATGTTTTGAAGAGAGCTACCGTCGATAGGAGCATCGAAGTCACCCATCTTCGTCATCTCATCGCGAGCCATGTTGGGGTTCCGACCTCGGCCGTACCGGCGTCCTTTGAGGCCGACGCGCAAGATGGTTCATTGAGGGGTCGGATTTCCGAGCTGGAAGCGGAGGTGGCTCGCCTGAGGCCGCGTTCGGGGCCGATTAATGTGAGGAGCACGTCATGCACCCGAGCGGAGAGCGAGCGGGGCATCACCTTTTACGAGATGGCGACCCGCGAGCGCCTCGGCCATCCGAGCCCGGGGGACGCGCAGAGCTCAGTGGCCATTTCGTCGAGCGGTGCATCCGTCGGCGTGACGGCCAGAAGCAGTGCCGAGGACACGTCTCAACTTGCCGGCCTGGGATCGGGTTCCGGAGGCAAACGTCGCCGACCTCAAGTGTCCTTGAAGAGGAGCATCCCTGTACCTCGGAAGCGTTGATGGGTCCGGGTTCGGTGTCTTGTAATCTTCGCTTTTCAGCTTCTTGTAATCGTTTAGTGTCTTGTAATACTGATGTATGTAAGGGTTGTTTTTAATAAAGTTGGAATCGTTTTAACTGTCGTCATATCATAGTCGCTCAATGTTTGCTCTGATTGTGGAGTCGTGGAACCGAGGTCTGAGACTTGGTGTTTTTGATTGGTGTTGACCGCCGAACTTAAGCGCGTAATATGGTCAGTGGCACGAACGTTCGGTGAACGATGCCGAGCTGAAAAGTGCCGAACTCACGCCCGTAAAACGATCGGTGGCACGAGCGTGTTCGGCGAACTGCAGCGAGCTGAAAACGTGCCGAACTCACGCCCGTAAAACGATCGGTAGGCACGAGCGTGTTCGGCGAACTGAAGCGAGCTGAAAACGTGCCGAACTCACGCCTATAAAACGATCGGTGGCACGAGTGTGTTCGGCTAACTGCAGCGAGCTGAAAACGTGTCGAACTCACGCCCGTAAAACGATCGGTGGCATGTGGGTTCGGCGAACCGTGCAGAGCAGAAAACGTGCCGAACTCACGTCCGCAAAACGATCGGTGGCACGAGTGTGTTCGGCGAACTGCAGCAAGCTGAAAATGTGCCGAACTCACGCCCGTAAAACGATCGGTGGCACGAGTGTGTTCGGCGAACTGCAGCGAGCTGAAAATGTGCCGAACTCACGCCCGTAAAACGATCGGTGGCACGAGTGTATTCGGCGAACTGCAGCGAGCTGGAAACGTGCCGAACTCACGCCCGTAAAACGATCTTGGCAACAAAGTGTTGGAGTCCGCACCTTTGTAAGATTGAGGGCCTGGGAGCAATTCCGAATGGCGAGCTGCCTCTGGTTCGCTCGGAAGCGAACTCGCGAAGCAGAATCGAGCCAAGTGTTGGACTCCGGAATGGGGGGGCCTCTGGTTCGCTCGGAAGCGAACTTGCAAAGCAGAATCGAGCCAAGTGTTGGACTCCGGAACCATCGTGAGATTAAAGGCGTGGGAGTAATTCCGAATGGCGAACTACCCCTGGCTCGCCTATTGGCGAACTTGCAGAGTAGAGTCGAACCAAGTGTTGGACTCCGTACCATTCAACGGCTGTGGGAGCAATTCCGAATGGCGAGCTACCTCTGGTTCGCTCGGAAGCGAACTTGCGAAGCAGAATCGAGCCAAGTGTTGGACTCCGGAACCATCGTGAGATTAAAGGCGTGGGAGTAATTCCGAATGGCGAACTACCCCTGGCTCGCCTATTGGCGAACTTGCAGAGTAGAGTCGAACCAAGTGTTGGACTCCGTACCATTCAACGGCTGTGGGAGCAATTCCGAATGGCGAGCTACCTCTGGTTCGCTCGGAAGCGAACTTGCGAAGCAGAATCGAGCCAAGTGTTGGACTCCGGAACCATCGTGAGATTAAAGGCGTGGGAGCAATTCCGAATGGCGAACTACCCCTGGCTCACCTATTGGCGAACTTGCGGAGTAGAGTCGAACCAAGTGTTGGACTCCGTACCATTCAACGGCTGTGGGAGCAATTCCGAATGGCGAGCTACCTCTGGTTCGCTCGGAAGCGAACTTGCGAAGCAGAATCGAGCCAAGTGTTGGACTCCGGAACCATCGTGAGATTAAAGAATTAAAAACAGAGACGTGGTAGCGAATGCGAAAGAACTTTATTTATTAATATCTAATGGTCGGCTGCTTCTAAAGTTGCTAGCCGTTATTACAATTAAAAAAGAACAAAGGGAAAATTACTAGTAGCAGGAGAGGAGTGGCCCGACATCTCGAGTTACTTAGATAGGCGGGGTTGCCTTCTCTTGGTATTTCAAAAGATGGTCGGCGTTCCAAGTCCTGGGAATTTCTCTACCTTCCAGATCTTCTAGCTTGTATGCACCGGGGCGGATCACTTTGGAGACTTTGTACGGTCCCTCCCAATTTGGGGCCAGTTTGCTCTTCTGTCCGGGGAACGAAATGGCCAGTTTTCGGAGGACCAGATCCCCTTCTTTCAGGTCGGTTGGGCGGACCCGTTTGTTGTAGGCGAGTTCGATTCTTCTCCGATAACTTTGCTGCCGTATGGCTGCCCTTTCCCGGATTTCGTCTATCAAGTCCAGGCTCGTTCTGAGCTCCCTGGCATTCTGTTCTTCTTCAAAGGCTACCAGGCGAGGAGAGGGTATCCCAACTTCTAGTGGGATGAGGGCCTCGGACCCGTAGGTGAGATTGAACGGACTCTCGCCTGTCGGGGTCCGCTTCGTGGTTCGGTAATTCCACAACACATTGGGCAGCTGATCGACCCACAATCCCTTGGAGCACTTGTCGAGTCACTTCTTGATGCCGGAGAGGATCTGTCGATTCGCATTCTCGGCTTGGCCATTTGACTGGGGATGAGAGACGGAGGAGAAGCGGTGCTGTATGGCTAGGTCTTCACATAAGGCTCGGAAGGCAGCTCCAGCGAACTGCGTACCGTTATCTGTAATTACGACTCGGGGAACACCGAACCGGCAGATTACATTTTTCCAGAAGAATTGAACGACTCTATGTTCGGTAATTGTAGCCAGGGGCTCGGCCTCTACCCATTTCGAGAAATAGTCGACTGCCACGACTAGGAACTTCAATTGTCCGGGGGTCGGTGGAAATGGCCCAAGTAAATCCATCCCCCACATTGCAAAGGGGATCGGACTTGATAGGGAGGAGAGTGGTGCTTGTGGAAGGCGTCGGATGTCGGAATACTTCTGGCAGGAGGTGCATTGCCGAACGTGTCGTTCGGCATCCCGTAGGAGAGTGGGCCAGTAATACCCGTAGTTTAACACTTTGCGTGCCAAGGCTCTGGAGCCGGAGTGGGCTCCGCCGATGCCCTCATGGAGCTCTTGCAGGGCGTAATCGGCTTGTCCGGGGGAGAGGCATCTTAGGTAGGGTCGACCATCCACCTGGGTGAAGGAGCGCTTATACAGAATGCCTTCGACCAGTATGTAACGCTCGGCTCGGGTCCTTATCTTTCGGGCTTCCTTCGGATCCCTTGGGAGGAGTCCGTCTCTTAAAAACTCGACGAGGGGCTTCATCCAATTATCTTCGAGGGGGAGTGGCAGTGTTTCGACGGAGTTGAAAGCCTCGTCCTCTATGCTTGGCCTGAGGAGGACCTCTATCAGAACAGTTTGTTCGAGGCCTTGCAGGGATGAGGAAGCTAATTTGGACAGGGCGTCGGCCTGGGCATTTTCTTCTCTGGGGATTCTTCGGATGAGGGCCTCCTCGAAGAGTGCCATGAGGCTCTTTACTTTAGCCAAGTACTTTACCATCCTGTCATCGCGGGCTTCATATTCGCCGAGGACCTGGTTGACGACCAACTGAGAGTCGCTGAAGATCTGCAGGCGTCGCGCCCCCGCGTTTCGGGCCATCCCGAGGCCGGCTATGAGTGCTTCGTATTCGGCTTCGTTATTCGAGGCTTTAAAGTTTATCCGGAGGGAATATTGAAGGACAGAGTCGTCTGGGCCCGCAAGGATGACTCCAGCCCCGCTCCCCTCGTTGCAAGAGGATCCATCGACATATACCGACCAGATAGGCGGTCCCTTCGTTGTCTGTTCGGAGTCGGGGATAGTTGTTTCAACTATGAATTCGGCCAGCGCCTGCGCCTTGATGGCGGTTCGAGGCTGATAAGTGATATCATGTTGGCTCAGCTCGATCGACCACTTCATGAGGCGGCCGGAAGTCTCTGGCTTGTGAAGGATCTGTTTCAACGGCTGGTCGGTAAGAACGACCACCGAATGAGACTGGAAGTATGGCCGAAGCTTTCTTGCAGCCATTATCAGGGCGTAGGCTATTTTCTCAATTTTCGGGTACCGGAGCTCGGCGTCCCGGAGCACTTTGCTGACGTAGTAAATGGGCTTCTGAGTTCTTTCTTCTTCCCTGACTAAGACCGCACTTAGTGTCTGTTCCGAGGCTGCCAAGTAGAGGTAGAAGGGTTCGCCCGGTATGGGTTTGCTGAGAAGGGGCGGATTGACGAGGTAAGCCTTAAGCTGGTCGAAGGAATCTTGTTGTGGCTGCCCCCACTCGAACCCCTTAGTCCCCCTCAGGGCTTTGAAGAACGGGAGGCACTTCTCCCCAGACTTCGACAAAAAGCGCCCAATGGCGGCTAATCGACCAGTCAGTTTCTGAACTTCTTTGACGTTTCTAGGCGGGGCCATGTCCAGTATGGCCCTGATCTTCTCCGGATTCGCCTCTATTCCTCGTTGGCTAACCATAAAGCTGAGGAACTTGCCTGATGAGACGCCGAACGCACACTTGTTCGGGTTGAGTCTCATATTGTGCTTTCTCAAAACATCGAACGCTTCTTGGAGGTCGGCCACGTGATCAATGCCTCGGATGCTTTTCACAAGCATGTCATCCACGTACACTTCCATGTTTCGGCCAATCTGGGCCTGGAATACCTTGTTGACGAGGCGCTGGTATGTTGCCCCTGCATTCTTTAGGCCGAACGGCATGACTCTGTAGCAGTAGAGTCCTTGGTCGGTCACGAAAGATGTCTTCGGAATATCCGGGGGGAACATCCTTATCTGATTGTAACCCGAGAAAGCGTCCATGAAGCTGAGGAGCTCATGTCCTGAGGTGGCGTCAATCAGAGTGTCGATGCTCGGCAGAGGGAAGGGGTCTTTAGGGCAGGCCTTGTTGAGGTCAGTGAAGTCAATACAGATTCTCCATGTTCCGTTGGACTTTTTCACCATTACTACGTTTGACAACCACTCAGGATAATTTACTTCCTGTATGAACCGGGCCTTCAACAATTTGTCCACCTCTTCTTTGATAGCGAGCTGACTCTCGGGAGCGAACTTGCGCCTCTTCTGCTGGACCGGTTTGGACCCCGGATCAACACTGAGGCGGTGGACCAAGAGTTCTTCGGAGATACCGGGCATGTCTGCAGCTGACCACGCGAACAGGTCTTGGTTGGCTCGGATGCATCTTACAATATCCGCGTATAGTGCGGATGGGAGGGTCTTGCTGACAAAGAACCTGCGGGTCGGCTCCTGCTCCGAGAAGAGTACCTCCTCCAGCTCATCTACAGGCTCGGAAGTTGGCCGAGCAGCATCTTGTGGGATCTCGAGTGTTTCTAAGGAGAGGACGGGTCCGAGGGTGGAAGTCATATAACACTTGCGGGCCTGTTCCTGATTGCCCCTAACTTCTCCCACTCCAACCCGAGTGGGGAACTTCATTTTGAGATGATAAGCAGAAGGAACGGCCTCAAGAGCGGCCAGGCCGGGCCGACCCAAAATGACGTTGTAGGCCGCTGGGACATCTACGACCATGAAATCCATTGACTCCGTGCGGGTAGTAGGAGTTTTGCCTGCTGTGACGTCGAGGGTAATCACCCCTTCGATCGTCACCGGCACTCCCGTGAACCTATGGAGCGTGTACCCGGCGGGCTTGAGTCTGTCTCGGGAGAGCTTCAGCCCCTTAAAAGCATCGAGGAATAGGATGTTTACGGAGGAACCGTTATCTACTAAGATCCTTTCGACTTTGAAATTGGCCATGTGAAGGTTGACGACGAGTGCGTCACAATGAGGGGTGCGGACGCCCTCGAGATCTTCGTCAGAGAAGGTGACGGGCACTCCGAGGCCTTTGGGGGGAGGGGTGGCTCGGACCGAGTTGACTTCTCTTATAAAAGCTTTCCGAGAAGAGTTCGAGGAGCCCCCCATTGGACCCCCATGGATAAGGTGGAGGACTCGCTCTTCCTCGAATTCTGGCTTCTCTTCCCGTTCCGGACGCTTGTTAGCCCCCCGAGGCTGGGGAGGAAGTTCGGCTCCGTCCTTTCTTACAAACTTCGCCAGCTGCCCCCTCTGGATAAGTGCTTCGATCTCGTTTCTCAGAGCCCGACAGTCGTTGGTGTCATGCCCATGGTCCCGGTGATAGCGGCACCATTTGTCTTTATCTCTCCTTTTGGCAGGGGTGTTCATCTTTGGGGCTGGAGGCAAGACCCCTTCTTTCTCGACTTCCATGAAAATGGCGGAGATGTTTGTGGTGAGGGGAGTAAACTTTTCAAATCTAGGGGGAGGTCGGCGCTGGCCGGCATTATCCTTCTGAAACTTCTTCGGTCCCTCTTCTTCGGTTCCCTTCCTCTTAGATCCGGAGGCGGTTCCTTCCCAGTTGGGCTGTTCCTCGGCCTCTTCAGCTCGGATGTACTTTTCGGTGCGGAGGAGGAGGTCAGAAAAGTCGTGCGGTGGTTTCTTGGCGAGGGAGGAGCGGAGGTTGGAATTGAGGATATTGGATTGGAATGCTGCGGTGGCGACGGATTGATCGAGGGACGCGATGGTTCTGGCCTCAGCTGTGAACCTCTTCACGTAGTCCCTCAATTTCTCCCCCTTCTGCTGACGGAGGTGCAATAGAGAGATGCTGGTCTTCTCGGCCCTTCGGCTGCTGACGAAATGGGTGATGAACAGGGTTTCGAACTGTTCGAAGGAAAATATTGACGCCGGGGCAAGGCGAGAGTACCATTCTCGAGCTGGGCCTTTGAGAGTTGCAGGGAATGTCTTGCAGAGGAGGACATCGGAAGCTTGATGGAGGAGCATCAAAGTCTTAAAGCTTTCGATGTGGTCGACTGGATCGGTCTCCCCAGTGTAGTTCTCGAACTGGGGAGGTTTGAAACCGAACGGCACAGGAGCTTCTACTATGGTCCGGGAGAACGGGGGTCGGCTAGGACGTAGGGTCCTCCCCCTGAGCTCTTCTTCTCGGTTTATCTGCCCCAAGAGTTTTTCCACCTCGTTTAGACGGCGGTTCATGGAGTCATCTCTCCGGCGGTGATCTGCCGGGCCACGGGACTCGTCTTCGTATGAGGGGGAGCGAGGGCTGCGGCGATAGTAACTTCGAGAACGGCGAGGACTTGGGGTGCGTCTGGAATTGGTAGGAGCGGGTCGAGGAGAAGGAGACCGTTGACGAGGGCTCCGGACCGGAGGAGGGGATGGGGCCCTCGGCTCATTGGGATTCTGACGGAGGTTGAGGGCCTGTTGTACCATTGCTTGGAACTGCTGGAACTCGGCACGGGTGATGGGCGCCTCATTGTTCCGAGACTGCTGCCGGCCTGCTGGAGAGTGCCTCCTTCGGTAGTGGTCGGGGGAGTCCTTCCTCCCTCTTCGGACCGGGGACCGCCTGTGCTCTCGGTGTCGGGGGGATCGCTCTTGCTGGCGGGAGGCTTCCCCCCGAGCCCGCTTTTCATCCAGATGGCGACGAAGGTCATCATCTTCCGGGCGTTTGGGAGGGGCATTGTGGCGACCAGAGGCTCGGGGATGATGGGAGGCCATGGAGGCGCTGGAGGCGTTGTGGATGGAGATGTTCTCTTGGTGAAGAGGCTGTTTCTGGGGGTTAGGCCCCTTGGGATCAGGAGGTGGAGGGTTCCGTTGGAGTGGCTCTTCCATGGTAGGGGGGAGTTGCCCTTGTTGCTGAGCGGGATCAGGATGGACTTCTTGCTGGTCAGGGTTGGGCGCTCGGTTGGAGCCCCTAGATCTAACTTTGCGAGGCGGCATGGCAGGAGAGAACCTGTTCACCGGGAAGAGGAGAGGTCCCTATTCGTTAGTTTCCCACAGATGGCGCCAATCTGTTGCCGCTAAATTTGGTGTGGGGGCAAACAGATAGAACTTGTGGATTCTTGGGGAAACTGAATAGGAAGACCTGCGTACCTGTTCCGTCGGGCCTCGTTCGTCGTTCCTGCCGTGCACCTGCAAAAAGTGCGAGACACCGGGGTTGTTCCCGGCGACGCACCCTCCGACGCTCAAGTCAGTAATCTGGCAGACTATGAAAGAGCGTAAAAAACTGGTGAAAGATTGATTACCTCTTAATGGAGATGGATGGGGGGTATTTATAGGCGTCTTTTGGACTGGATTAGGAATGTAATCCTCGCGATTAGATAAGGAATATTCCCCGTAATCAGATGAGGTAAGTAATCTGATAAGGTATATTCCCCGTAATCAGATAAGGAATTGAATCCCTAATTCCTAGTGGACAGACAGAGGTAAATCAGGGCCGTTGATTAGGATTAATCAGGGACCTTGATTATATTTCGCTGGACCGGGTGTGCAGCGGGTTGGAACCCGTACCCAGTTGACGTGGATCCGTTTATGGGTTATTGGTCTTTTGAATTAAAGACCCAGTTCCCATTTCAGACCCGTTTGTTGGCGAAATTACTGTTTTACCCCTGAGCTTCAAGATTCGTGTTCCGTTTGGACGATTTCGATTTAACCCTATTTTTAGCCATATCAGCAGTGTACAGGATGTCATGGGTCAAAGCACACCATATATATCCTAAACCCCTAGCCACTAGCGGTTCATCCAGGAATTCCCAGTTAACAGAATCAAAGGCCTTCTTATAGTCAATCTTCAACATCACAACACCAGACTTCCTTCAAGAACAGAGAATGATCATTTCATGGGCTATAAGGAAAACAATCAAGAGTGGATTTACCTTTGAGAAATTCACTTTGGGAGTAGGAAACTAGGTCAGGAAGCAGAGGGCCCAACCTGTTTGCTAGAACCTTTGTGAAGATCTTGAAGGAACAGTTGATGAGGCTGATTGGTCTAAACTCAAAGACATTATCGATTCATTCACATTTGGGAATGAGCACGATGTCTGCATAATGTCATCTCTTTAAGCTACCACTGCCATTGTAAATATCTTGGAAGAGGTTGAAAATGTTAGTTTTCAATATATCCAAGAATTGGTGATAAAAGCTCAAAATATCCATCAGGGTTAGGAGCCTTATTTGCACTCATTTCGAATACTGCCTTCTTGATTTCTTCCAGTGTAAAAGGAGTTTCAAGGAGGGAGAGATTAGAGGTGGAGGGATAGAGAGAATGCCAGTATGTGGAGAAGTTAGAGAGTCTCTGTTGGTCACATAAACTGAAGAAATGATCCTCAAAACAAGTCCTGATAATAGCAGGATCAGAGACTAGTGAACCTTCATGATGGATAGAATGGATAAAATTTGATCTTCTACTGCCATTAGCAATACAATAGAAAAACTTGGTGTTTGCATCCCCTTCTTTAAAACAGATCACCCTGTATCTTTGCCTCCAGTAGTGTAGCGCCCCGAATTTCCAATAAGTAAATTAGAAATACGTGGCACAAATTTCAGAATCAACCTCAATTGTAATCATAAACATAGCATCCAAATACAGGGAAATTTAAAACTTTTATTAAATCAACTCTTTTACAACGCACAGCGGAATTTAAAATACTTTGAAGTATAATTTTTTTACAGCACAGCACCATAAATACAATTTTCTCTTTACAATCAATCCTTTTACAAGATATGCATAAACATTAAGTATTCTACCCCATTCTCCCAACTCCATGCTAATGGTACTTGCCTGTAAAACATGAGGTTAGAAATATCTCTAACCCCCAAAACAATAGGGGTCAGCCATAACGGTGTGAGTGATATTCAAAGGAAATAAAAACTTAAATGGAAACATAAAGAATAAAATCATAAGTCAATAAGTGGAACTAGGCTAAGTGTCAAGTGTAAGAAAACAAAGAAAAACAAGCATGCATAAAACAAGTCAAGAAACACAATGCTTATGATGATTTCTAATGCATACTTGTCGGATTCTATGCATCTCACTCTACATAGGTCCGGTGCAAGCCCTTATCGTTCTCCATTTTTTTAGGGTTCAATCCCACGTAATGCAACTAATCCTACTACAGTGATTACTTTAAGATTTAGATTATTTTGTGAGTATCTAGTCTATGCCCCGATAATTACGGAGGTCAATCTCTATCCACAAATAATTTCGGATACTATTTCACCCACACCTGAGAATCTTCGAGAATACCCCACACCCCAAGCAATGGCGCCTCATCACATGAATATCCCATGAGCGTCGCCTCGATCCCAATAATTCTAGAGATCAATCCTACACCGCAGGGCATTTTCTAGGATGTCAAGTGAGTTCTGCATGTTTCCTTTCGACGCCTTCTGTGCAAGGTTGTGCTTGCCCTTGCAACCCTTCATGAAGGCGGTGCTCAACTGGTATGAGCTCAGCCTCATTCAGTTCATGCCCAACATGCGTAGACATCTTACGGGTTTCATCCTGTAGTGTCAAAAGATTGGCAAAAATCCAAACTTGAGGATATGGAGGAGGCACTTAAGATCCATAGGCAACAGATGGCAGATAGCTGGTATTATAACTCTCTCCACCCAGGAAGAGGAATGATCAGCAACTACGTCTCTATCATGCATTGGAAGTGTGTAAATATTTATCATCCAAAGTTTCGAGCAGTGGGGATTTCCCACAAGGTGGAAGGACGGCGTGTTGAAGTGAGTGATGGCCGAAACAGAGGTGATTGAAGATGAGGAGAAAGTGATTGATGCTCGATATCTAGGACATGGAACGCCGAGCACCTCATGAAGTATAAAGAGAGCACTTAACGCCCTCGCTTAGTAGTTAGCATCAAACATGTAATAAAGGCCGATGATTAGAATGATCACATTATGTAATAATGGCTTGTATTGAAGCGGCCGCTTAAGTTTGAATTTTTCAATAAAAATAGTCCTTTCTTTTGCAAAATTTCTTGTATAGTTCAACAATTCCTTAAAAAGTTCAACCTAAGGAAGCAAAAAGTTAGTCACATGGTACACCCCGAGCAAACACCTTCAATTCGCCAAGCACTCCAATGGAAAATTGCGGGATCCATTCAGGATTCATAAAGTCGCACGGGCATGGTTGCCCCCGAGCAAGTGTGTGGGGGTATATCTCGCCATACGAGTGCCCAACCTTGGACAAGTGTGGATTTCATTCATAGTTCTTAGAGCCGCTCTAGCCACTTGTATCTAAGCAAGTGCGTAGGGTTCGACTTGTTAGGTTTCGAAGGCAGTCACAGCGGAAAAATTACAAAAAAAAAATCGAAACCTAGCCACGGATCCATTAAAGCCATAAATCGTGTTTAGGAGTTATACATTGAAGATGGATTTGTTGTCTCCACAGCATGCTGATCACAGCACTACAATATTGCGGTGCCTCGACGATATCCACATGAACGGATCAAACCAAGCTTTCCCTTACGCCGCGGTGCTAGCTGCAGAAAGGGGATGTTTCTCATGATCTTTCTCTCTCTCTTTCTCAATTTCTGTGACGACTAGGATTTTCTCATGTGTAACTTTTCCACATATACGTATCATATATATAGGTGTAGAAAATCAACCCTAAGAGAGTATTGAGGCTGTTGGGCTCACAATTTGACCTGGGTGAAATTTGTGTGTGGACCTTTGAACTTTAGCCAGCCCATTTAATCTAATCAAATGTCCAACCAATGTCAGGAGTTCAAGTCTTACTTGGATCCCAAATTAAATTCATCTTATGAATTTAAATCCCAATTTCCATCCATTCTAAGTGTGTGACCTTGTAGGTTCCCATTACATTGACAGTAATACTAAAATCATATTCTAGTATTACAAAGAGTGAGCAGTATCTAGTAATACATCACTGCTACTCAAGAAACGGGAATGTCATTGATTTTAACATAACATATCCGTGACCAATGTTACCATGTAGTCTGTCACTTTATCTAGATATCTTAATTGACCACAAGGCATAAAGCGTGTCACACTTGTATAGTTCAATCTTTGGTTTCTTGATGTCCGAGTAGACTTACTAAAACAAATGAGCTCAATATCACATATTGACTCATTTGAGCATGACCATGTATTTTGCAGTCTCACTCAATCAAGGGATCCATAGATATCGCTCATGTTATGTAAGAGGGAAAAATTCTATCTAAGTCACTCACATCCCTTTGCATGATTTGTAGTATATTCAATAGTCGACTTTATAATCACCTTATTACAAGCAACGTCTGACGGCATTAAAACATATAACTTATGATGTAGGGAACCATAGTGATTTCAAGTCAAAGACTACGTACACTATGGTCACTGTGATAACCTCTTAGACACTCACGTAACGATCTATGCAGTGTTCTCATGGTGGGTCAGTCCAGTACATTATTACTCTAATATGTACCCATGTGAAGACTTGATATCTCATATCCATGACCTGTGAGATATGGTCATCAGTCTACGCACATACTTGTCTCTATGTATTATTATTGTCCTAATTCACAATAATACTTGACTAGGGACACCATTCGAGTGCTCCCAAAACCCATCGTCACTTTGTTCGGAGTCCACTCACGGTTCATAGGGCCAATTTAGCCACTTGCACCCGAGAAAGTGTGCGGAGTTCGGTTGACCATTCAAGTACTCCTGAAACAACTCCGAACTGTTAGGTTTCAATGGTAATCACAGATTACACAGCAGAAAAGAAATCACAAAATATCGAAACCTAGCCATGGATCCATGCGAAAACCATAAATTGTGTTTAGGAGTTATACCTTAAAGATGGATCAGGTGTCTCCAAAATATGCCAATCACAGCAATGCAAAGATTGAGGTGCCTCTACTGTATCCACACAAACGGATCAAATCAAGTTCTTCCTCACATCGCAGTGCTAGCTGCGGGTAGGGGATGTTCCTCACGATCTCTCTTTCTCTCAATTTATGTGATGACTAGGGTTTTCTCCTGTTTATTTTCCACAGAAATATATCATATATATAAGTGTAGAAAATCAACCATAAGATATAGTGGTGAGGCGGTTGGGCTCACAATCTGACCTGGATCAGATTCGTGTATGGCCCTTTTAACTTTAGTTGGCCTATTTAATCTAATTAATTATCTAACCATGTCAGGAGTCCAAGTCTTACTAGGATACCTAATTAAATTCATCTCATGAATTTAAAGCCCAATTTTGATCCATTCTAAGTCTGTGACCCTATAGGTTCCCATTATGTTGATAGTAATATTAAAATCATATTCTAGTGTTACAAACAGTGAGCAATATCTTGCAATGCATCACTACTACTCAAGTAACGGGAATGCCAGTGATTTAACATAACCTATCCGTGACCAATGCTACCATATCGTCTAGTCATCTTTTTCTAGATATCTTAATTGACCACAAGGCATAGAGCGTGTCACCCTTGTATAATTCAATATTTGGTTTCTTCAAGTCTGAGCAGACTTACTAAAACAAATGAGCTCAATGTCTCATATTGACTCATTTAAGCATGGCCATACATTTTTCAGTCTCACTCAATCAAGGGGCCTGTAGATGTCACTTATGTCATGTAGGAGGGACAAATCTTATCTAAGTCACTCATATCCTTTCACATGATTTATAGTATATCCAATAGTCGACTTTATAATCACTTTATTATAAGCAACGTTTGACGGTATTAAAACATATAATTTGTCATGTAGGAAACTATAGTAACTTCAAGTCAAAGGACTACGTACACCATGGTCACTATGAGAACCACTTATGACACTCACGTAACGATCTCTGTAGCGTTCTCATGGTGGGTCAGTCCAGTACATTATTACTCTAATATGTATCCATGTGAAGACTTGACATCTCATATCCATGACCCGTGAGAATGGTCATCAGTCTATGCACACACTAGTCTCTATGTATTATTGTTGTCATAATTCTAAATAATACTTGACAAAGGACATTTAAGAATAGTGTTCTGATTTCAGTCAATAGGATCTCGCAATCAAGTCATGCACTTGATATACCATGGCATTGAACTTACTATTCTAATGACTTTATAATGTTCATTTAATTCACAATAAATAAAATGCCTCAATAAGAAATTAATGTCATGATACAATGTAAACTAGTAATGTCAATACACAACTGGCCTATAGGGCATACACCAACAGAGACAAGTGAGGAGTCCATTCATGGTTCATAGAACCACTCTAACCCCATGCTCCCGAGCAAGCGTGCTGGAATCAGTTTGTCATTTAAGTGCTCCTAAAACTTGTCTTCACTATTGTTCGGAGTCCACTCACAATTCATAGAGCTGCTTCACCCACTTGCTCCCAAGCAAGTGTATGAAATTTGGCTCAATGTTCGAGTGCTCCTAAAACAACCGCAGATAAGTGTGGAGTGCATTCATGGCTCATAGGGCGACTCTAGCTACATGCTCCCGAGCAAGTGCGCGGGGTTCGGCTTGCCATTCAGGTGCTCCCAAAACTCATCATCACTATTGTTCAGAGTACACTCACGATTCATAAAGCCACTTTAGACACTTGCCCAAGAGCTAGTATGCAAAGTTTGGCTCGTCGTTCAAGTGCTCCTGAAACAACCACAAGTTCAATAAGACACAATTCAGGGAGACATTGCTCAAACACTTAGGGGAATCTTATTTCGCAAGAAGAATCTGATTGCAAGTTTTGTTGAGAAACAAGTCTCTACAATATTACAAAATCTCATTCAGCACCAACATGACTCTTTCTTGGTAAAGAAATGCTCTTTTTGAGGGACACACGTGGTCTACGGCTTCCAGGAGACACCCGAACTCTACTACGTTCCCTCGAACCATCTAAGGGGATGTCCAAACCCATGGATGGGTCGTACCCTCTGGGCCTATCGCTCGTGCAGCTCCTCCGATCGACAACCCAGTAGATTAACCTGCCATCCCACTTTGCACGTCGCCCGAGTTTCGTGAGACCCCAGGCAAACGTAAAGCCAGTTCATGAAATGATCTCCCTTGGGCATGCTCTTCACGAGAGTAAGAAGTACTCCTAACATTGCCTCTCTCAAGAACTAGCTTCAACTGATGGATCTCCGCATCTTGTTCAACGAGCCTCTCTTTCAAAGAGTCATCCTTATCATTAAATTTCAAACAAGGCACACTTGCAAACGCTAAACCACTCAGTCGAGTCCTCGCCAAAAAACTCAAGAATTATTCTTCTTAGATGAGTCGCTTCTAAAGCTCCTTTCATGCCCCACGTTCTTCAATTCGTCTCTTTCAGTGGTAGCGGCAAGTAGTGATAAAGGACTTTGAGCCTCGAAGATTTTCTAGTAGTCGCTTCTCCCGAAGAGTGATCTTCCACACCAACCAGAGGTACCTCTCGCAGGATCTCGTCGTTACATCTCGCTTTTGTATCTCTTCGGGAAAACACCCTTCTCAAGTGGCCAAGTTTGTCTCCGCTTTAGAAAGCCTCTCCCGTGAACAAGCAAGTCCCAGCTCTATTTCCTGAATCTTGGTACGAAGATGGACAATCTCGCGGTCACGAGAGTCACATGCATCATACACAACAACCTACTAATAAGAAAGAACGATAGACCACTCTAACGGAGGCAACCAAACTCACAGGATACACAAAAGCTCAAAAGCTCAAATTCAACACAAGATGTGAAAATATAAAAAAGATTTCATGCAATGTAAAGATACATCAAGCGGTGATCAGTCCGCTATTAGGCATCCATACAAGGAAGAAACAAAAAACAAAGCAAAACCAACTAGCTAAGTGAGGAATCAAGGATCCACCTCGGTCGACTAATCCCCGAGAGGAGTAGACTCGCGACCAGTTCCCTCAACCGCCCCTGGGGTCACTATCATCGCGGTCAAGGAATCTGCTACAACATCTTGCTCCTGCTCCTCCTCCTCCTCGTCGCTGGGAACAACATCATACAAGGAGTACCTCGAACGTTCAAAGTCAGGGGATTTCTGTAGCGCCCCGAATTTCTAATATGATATCTTAGAAAATACGTGACACAATTTCCAGCATCAACTTCAATGTAGTAGTACACATAGCCAAAAACACAGATAATTTTTATTTTAAACTTTTGTTACAACAATCATTTACAAAACACAACGGAAATACAAACACCTTGAATTACAAACTTTCCTTTCACAACACTTCTTTTACAAAATTTACACAAAAGCTCTATTATATCAATTTATCTCAAAACTATCTCAAGCATCTAAACCTCCAAGCTCTAAGCAACAACCTGTAACACATGAGGCTAGAGATGATCCCTAACCCCCCAAAACTAAAGAGGTCAGCCATAAAGGTGTGAGTGACATAAAAACAAACAACATAATTAAATCATAAAACACTAATGAGAAATAACAAGTAAAACATAAAAACATCATGGAATGAATACAACAAGTGAAGCTAGACTAAGTGTCAGGTGTAGGAAAATAGGAAAACACAAGCATAAAACCAAGTCAAGAAAACACAATTCTATATGCTGACTCTCTAATGCATACCTTTCGGATTCTATGCATTCCATAGTACATAGGTCCCGTGCAAGACCTTAACGATCTCCACTTTATAGGGATAACCCCTCGCTATGCAACTAATCCTAGTACGGTGATGAGAAACAAGATCCAGAATACTTAGCGAATAGGCACCATAGCCCTCAACGCGCAAGCATCATGTAAGATAGCTCAAAAACAACAACCGGAGAATTATCTCCTAAACCCGTGTACCCCACGAATAGGCTTGCAAGGCTCTCGACGTGCAGATACACCAGATACATTCCGTGAATAGGCCTGCCGACCCTCAACACGTGAATGCACCCTGCATGCTCCGTGAATAGGCCTACAGACCCTCGACACGCGAACACACAAATGTCCTCTCGAGACAGAACAACAAATAGTCCTGGAACGCATCCATTGGACTAAACAAACCATGAGCCTATACTTACTTTTTCCAAGTTCCATCACATCCCCACTAGTGCCTGTCCTTAAGTTGGTTATTATTAAAACACAAAATCTCCATCTCTAGAGTTAGTGTATCCTGCCGGACTTAAATACTCAACAACAACTAAACCAAGATCCCCCCGGTCTAACTCAACAAATCTCAACTGCCGGTTCACAGAACTCCCACTCAACTCCTAGATATCTCAACAAGACCAAAACTCACTAATCCATCGTCAAAACGATCAAAGAGAGAAACCTCTCCAATCAACAAAACCCAAATCTTTATAAAATTCCATAATCCAAATTCAACAATGAAATATCTTAAAAACATATGTTCTGTAGAAACAATAATATTTAGAATAGAAGTTTTAGATCCAAAAATATTTAAAGAATCAATCGTTTAAAGAACATCTGGAAAACTCAAGAAAAGCATCAGAACCAGTCGACTGCAAAAGGTCATCAGTCGACTGTCCAGAGCGAAAAACTTACATCTTTAAGAAAATAAAATCTAAGTGTTGACGGTCGACTTTAAAAGACACCAGTCGACTGTCCAGAGAGAAATCCAACATTTTTAAGAAATAAATTCTAAGTAGTAGCAGTCGACTGTAAAAGGGTATAGGTCGATTGTCCAGAGTGAAAAATACAATAACTTCGAGAAAATAATTTTAAGTGGAATCAGTCGACTGTAAAAGTCATCAGTCGACTTTCCAGAACGAAATTCCAAGAAAACTATTGAAAACAGCAGTCGGGTCGTGCCAGTCGACTGTAAAGGTCACAACAGTCGACTGTCGACCTACAGACTGCAGACTTTAGGTTGTGTATATATCAACTGATACGAAGATTTACTTTACAAAACGAAATCTATAAAAAGTGTATTTCTGATATGATCAAATACAACTTATAGGATACACAAAGATCCATAGAAACCAATCAAAACCACTTGAATAGATAAAATAACTTTTTGATGAACTTCTTCAAATAAACCATGAATGTGTGCATATATCAAAATTAGAGTTTTTAAGAAATCAATCATACATCAAAATAACTTTGTTTTATATTCCAAACCATATCAATACCAAAATATTCAGATTTAAACTTAGCATTTGAGAAATCCAAATTCGAACAATATCTTTCACAAAATCACAAATCCCCATTTTAGTCATCATAACTCAATCCTCAAAACATGGTTTTTTATTCCATTACTCATTCTCAAATTTCTCAAACTCATTCTCAACTAATCTCCATAGTTGATTCATAAACAAAATAAATTTATCATCAACATGGCCAAGTTGTTTTCATCCAACTCACCAATAGTCCCAAAAATCTCATCTTTAATTAATTAATGCATAACATCCCTCATACTCAATCAAATCAGCAATAATTCAAAGAAAATGCCTACTCACAATTTATATTAGGTTCTCCAACAAATCTAAAATCATTCACATGCAAATATCTAGGGTTCTTCTCAAAGATCCAATTTTTCATCCATCCATCCAATATACATATTCATACCAAACCCTAGCATGCTTTCTAATATATGGAATTCAAAATCCAAGATCAATCAAAATATTCATATCATTCACATACAACATACACAAATCAAAAGAAAACAAACAAGTCACTCACATACATAAAACAAAACAACAAAATAATTATATCACTCACCTCAAATGAGGAAATCCAATTGAATAAGCAAAACCCTTCTTTGCGAAATCCAAGATCTTCTCTTTCAATCTCCAAGAAATATAAAAATAATAAACCTTGTATTGTGCAGCGAATGACGACTGCACTCCACCTTTTATATAGGTCGGAATTGAAGAATTAGGGTTTGAAACATATTTGCAAAATAATCCTTTCAAAATATAACTTTACATATATAAACCTTTATTTATAAAATAGTTAAAATAAGTTAAATAAATTAAAAACAAATCAAATTCTTTTATTGCTGAGTTGTCCAGCAATCCAGCACATCCCAGAAATAAATAAAATTCGGATTTGTACTCAGGGTGGCAATTTTGCACAAAAGCACTTCTTTTTGTAATATTTGCAAATATATCATAAAATATTCGTAAAAATCCAAAAAAATTCAGAAATAATATCTAATAATACATATTATATTTTTCAATAAAAATATTTGAATTTTACTTTCCAGAAAAGTATTTGCACAAGATCCAACATAAATTCCATATTTGTAAAAACATCATATTTGTTTAAATCTTCACCAAATCGACTCTAAATAAAATTTAAAATATATTTTAATTTAAATGATGACCATGGAAAGCCCAAAAATCAGTAAAAATGAATTTTCATTATTTATTTGAGATCAAAATGGCTTTTTACATAAAAACCCCTCTCCTTCGAGGTATTTATAAAAATAGTTTCTTTACTCAGAAAAATCCCAAAATTTAGAATATACTCCATTATAAGTAGGAGAATTTATCAAAAATATAAAATTGGATATTTACACCAAAAATATTTACACGTGTTTTGCACGTGTAAAAGATAAATCTTTAGAAAAAAAATTATTAAATCTCGTGAAAATCATTTTAATTCATTTTCTAATCTCAAAAATAGTATTTAAATTAAGGGGTACTACAATTTCTCTCTAACATGCAGAATAGCCCTGGCATACGCCTTCTCCATGTTCAGAGCCAGGTACCCCCTTCTGCTTCGGCCTTCACCTCCTTGACTGCGTCCTCTCTCTCCTTCGTAACCCTCCCCCTCTCCCTGGCTGCATGCTCCCTCTCTTGGACTACCTGCTCCCTCTCTCGAGTGACCTATTCCTTCTCCTTCACCAAAGCAGACTCTAGCAACTCATTCTATGTCGCCTGAGTCTCCGCTAAATGCTTCGCCTCCTCCAACTCCTTGGCGGTCTTCGCCCGCTCCGCTCTGTCCTTATCACTCGCCGCCTTCAATTCCTTCTCCTGCTCCGCCACTTATTTCAACAAGTGACTGAAGTGACAAATGATCTACAAGAAGAAAAATATTCGATGTTATAAAGGGAAAAACAACTCTATTGCTTCATAAAGAGTCAAGTGCATAAAGAATATCATAAAAATATACCGCCATGTTAGCCCTGATAATCTCCAAGGCGGAGTCACCCACTGACCCCACAACCATCGTTGTATGTCCTTCGGGGTCGCAAGGTGATGGATTGCCTGCATGCAAGTTGCTGAGTCCCCAAGGAACTCATCATGCTTCATAACTTGCAAGCCCAGGATGAAGAGCTTCTTATTCTCCTTTATGAGAATCACCTCAGCTTTCGCTGTGAGGGGAGGGGCCTCGAGTGCAAGAGCAGCACCTAAGAAAAATTCCTCGGTAGATGAGGCAGATGAAGCAGCAGGTCCAGACTCTAAGTTCTCCACCAGGGAGGCAATTTTGGGGCCCCTCGCAACCTTCGCCACCGTAGGTTTTATGACCATTCTCTTCCTCTTCTTCTCCTCAGGGGCTTTGTCGCTCAACCCACGCGCTTGGAGATAATGGCATCGAAATCCATGCCCGCTGCTCCTACCAAACAAAACCCAAAGAGATTTTTAAAAAAAGGTAAAGAATAAGTAACTTACGTAAGCAAAAGTAAAGTGCAAAGGAAAATCAAAGATGTATACTTTGGTTGATCGGAGTTCGACCTCGCCTGAAGAGAAACTCCTATGTGACTTCTCCCCAACTCGGAGAAAGACGATCTAAAAGTGTTCTAACAATTTCATTCTCCTCTGAACTCAAGACTGGGTCGGCCTTCGCTCTCTTCGGCACTTCCTTTCTCCACCTCGTGGGAATTGCCCACGACTCACGACTCCGAACAAGGAAGTACTTATTCCTCCAGTGCTTGATTGAGTCGAGGTTGTCGACCAGCTTTACTCCCTGACGAGGAGTGAGATAGTACCTAAACTCCGACTTGCTCTTTTGATGGACCTTGTAGAGCCTCCTCAAAATGTTCAGTCACGGCTCGATCCCCACCGCCTGGCAGTGCAACACAAAGCCGTTTACATGTCTCCACATGTTCGGCATATACTGGACAGGACTCAAAAAACATCATCGTAGAACACTGATTGCAAACGGGGTAGGAGACGACGGAGTCTCATAATAAAAGTATCGAATGGGAAGAATCAAGTATTGGGGGACGTCGGTGAACACGCTCTATCACCAGGGCCCGGTAACAGAAGATCAAACTCCCTCGGGATCATGAAACACTCCCGAGTGCTGCCCAAATCCTCCTCCATAAGCATCGAAGATATATCATCTACCTCCGAGTGCTCATGGGGCTTATTCTCTTCGTATAGCGGTGTCATCCCGTGCTCAACTCGACAATAGGTCGACGGAGTAATCTTTACTACTGCTGAGGCACGATAAGAGGCTATGAAGACTACCCAACTCCCCGACTTCTCTTGATCTCTCTATAATCTTCACGACTACAACTGACTCCTCCACAATCTTCCCCTTATCTGCTCTAGAGGATGGAGCAAGTGGCCTATCTCCACCATGGCTAGAGGGAGAGGTCTCGTCTCCCGAAGACACCCTAGACATCTTTTATAAAATAATATACATATGTATAAAAAAATATTTTTTTTACCTTCAATGTGATAGCTACAGTCAGAAAGCTCGCCAGAAAATGGAAATACCCGCCAGAACGTCACACAAGTTCGCTGAAGAAAAGAAATTTCTGAGGATGAGAAATGAGAGAATGAGGGAAGAGATGAGGGGGGTGTGGGTTTTATAGAAAGAGAGAGGCGATGTTTGAGCTCCCAAAGCCCCAACCCATGGGAAAGCCCAAGAACTAGGGAAGTCCAACGGTCAAGAAGCCAAAACGACAAAGAAGTCTAATGGTCAGGAAAATCAAACGACGCACCTCGTTGACTGGTCAATAGTCAATGGTCAACGGAACACGTGTCGCGCAACCGAACCTCCTTCAGCGTTTAGTGGCTTGCGCCAAACAAATGTGTCCCTGATCTAAAAATCAAGTAAAACCGTTGACTGGTCAACGGTTAACGGTTAACGGGACACGGGTCGCGCAGCCGAACCACTTCTAATGTTCGGCGGCTTACGCCGAACAAAGGTGTCCCCGATCAAAAAGTCAAGGCAAATCTTTGATGGGTCAACAATCAACGGTCAATGGTCAACTAGACACATGTCATGCAGCCAAACCTCCTTTAGCGTTTGGTGGCTTGCACCGAACAAACGTGTCCCCGAATTAAAATTCAAAGAAAACCATTGAGTGGTCAACGGTCAATGGGACATGTGTCGCGCAGCCAAACCTCCTTCAGCGTTTGGTGGCTTTCGCCGAAAAAACGTGTCCCCAATCTAAAAATCAAGGAAAACTGTTGAATGGTCAACGGTCAATTGGACACATGTCGCGCAGCCGAACCTCCTTCAGTGTTCGGTGGCTTGCGTCGAAACAAATGTGTCCCTGATTTAAAAATGAATGAAAACCATTGACTGGTCAACGGTTAGCGGTCAACAGGACGCGTGTCAATAGCCAAACCACCTTTAACATTCGGTGGCTTCCGCTGAACAAACGTGTCCCCGAACTAGATAACAGGAAATGTCGTTGGCTGGTCAATTGTCAATGGTTAAAGTCAATGGTCAATGCCACATGTCAAGCAGTCGACGCATCACAGTCGATCGGTGGCACGCGGCGAACAAACCTGCCCCCAATCGAAATGAGCACAAAATGTCGTTGACTATTCAACGGTCAACGGTCAGTAGACACATGTTGCGTGCCGAGCAAACATGCCCCCGAGCTATAAAGGGACGCTTTGCGTTAACCGGTCAACACCTCGCCACCACTCGATCTCCCTAATTTTCGAGCTAGTCGCGACCGATGCTCCAGATCTCGCCACATCATCAAGTAATTGTTAATTTCTTTATTTAATTATTAAATAAATTTAATTATTTAAAAATTTCGAAAAAATAATTTAAAATCATAAAAATTAATTACAATTCTAAAAATAATTATTAATTCCGAAAAATATTTTTAAAATTCTGAAATATAATTATTAAATTTAGAATAATTAATTAAAAATTTTAAAAAATTGGTTATTAAACTTCGGATATTGAATAAAAATTTGAAAAATGATTACAAATTGGAAAAAAAATTCAGAAAAATTTGAAAAGTCAAAGAAAACCAGAAAATTCTAAAATAAAATTTGGCCATCTTACAAACTCAGAATAACACTGTTACATCCTGAACTAGATCCAAACTTCCTCGAGAACTCGGATAAATTCTATAAACCCTTAAGGACAAGCAAACTACTCCTCTGTTGCCGCTAAATTTGGTGTGGGATCAAACAGATAGTATTTGTGGATTCTTAAGAAAACTGAATAGCAAACCTGTATACCTGTTCCGTCGGAGTTTGACGCTGACTCCTGCCGTACACCTGCAAAAAGTGCGAGATACCGGGGTTGTTCCCAGCGACGCACCCTCCGACGCTCAAGTCAGTAATTAGGGATGATTAAGAAAGAGCGTGAAAACTGGCAAAAGATTGATTACCTTTTAATGGAGATGGGTAGGGGGTATTTATAGGCGTCTTAGGGATTAGATTAGGAATGTAATCCCCGTGATCTGATAAGGAATATACTCCTTGTAAACATATTAGGAATGTAATCCCTAATTCCCAGTGAAAGGATAGGCATGAATCAGGGCCGTTGATTAGGATTTAACCAGAAACCCTAATTCTATCCCTCTGGATCGGACTTTCTGCTGGTTGAAACTCGCACCCGATTGAGGCGGATCTGTTCGGGGGTTATTGGATCTTTGACGGAGAGATCTGGTACACATCTCAGACCCATTGGTAGGTGAAATTACCGTTTTACCCCTGGGCTTCAAGATTCGTACCCGATTTGGACGGTTCCGATTTAACCCGATTTTTAGCCATATCACGAGCCCCCCACTCCTAAAGAGTTTGATCAGCCTTTGAGGAGTAGTTTAACTGTTTTGATGGCTAGTGGAGTCGTATCGGAGTCCAAATGGAAGGTTTTGAATCTTGAAGGAGGAAGTATGGTGATTTTTCCAGTTGGTTGAACCCTGAGTCGCTCCCGAGCTCTTATGGTCATGTGGTGTTCCCGCAGGGATATTCTCTCAACTTTGCGAAGTGTCAATTCGTCGTTCGGCGGTCTTAAAAGTTTGTTCTTGGCAACAATTATTTGTTTGGGGACTAGAAAATGCTTCCCCAACATTACAATTGCTTTCCAGGAGTTCTTCCTGAACCTCCTGAATATTTAATTGTTTTTCCGCAATCTCCTGGTGGATGGCTCGGCTGCTTTCCTTCGTTGTGTGGCCTACATGCTTGTTTCACACTTCCGACCCCTTCTAGTGCTCGCTGCCTAGGAGGCCGAGGTCCGTAGGTGGTTCGGCACCTTCTTCCGAAGAAGAGAGGGACCTCAGCTAGGTTGTGAGTGCTGAGAGGGAGTTTAACGAGGTCCGAGGTCCAACTTTCCATGCAACAGGGTCGGTGTCACGAGCGCTCAGCAGCTGGTGCCGGACCCCAATTTTTCCATGTAACAGGGTCGGTGTCAAGAGCGCTCGGCAGCTTATGCCGAACCCCAATTTTCCCCTGTAACAGGGTCGGTGTCAAGAGCACTCGGTAGCTGGTGCCGAACCCCAATTTTTCCCTGCAACAGGATCGGTGTCAAGAACGCTCGACAGCTGGTGCCGAGGTCCAATTTTTTCCTGTAACAGGGTCGGTGTCAAGAACGCTCGGCAGTTGGTGCCGAGGTCCAACTTTTTCCCGTAACAGGGTCGGTGTCAAGAGCGCTCGGCAGCTGGTGCCGAACCCTAATTTTTCCCTACAACAGGGTCGGTGTCAAGAACGCTCGGCAGCTGGTGCCGAGGTCCAACTTTTCCCTGTAACAGGGTCGGTGTCAAGAACGATCGGCAGCTGGTGCCGAGGTACAACTTTTTCCTGTAACAGGGTCGGTGTCAAGAACGCTCGGCAGCTGCTGCCGAGGTCCAACTTTTCCCTGTAACAGGGTCGGTGTCAAGAACGCCCGGCAGCTGGTGCCGAACCACAATTTTCCCCTGTAACAGGGTCGGTGTCAAGAGCGCTCGGCAGCTGGTGCCGAGGTCCAACTTTTCCCAGTAACAGGGTCGGTGTCAAGAGCGCTCGACAGCTTGTGCCGAACCCCAACTTTCTCCTGCAACAGGGTCGGTGTCAAGAACGCACGGCAGTTGGTGCCGAGGTCCAACTTTTCCCTGTAACAGGGTCGGTGTCAAGAACGCTCGGAAGCTGGTGTCGAGGTCCAACTTTTTCCCGTAACAGGGTCGGTGTCAAGAGCGCTTGGCAGCTGGTGCCGAACCCCAATTTTTCCCTGCAACAGGGTCGGTGTCAAGAACGCTCGGCAGCTGGTGCCGAGGTCCAACTTTTTCCTGTAACAGGGTCGGTGTCAAGAACGCTCGGCAGCTGGGGCCGAGGTCCAACTTTTCCCAGTAACAGGGTCGGTGTCAAGAACGCTCGGCAGGTGGTGCCGAGGTCCAACTTTTTCCTGTAACAGGGTCGATGTTCAGAACGCCCGGCAGCTGGTGCCGAACCACAATTTTCCCCTGTAACAGGGTCAGTGTCAAGAGCGCTCGGCAGCTGGTACCGAGGTCCAACTTTTCCCTGTAACAGGGTCGGTGTCAAGAACGCTCGGCAGCCGGTGCCGGGACTCAAGACTTGTCATTTTTGGCATAGGATGCCCTCCGGAGTTGGTGGCTTCTGCGTAGCTGGCAGACGTGGCAGTCATTAAATGTGATGGCTTATGAACTTCTGACAGCTCTGACGGATGAGACGCTCATTTAATGCAGTGATCTTTGAGCTTCTGCCAGATGGGACAGTAATTAATGCGATGTACGGCTTGGCGTAGCAAACACGGCGACGATTGAGGTCGCTTTTGTCGTTTTGTGTGAATGGACTGGCAATATAGGCCTATTAACCTCGTTTTGCATGCCTCGCTCTATAAAACCCCACCCCCCTCTCTCATTTTTCACTTCTCTTCTCTTTTGCTCAGGTGATCTTTTGTGCTAAGCGAGTGTTTCCGGTGATCGCCGTTCGTTTTCTGGTGGAGTTTCCGGCAGCTAATCTTTTAAGGTAATTTATACTTAGTTTATTTCATAAACTATGTCTCTTGATTCTGTCTCCGAGTCGACCTCTTGGTCCGAGCCCTCCCTTGAAGTTGTCGAAGCCCACACTCCGAGTCGGCCAGACAAGGGTAAGAAGGTGTTTGGCAAAGATTCGATCGTGGAGGAGCCGAAGCGTATGGGGGAGTTCGGCAGATTGCCGGGGCCACTGACGGGACTCCACAGGGTTCGGGAGCTTCCGGAGGAGCATGCCGAGCGCATAGTTCATGGGAGGGGGAAGGTCCTTCGAGGAGAATGCGGCGAGGGAGACGATGGAGGCGGATGAGACGGTGTCGATCCTTTGCGAAGAGGACTTGGGAGTGATCCGAGACTGTTTCTAGATCCCGGAGGAGTACGAGCTTATGCTGCCGGGTCCTGGGTTTAGGGCCAACTCGCCGTTGCCAGTGACCATGTGTTGCTGGCCGATTGACGCCTTTATCGCCAGGGCTCGGCTACCTCTCCATCCGTTCGCTATCCTCGTCCTGAGTTGGTTCGGGGTCAGCTCCATCCAACTCATGCCGAACGCATGGAGAGTCATAAACAGCTTCATACTTTACTGTCAAGCTGCTGGGATCGAGCCAGAGCTGAACGTGCTTCGGACAATCTATCAGCTACACCAAGGGAACAGGTCGGAGTACCGATACTATTTGGCTCCGAGGCATAGCGGCAGGCTCGTCATATGCTCCGACTCCATCAAGCACTTGCGTTAAAAGTTCTTGATAGTGCGAAATCCGGAGGCCTGGCCGATCCCCTCCAGTTGGGTGGAAGGGGTGTCGAAGAGGGCGAAGGCACTGCCCAAGCTTCGTCCTGAAGAAGAAGAGGCAGTCCGGACACTTCTCGATCGGCCAAAGTATGATTGGAAGGAGCTGACCGAGGATGTCTTGTTCAAGGGAGGGCTCTGCCACGTAGATCCCAGTACCCGGCTTCTTTTATGCTTTGTTTTTCATACTTTACTCCTCATGACTTGTATTGTGCTAACTAACTTTGTTTTTAATGCAAAGACGATGGACTACGTGCGGTGTTGGCTCTCAGAGCTGGGCTCGCCAGTAAGGCGCCGAAGAAGCGCAAGAGGGTGGTCACCAAGTTACCGACCCCAATGACCCCAAAGACTCCGAGGGTGGCCACCAAGTTACGTGCGGTGTTGAATCCCACTGGCTACGCAATTTAAATGTGGATTTTATATAAAAAAAATACCATTGCGTATTGTCAAGGTCTCGGCCCATAATTTGTTGGGTATTTATCTCGTTTCTTTAGCCCATAAAAAATGGGCTCTCGACCTGAGGGGGCGTGTTAGAATAAGTGCAATTTTCCTTAACCCTTCTACAACTTTGAAGTTTTAGGTTAGTGGCAGAGACTTTCACATGTTAAGATTATTGGATGGGAATAAATACTTTATTGATTGAATAAACTGAATACAATTGACTCCTATATATAGGAGAGAATGGAAGACTAAACTGATACATAACCAATATCTAATCTAATATAATATCTAACACCCCCTCTCAAACTTAAGTTGGTTCAAGCAACAAGAGTTTGAAATACTGACGATGTTCATGTGGAAGGAACGGCAAACTATGATGCAGAAACGGCGCTTGATGACGCATGTGAAGAAACTGAGAAGTAGAGTGTTGCGGAAGGAAGTAGTTGTGCGCACTGTTGAGATCTCACCCCGAACAATGGCGGGATCTCCATATCCTGATCTGTGATGGGATCTCACCCCTGACTTGAGACATAGTCGATGATGGGATCTCACCCCAGACTTGAGAATTGTCGATAATAGTGGGTTATCATTCCTGAACTGAGAACTGGATGATGATAACACCCCTCTCAAACTCATGATCGATCAACCGGAGTGAGTTGACGATCTGAATGTAGAAGCACAAGAAACTGCAAAAAAGTTTGGTTTTTTTTTTTTCCAACCTCACGATCGATCAACCGCAGTCGGATGTAGACTCTTAGTCAAAGTAGCACCAAAGCAAGATCCCCTCTTGGATCCAAACACGAAACACTAGAAAACTGCCCAAAAAGCGGATATGCAACAAGAAGGCGGTAGCAGCAATCTGCTTCTTTCCCTAAACACGAAACACCACAAAACCGCCCAATCAAAAAGCGGATCTGAAGGAAGAAGGCGGTGGCAGCGATCTGCTTCTATCCCCGAACACGAAACAACAAAATCCACAAATGGAAAAATTGGATCTCAACAGATCCAATTCATGATCGAAACAGAGAGCGGGGAAGAGGAGAAGCGGGTTGCTGTGGAGGCTGCGGCTGCCGGTGGAGGCAGCGGTGAGGAACCGAAGACGACGCGGAGGTCGGAGAAGAAGCCACTGGTGGAGGGCAGTGCTGGCTCCGCCAGTGAGCGGCGGCTAAGAGTAGAAGAGGAGGTGACGAATTTGGGTTCGACAAGGTGCGGGAGGTGAACAGAGGAGGTAGCAGGCGATAGACGATGGTGCAGCGGATGGTTTCGGCACCGAAACAGAGGAAGGGGTAGAGGATAACGGCTGCAGTGGTGCTCTGTAGTGGAGATCGACGAGGGCGACAGTACAGGGGATGTAGGGGATGAAGAAGAAGGGTTGACGACGGAGCAATCGAGGGGTCGACGACTGCGATAATGGTGGACGGTGAGGGGATGCAGGGTCGATGATCGGATGCAGCGGTGGAGCGGTGATAGGGCGGCTGGTGGAGGGTCGCGAGAAGATCAACATGGCGCGATGAGTTGAGGAGCTCGACGGGGATGGGTTTTTTAATTGACAGAGGAAGGAAGAAGGTGAAGAGGTGATGACGGTTGCTGTAGATTAGGAACAGTTAGGGTTTTGGATCTTGTTGTTAGATGAAGGCTAGGGTTTTGGATCTTGTTGTTTGATGACGACTAGTGTTTTTGGAAATTTGATTGGGAGAGGGATGTTGGCAGGTAGAGTGATTCCGATGAAGACGAGATTCATTCCACCTCGATAACAATGATCAAATTAGTATAGGCCTTATAGGAAGCTAGGCTCTCATACCATGTTAAGATTATTGGATGGGAATAAATACTTTATTGATTGAATAAACTGAATACAATTGGCTCCTATATATAGGAGAGAATGAAAGACTAAATTGATACATAACTAATATGGGACTAAACCAATATCTAATCTAATATAATATCTAACACTTGCTTCTTTGATATTTATTTGTCATTTCTATTTTAAAATGGGTTTTCTCTGCTTATGGTCAACTTAAAGTGATAACCATTGTTCTTACCTCACCCTGCATTGATATTGATTGCATAAATAAGTGAGATATTTGTTTTTTTGCTTTTCTATCTTTTGAAGACTTACATAATAATGCAAACATTTTTACAATACGTCCAGATGCTTCCTTCAACAGCCAAAAAAATACGTTGAGATACACTAAGCTATTCAATTGAAAGATTAAGAATTCGAAATAAAAATATTTTACTATTCACTAGTCAAATGAATAAAATAAAATGCTTCTTCAGACATTATAACCTAGTTATGTTTTTTTGAAAACAATGTTCCTAACTAATTTTGGGTACTATATTCTGGTCCATCAGCAAAAGCAAAATATTCCATTTATGACTAATAGGTGGTTTTCTTCTTTTTACGATAGGAAATCTATCTGGACGTGTCCGCCAGTGTGTGAATAACGAAGACGAATTGGTTAAAATGATGAGGGGATATGGTAGTTACGAACAACAATATAATCATTGTTAAAGAAATGAGAGGGGCTACTGGTCAAACTAGACAGACTCGGTTGAGGTTGCTAAGCAGGATACAGCTTCGAATTGACAGAAGGGGTCACTGCTAACGAAGCTGAAAGTGCCAACACCATATTAACTGTTCACATTTTCTAGCATAGTTAGCACTGTAGATTTCTCATTCTATACAAGGTATTCATTATTTGTAATTCAACACTTCAGGGTAAATCTACTAAATACACGGGCAGGGATGCTTTCGGATCAAATACAGATCGGATATTGGCTAAATCAATATTTGTATCTACATTTCAAAGACGGATTCAGATACGGATAAAGATATGACTCGGAAAGAAATCATATCTGTATTGGCAAATTTTGGATACGGATACAAATCGGATATGGTTTATCGAATCTAGATATGAGTTTTCACATAAAACATATAGTTTTTGTTATAATTTTTCTTAACTAGTACTCAGATACATATTCATATGGGTAAAAAAGAACCAAATCGGAACCGATCAAATTGGGCACGAATCTTAAAGCCCTGTCACGCCCCACTTCTCAGGATACGGGAACACGAGTACGTAACGTAGGCCCAACGAATAATGTAAACACCATCCATAAATTGTACCAAACTAACTCAGCAATAAAATAACAAGATACAACCACGCAGGAAAATATAATCACATGAAACAAGATGAATTCCAATAATAATGAAATAAACCAACAATATAAATCCGGGATCAAAACAAAACTACGGGTCATAGAGCCCAAACAAGTACAAGTTCATAATGTTCAAGAAATAAATAACAATCAGTAAAATTATGCAGCGGAGACTGGGTGGTTCTCTAGAAACGTTGCTCCCAATTTCTTCAGGAATAAATTCTTCAACACCTGTAAATTCCTGGTCTAAAAGAAATAAAAGAGTGCTTTTAGAGCAAGTCGTGGTCGGCAAGTAGAGAAAACAAGGAGTAAAGGAAACATGGATATCAAAGAATACGGATATGGTCAAAGAAAAGAAACAAAACAAAGAGCATGCAATATATTCAAAAGGTCTACAGTAAATCACGCATAAAATGAGTGATATCAGGTTCAAGCAGAAAATGCAGGTTATTAAGTATTTTATTAATCTATCTAGTGCAAGTACTACTGCATCTCATACTACAGATTCCGCACAACACACTGAACGCTTTAGACTGATGGTGAATTCACGGTTCATGTACTCGGCCCAGAAATCAGTGTATCATGTTAAGTGTCAGTGTTTCTCGAGCAGTGTTTATGGCCATACAGTACAGTCAGTACAGTAGGGCCCGACCGAGTACAGTCTCTGTTTGTTCACTACCAAGTCATCCCATATAATCCCGGCTTGTTATCATTTTATTTCATCCTATGTGAGTATGCAAGAGGGTGTCAATGTTGTTCATTACTATGTGAGACTAGTTCAAAGTGTAATGCCCTGATTTTTCATTTAATGAAAAAGTATATTTATTTGCACGTAGTGTGCACGTGCAATATTTTTGATAAATATTTTCATCAAGATGAGTAAAGATATTTTAATATGTGCTTTCCTTCTTTTAAATGGATGAAAAGCCTTTTCTTTTAAAAAGCCCAAAATGTAATTCATTTATTTTATTTTAAAATAATTATTTTGGCCCATAAACTAAAACCCATGAGTCAATTTATTTTAAAATGCAACTTGTAATGTAGAATACAAACTAGAGTTTATTTTTATATAAAATAAAATGTACAATTTTTGGGCCTAGTTGCATGCACGTGCACTACACGTACACGTGCAATATGCACTTTTTCCAAACATGGCCGGTTGCTTCTTGGAGGGAAACTCAAATTTTGGATGGGGATCATGGTGTGGTGGTTACTCATCATGGGTAGTTTGTGTAACTACTCCTTAAATCTCCACCCTTTGTTCTTAACTCCTACTCTAATCTTAGCCATCCATTCCATCAAGATTTTAGTATAAATACCCCCTCCCATGGCTAGTTATTTTTGTGCCTATTACTTTCTACAAACCTATAGTCTAAATTGCATTATATAGTAGTATTTTTGTGAGTTAAAAAGATTGAGTGGTGTGGGAGTTGGGCTTGCAACAAGAAGAAGGAGAGGCCGTCTATTCAAAGGAGGGAGCTTTCGGTTTGGTGTGCTCGGGTTGGAGGCTTGTGCGCACGTGTACAAGGAGGAGAAGCATTTCGTTGCAAGGACATTCGTCTAGAAGATCGCTAGTTGTACTTTCTTCAATAAGGTGGGTAAATTTTCCCTATTTCTAAATAAGAATGCATGCTAGATTCAATTGGGAAAATGATGCATGAAAATGATTATAAGGATGCACAATTAATTGGAAAAAATGAACTATAATTGATTGAATTGTAAACATGCAAATTGTGTGTGATTCTACTATTAGAACTTAAGTTGGGTGCAATATAAGTATGGATATGAATTGTGGAAATGAACTTTCGTTAGTAGCATGGAAATTATGCACAAAGATTAGTAGTTGATAATGTCGCATTATGTGCTAGTTAGGAATTTGGTTATGTTGTTGTAACGATTAAATTAAGATGCAGTCATTATATTTATGAGATGAATAATGGCAGAAAATTAGTGTAGAGATTTGTGGAATAATAATGTCGAAAAAGAATACAATAGTGATAGTATATCAAATTAATAAAATTGTATGGTAGAAAGGTGTTAATTATTGAAAGTATGTTTAATTGTTTAAGAAAAAAAATGATTTTCATATACTGGAGTATAATTCATGATGTAAATAAGTAATCTGGAATTTTTACAGTCTATTAGTAAGAGCAAGTTGAAGTAAAAAATTTGATGAACGTCGATATATTTCAATAACAGAGAGAGTTGTTTAAAATAAATTTCGAGTTGTACCTATGACAACCCGAGCCTATAGCTCGAGTGGTCGGGATGCCTTTGGTAGATACAGTGTCGTGCGGCTTCTCATGGGTTGCTAGTTCGAATACTGCTGGCACCAAACTTTTGTATTTATTTGAAAAAAAAATAAATATTGTTACAGCCGAGAGCTCTTATGGCTCTCATCCTTCTTCATGTCACCTGGCGCAAGCGGCCTAGTGGCCTGTGCCTTCGGCTGTGTTCTCTGTGGTGCTGGGTTCGAATCTTTGGTTTGGCAGTTGGAAAAAAATAATTTTTTTGAATGTTTTGGTGATCAAAAAAATGTGGTAAAAATATATTTATTATCTTAAAAATATGGGGAGTTTATGGAAAATAAATTGATGATTATTTACATGAAGTGGAGTATGTTTTAGAACTATGAGTTCTACACTTGTATTTGTATAAAGTTGTGTTATACAAAAGGTTTAAAATGGAATATTAGAAAAGACATACGAATAGAAATGAATTATGAGAAGTGTTGTGGATTATTCTCGTTGGAGAATAGTGAGATAAATTATGGAATGTAAATATTCATTCTTGATCGAATAACTAGTGATGTGGTTTTTATGTGAAAATAATATTTCATGAGTTACATGATGAATAGTTGAATTTAATGTATCATTATGGACTATTGAATGATTTGAAAATCATGATTGGGAAATAGAAATATCGTGAGTATGATTACTCAACATATGAACTTATGAGCTGGAACGCTCAATTTTAGAAATGTGAATTGAAATTGAAACAAAGAGTAGCTAAGTCTCCCCCGGCATTTTGGAAATAAATGAAATGAAAATTGAAAGGAAAGACCAAGGTTGGTCATGTTTGAATAAATGAATAAGTCCGGTTTAGTGGAGAGGCTAACTCTAGAGCTTTGATTTTTGTTCATGATTCTAATAACATTAAGGATTAGTACATAGTAAAGACGTGATGAAAGTAAGAGAAAAATATTGAGTATGAGGGCCATTGAATAGCGGCGTGAGCGTATCCCAGGATGTCCCATGATGAGTCTGGGCGAGGATACTGCTCCAGAGTACCGTCCCGGTGGCGACGCTCGTGGGATGTTTGAAGACTACGGGTGGTGTCATGTCTATGGTAGGAGCTGAATTACCACAGGATGTCTGCACGATGAGTCATGTCAGCGATGGGATTCCCTCCAGGGTGCCTAGACATGAGTTCGTAGGTCCGAAAACATCTAGGATACTTACCGTAGTTACAGTAGTAGATTTAGTCATGACGAGGGATTGAACCCTACAAAGTTAAAGAACGATTAAGGGCTTGCCCTCGGACCTATGTAGTATGGGATGCATAGAATCCGAACAAGTGCGCATTAGTGTCATGAAATATAAATAACTGTATTAAGGACTAAGTGCACAATCACAACACGACAATAATAGGGTAGTCCCTTTAGTTTGATATGTGACAAGTCTGTGTTTGCTAAATATGGAAAATAAGTTATACTATTTCCGGCATAGAGAGGATGGCCGTGTATAATGATCGTCGGTTGAATAAACTGACGTACCCACAGTCTTATATGCAGGTAAATGGCTTGATACAGATTAAAGAGTAACAAATGCTTAAAGATTACTCCATGTTGTTGTATATTTGTTTTCGTTGTTGTAAAATTTTACTTCCACTGTGCAATATAAAGTGTAATATTGATGTAAACTCTGATGTAAAGTGAAAAGCTTAAATTTCCTTGTAAAATTGTACTAAAGGAAGCGAAAAGATCCTGTAGAACATCTCGAATTCAGTGTATTTGGGATTCGGGGCATTACAGAGTGGTATCAGATCCACGCTTCTACGCTTTCCACACTTGTACAAATTTATAAGTAACGACACCCTAGTAGTGGACATTAGAGTGTGTGTTTGAGTCTAGAGATTTAAATGTAAGTGACTTACATTTGTGTTGCTCTATGACTTATGCTTCTTCCTCTCTATTTCTAAGATGGCTGATCACTTCGACCCTGCTGGAGACGACGACTGGCATATCATTGAGGAAGAGTACCATCCTGGACAGATAGATTCCGAGGACGAGTACTACCCAGGGCAAGCAGATTCTGACGGAAAAGAATGGCCTGAATCCCGAGAGATTACCCCACCTCCGGATTCATCTGATGACTCTTCTTCTGACGAAGAAGAAGAACCAGTTCCAAATAGTCTGGTCATATCTCTTCAGAGGTAGGTAGAAAAACTGCGAGAGAGAGTTGCATTATTGGAGGCTCAATTGGCAAAGCGTAAGGATGACTTTTCAGTTCTCAGTCATCGTATATGGGAACTCGAGAAGAGGAGGAATTTGACCGATGTGCTGAAGGATGAAGTTGATGAACTACGGGGAGAACTTCGAGAAGCGAAGAGAAACCGTAGGAGTTAGACTGTTGTAGCTTCTACTATTTTCATTCTGATGTCAAGAAATATTTTTCAATTCGAATGTATAAAGTTTGAAATTTAATGAAATGCAAGTCGATTTAAAATTCACGTCTTATACTTCGAATTTAATGGATCTTTTGCATCAGAATATGTCAAGAAGAGGAGCTAGAAATGGGGAAGGTCTGGATCTGGAAACAAAACTTGCGAGGGTCTATCAGACGCTCAATGCCGTGGCTATGAACCAGAACCAAGGAAGGGGACCTGCGAATCCGGTGCCCGAAGCGATTAAACTAGTGGAATCGTTCAAACGAATGAAACCACCTGTATTCAAAAGGAAGTCAGACCCTGATGCGGCTGACAACTGGATTCGTCAAGTGGAGACAATCTTTGAAGTGCTGGAGACCCCTGAAGGCAGTAAGTTCAAGTTAGCGACTCTGCAACTTGAGAAGGATGCGGCTGTTTGGTGGCAGTCGATGAAGAGGATCCATGGGAGGCATAGTTCTCAGCTGGGAGGAATTTCTGGAAGAATTCTGCAGTCACTATTTCCCCTCCGATGTTCAAGAGAAGAAGGCTATGGAGTTTTTGTCGCTACAACAAGGCAGCGTGTCAGTGAGAAAGTACGAGACCAAATTTACTCAGCTCTCTAGGTATGCTCCGGAATTAGTGACGGATGAAGCTAAGAAGGCTCGTAAGTTCGAGCATGGATTGAGGCTAAGCTTGAGGTCCCAGATGATACCTCTTGGTATCAGGAGATTCGACAAGTTGGTCAATAGGGCAGCAGCGACGGAAGCAGATATGGAGCAGTTCCATGTTGTTCAGAACCGGAGGAACAACTGGTAGTCTGGAAAGAGGCCCGCACATGCTGGGAGTTTCAAGGGGCAACCATCTGCACAAAGGTTCAAACCGACAGGGGCGAACGCTATTAGTGTGGCTGGTGGACCTGGGAACAATGTGGTGAGACCTCCTGCGGTGACTTGCTACAACTGTGGTGAAACGGGGCATTACAAATCTCAATGTCTCAAGCCACGGAATGGTAATAGCAATGCACCAACGCAGCAGACTGGGAAGAGACCGTACCAACCAGGGCAAGTATTTGCCTTGACGGAAGCTGATGCTGATGAGGTCGATCATGTCATCACTGGTATGAGGACAGATGTTTAGTGGTTTTTGTCATTTCTTTTTCCCGTTTATTAAGTGAACTGTTACGTAATGAGTGTGTATTATGTAACAGGAGAACTTTATCTTAATGGAATGAAAGCTGTTATGTTGTTCGATACTGGATCCTCTCATACTTTTGTGTCTCCTAAATTTGCTAAAGTGTTGGGAGTTGAACCGAAGATTTTTCCAGGCAAGATCTTAGCAGTAGCTACTCCATCAGGAGAAACTTTAACCACTGATCGGTATTATGCTGATTGTGAGATCGTGATTGGTGATCGAATCTTTGGGATTGATCTGATCGAGCTGACTATCTTGGGAGTCGATGTTATCATTGGCATTGATTGGATGTCGGTGTACAGTGCAAGCATCGAGTGCAGGACCAAGACGGTAACAGTGAAGGCTCCAGGTGGACCTGAAGTCACTTTCCAAGGGAAGCAGAAGTGTTCTAAGCTGGTGGCAACTATCCGCACGGAAGAGACTCCTGTGGAAGTGCAAGGGATTCCTGTAGTTCGGGACTATCCAACTGTGTTCTTGGATGATTTTCCTGGGTTACCCCCGCATCGTGATGTAGAGTTCAGCATCACTGTTCAACCGGGAAGTAAACCCATTTCTAAGGCGCCGTATAGGATGGCTCCAGTGGAACAGGATGAGGTGAAATGGCATATTGAGGAACTGTTGGAGAAAGGCTTTATTCAACCTAGTGCGTCACCTTGGGGAGTACGAGTGCTTTTGGTAAAGAAGAAGGATGGATCGATGAGAATGTGTATCGACTACCGAGAGCTGAATAAGGTCACTGTTCAGAATAAGTATCCTATTCCTCGAATTGATGATTTGTTCGATCGTCTACAAGGAGCAGCTGTTTTCTCCAAAATAGATCTTCGATCAGGATATCACCAGGTTCGAGTGAAAACTGAAGATGTGCACAAAACTGCATTTAGAACTCGACATGGGCATTACGAATTCTTAGTTATGCCATTTGGAGTGACGAATGCACCCGCAATCTTCATGGATTTAATGAACAGAGTTGTGAGGCCGTTCATTGATTCTTTCGTCGTGGTGTTTATCGACGATATTCTCGTGTACTCCAAGTCAGAGGAGGAGCACACCGAGCATCTGGCAGCAGTTTTGAAGAAGCTGGAAGAACAGAAGTTGTATGCCAAGTTATCCAAGTGTGATTTCTAGAAATCTGAAGTGGCAATTTAGGTCGCATCCTTTCTAAGGAGGGAGTGGCAACTGACCCTCAGAAGATAGAGGCAGTGAGAGATTGGGCAAGGCTTACTACAGTGAAGGAAGTCAGAAGTTTCCTTGGAATGACTGGATACTATAGGAGATTCATTCAAGATTATGCTCAGATAGCCGTGCCGCTTACTGGACTGACCAAGAAGAATGTGAACTTCAAGTGGACTGAGCAATGTTAGGCGAGCTTTCAGGAGTTGAAAAAGAAACTGACTACTGTACCTATTTTGGCTTTGCCTAGAGCAGGTGTTGAGTACGACGTTTATAGCGATGCTTCACATCGTGGGCTTGGTTGTGTCTTAATGCAAGAAGGAAGAGTAATCGCTTATGGGTCTAGGCAACTACGACCGCATGAGAAGAATTACCCGACTCATGATCTGGAGTTGGCTGCGATTATCTTTGCCCTGAAGCAATGGAGGCACTACGTGTACGGTGAGAAATTGAACATGTACACGGACCACAAGAGTTTGAAGTACATATATCAGCAGAGGGATCTGAATCTGAGGCAGCGGAGATGGTTGGAAGTGCTCGAGGACATGCGACCTGAGATCAAGTATCATCCTAGGAAGGCTAATGTTGTTGCTGATGCACTTAGTCGCAAGAGCAGTTTAGCCAGTTTGATTACAACTCAGAAGCATCTGATTGAGGAATTGAATCGAGCAGGTATTGAAGTTGTCTTGCAAAGATTGGGAGCATCTTTGGCTCAGTTGAGGCTTCAGCCTACTCTGAATGCAAGGATCATTGCAAGTCAGGAGGTTGATGCTGATATTTTGGAGATGAAGGAGCAGGTTGGTGCTGGCAGGTTGCCCGGATTTCAAATTAGGGATGGAGTGCTGTGGTTTGGAGATAGGCTATGTGTTCCAAATCAGGCGGACCTGAAAGAAAGTATTCTTCAGGAGGCGCATGCTACTCTTTTGTCAGTACATCCTTGAAGCACTAAGATGTACAAAGACATCAAACATCATTTCTGGGGGTCGGGTTTGAAGCGGGATGTGGGTGAATTTGTGGTGAAGTGTGAGGTTTGTCAACAAGTCAAAGCCGAAAATCAGAGACCCGGAGGTCTATTACAGCCGTTACCTATTCCGGAATGGAAGTGGGATAACATCAGTATGGATTTCATTACGGGATTGCCTAAGAGTCCTAAAGGCAATGATGCAATTTGGGTTATAGTCGATCGACTAACCAAGTCCGCTCACTTTTTGGCGATGAAACTCACTGCTTCGATGGACAAGTTGGCTGAGTTGTATGTTGGCGAGATTGTCCGGCTTCATGGTGTTCCGTCAACTATTGTGACTGATCGAGATGCGCGGTTTACTTCGCATTTCTGGAGGAGTCTTCAGACAGTTTTGAGTACCAAGACAGATTTCAGCACTGCTTTTCATCCGCAAACCGATGGGCAGACCGAGAGAGTCAACCGTATTCTTGAGGATATGCTTCGGTGTTGTATACTAGATTTTGGAGGCAGTTGGGAAAGACATTTACCTTTGGTAGAGTTTGCCTACAACAACAGTTTTCAGGCTAGCATCGGGATGGCGCCGTACGAAGCTCTGTATGGCAGGAAGTGCAGGACTCCTGTTTGTTGGTTTGAAGTTGGGGAGCGTCAGTTGTTTGGTCCTGAGCTTGTACAGCAAACTTCTGAGAAGATTGTTCTGATCAGGAAAAGGTTGGTAGAAGCTCAGAGCATGCAGAAAAGCTATGCAGACAATCGGAGAAGGGACCTTGAGTTTGAGGTTGGTGACTTCGTCTTTCTGAAAGTATCCCCCAGTAAAGGTGTGGTTCGATTTGGCAAAGGCGGGAAGTTAGCCCCGAGGTTTATAGGCCCGTACAAGATATTGGAAAGGATCGGGAAAACTGCTTACCGGCTTGAGTTACCGGAAGAGTTATCTCAGGTGCACAATGTCTTTCATGTGTCTATGCTGAGAGGTTATATTCCAGATCCGAGTCATCATTTGCCTGAAGTGCCGGAAGGTTTGCAATTGGATCTGAATTACATCAAGTCTCCTGTCGAGATTATTGATCGTCGAGAGAAAGTCTTGAGGAATAAGACGATACCGATGGTCAAGGTAGTCTGGAGAAACCACTTGGTTGAAGAGGCTACTTGGGAGTCTGAGGAGAGGATGTTGAAGGACTATCCTGAGCTTTTTGCTTGATGCGTGTCTTTGTATCTTTTTGTTCTTGTTGTGAGTGTTGTATTTTTTATTTTTTTTTTGTTGTTTTTCACTCTTGACTGTAGTTCCGGGGACGGAACTATTCTAAGGAGGGAGTGTTTTAATGCCCTGATTTTTCATTTAATGAAAAAGTATATTTATTTGCACGTAGTGTGCACGTGCAATATTTTTGATAAATATTTTCATCAAGATGAGTAAAGATATTTTAATATGTGCTTTTAATTAATTTATACAAAAGCATTCCTTTAAATAGATGAAAAGCCATTTCTTTTAAAAAGCCCAAAATGTAATTCATTTATTTTATTTTAAAATAATTATTTTGGCCCATAAACTGAAGCCCATGAGTCAATTTATTTTAAAATGCAACTTGTAATGTAGAATACAAACTAGAATTTATTTTTATATAAAATAAAATGTACAATTTTTGGGCCTAGTTGCATGCACGTGCACTACACGTACACATGCAATATGCACTTTTTCCAGGCATGGCCGGTTGCTTCTTGGAGGCAAACTCAAATTTTGGATGGGGATCATGGTGTGGTGGTTACTCATCATGGGTAGTTTGTGTAACTCCTCCTTAAATCTCCACCCTTTGTTCTTAACTCCTACTCTAATCTTAGCCATCCATTCCATCAAGATTTTAGTATAAATACCCCCTCCCATGGCTAGTTATTTTTGTGCCCATTACTTTTTACAAACCTATAGTCTAAATTGCATTATATAGTAGTATTTTTGTGAGTTAAAAAGATTGAGTGGTGTGGGAGTTGGGCTTGCAACAAGAAGAAGGAGAGGCCGTCTATTCAAAGGAGGGAGCTTTCAGTTTGGTGTGCTCGGGTTGGAGGCTTGTGCGCGCGTGTACAAGGAGGAGAAGCATTTCGTTGCAAGGACATTCGTCTAGGAGATCGCTAGTTGTACTTTCTTCAATAAGGTGGGTAAATTTTCCCTATTTCTAAATAAGAATGCATGCTAGATTCAATTGGGAAAATGATGCATGAAAATGATTATAAGGATGCACAATTAATTGGAAAAAATGAACTATAATTGATTGAATTGTTGACATGCAAATTGTGTGTGATTCTACTATTAGAACTTAAGTTGGGTGCAATATAAGTATGGATATGAATTGTGGAAATGAACTTTCGTTAGTAGCATGGAAATTATGCACAAAGATTAGTCGTTGATAATGTCGCATTATGTGCTAGTTAGGAATTTGGTTATGTTGTTGTAACGATTAAATTAAGATGCAGTCATTATAATTATGAGATGAATAATGGCAGAAAATTAGTGTAGAGATTTGTGGAATAATAATGTCGAAAAAGAATACAATAGTGACAGTATATCAAATTAATAAAATTGTATGGTAGAAAGGTGTTAATTATTGAAAGTATGTTTAATTGTTTAAGAAAAAAAAATGATTTTCATATATTGGAGTATAATTCATGACGTAAATAAGTAATCTGGAATTTTTACAGTCTATTAGTAAGAGCAAGTTGAAGTAAAAAATTTGATGAACGTCGATATATTTCAATAACAGAGAGAGTTGTTTAAAATAAATTTCGAGTTGTACCTATGACAACCCGAGCCTATAGCTCGAGTGGTCGGGATGCCTTTGGTTGCTACAGTGCCGTGCGGCTTCTCATGGGTTGCGGATTCGAATACTGCTGGCACCAAACTTTTGTATTTATTTAAAAAAAAAAAATATTGTTACAGCCGAGAGCTCTTATGGCTCTCAGCCTTCTTCATGTCGCCTGGCGCAAGCGGCGTAGTGGCCTGTGCCTTCGGCTATGTTCTCTGTGGTGCTGGGTTCGAATCTTTGGTTCGGCAGTTTGGAAAAAAATAATTTTTTTGAATGTTTTGGTGATCAAAAAAATGTGAAAAAAATATATTTATTATCTTAAAAATATGGGGAGTTTATGGAAAATAAATTGAGGATTATTTACATGAAGTGGAGTATGTTTTAGAACTATGAGTTCTACACTTGTATTTGTATAAAGTTGTGTTATACAAAAGATTTAAAATGGAATATTGGAAAAGACATACGAATAGAAATGAATTATGAGAAGTGTTGTGGATTATTCTCGTTGGAGAATAGTGAGATAAATTATGGAATGTAAATATTCATTCTTGTTCGAATAACTAGTGATGTGGTTTTTATGTGAAAATAATATTTCATGAGTTACATGATGAATAGTTGAATTTAATGTATCATTATGGACTATTGAATGATTTGAAAATCATGATTGGGAAATAGAAATATCGTGAGTATGATAACTCAACATATGAACTTATGAGCTGGAACGCTCAATTTTAGAAATGTGAATTGAAATTGAAACAAAGATTAGCTAAGTCTCCCCCGGCATTTTGAAAATAAATGAAATGAAAATTGAAAGGAAAGACCAAGGTTGGTCATGTTTGAATAAATGAACAAGTCCGGTTTAGTGGAGAGGCTAACTCTAGAGCTTTGATTTTTGTTCATGATTCTAATAGCATTAAGGATTAGTACATAGTGAAGACGTGATGAAAGTAAGAGAAAAACATTGAGTATGAGGGCCATTGGATAGCGGCGAGAGCGTATCCCAGGATGTCCCATGATGAGTCTGGGCGAGGATACTGCTCCAGAGTACCGTTCCGGTGGCGAAAATCGTGGGATGTTTGAAGACTACGGGTGGTGTCATGTCTATGGTAGGAGCTGAATTACCACAGGATGTCTGCATGATGAGTCATGTCAGCGATGGGATTCCCTCCAGGGCGCCTAGACATGAGTTCGTATGTCCGAAAACATCTAGGATACTTATCGTAGTTACAGTAGTAGATTTAGTCATGACGAGGGATTGAACCCTACAAAGTTAAAGAACGATTAAGGGCTTGCCCTCGGACCTATGTAGTATGGGACGCATAGAATCCGAACAAGTGCGCATTAGTGTCATGAAATATAAATAACTGTATTAAGGACTAAGTGCACAATCACAACACGACAATAATAGGGTAGTCCCTTTAGTTTGATATGTGACAAGTCTGTGTTTGCTAAATATGGAAAATAAGTTATACTATTTCCGGCATAGAGAGGATGGCCGTGTATAATGATCGTCGGTTTAATAAACTGACGTACCCACAGTCTTATATGTAGGTAAATGGCTTGATACAGATTAAAGAGGAACAAATGCTTAAAGATTACTCCATACTGTTGTATATTTGTTTTCGTTGTTGTAAAATTTTACTTCCGCTGTGCAATGTAAAGTGTAATATTGATGTAAACTCTGATGTAAAGTGAAAAGTTTAAATTTCCTTGTAAAATTGTACTAAAGGAAGTAGAAAGATCCTGTAAAACATCTCGAATTCAGTGTATTTGGGATTCGGGGCGTTACACTAAGAGTTACAGACAAGGCATGGGTCAAACACATCAAATAAACACATTTCTCAAAATCAGGACAACATAACCTTGCTGTACCAAATCATGGATTGCGGGCACTACAAATTAGCAAAACAGAATCCGCCAGAAGATCTGGAAAATAGACTTCCACACGGTTCCACGGGGTATAATTAAGGTATATAAAATGTATGAGAACTAAGGTGAAAACTCTGTTCTCATCAGATTTAAAGTCCGGGCAGCATGCAGTAAGTTATGTTCAACTAATTATTTCGGGTCAGAGAATTCATTATTAAAATCTATAAAAATTCTGGCTGATACCAATATATGTCTAGGTCCAGCCTAAATTATTTCAGATTTTTCTTGTACTATTAACAGGGTCAAATAAAATAAACAACAGCAGAAAACGTATGAAAATCTGAGTCTAGAATTACTAACACAGTTGCATTAGAGTGATGATAACTAACAGAGGGCAAATTGGAATTTAAATCCAAAGCAGGGAAAAATTATCTAGACATCAAAGGATACCTTTTATGTTTAGTAAGTTCTTTCAGAATATGTCATTAACATAGTCGAAAATCAATTTCAAAATGAAACATACAACAGTCCAGCAAATGTCTAAACATGAACGGTAATTAAATAAATCATATGATCATATAAAGCATGCAAATTTGTAACCAAGTGAATCCTAGGTGTCAACATGAAATTTCTAAGGTTCATGGTACATTTATTTTAGTCATGGTATCAATTCATCAATTAAAACCAAATCAGTACATTCATGTCCATTTCATCAAGTAGTTCTAAACATAGATCTAGTTATTTTAATTGTACACATGCATGAAACATCGGGGACTGGGTTAAAGATCAAGCAGATAGCACGAAGTTAAGAGTATGTTGGGTTAGCTCATGTAAACCCTAGATAATCTTAATGGAATTATCTAAACAGATTTTTGATAATAAAAAGGACGGATCTACTTGTATGAGATCAATTAATCTTGAACATAAATAATGAAATGGGTTCAAGAAGAGACTTGCCTGTTATTGCAGATATTAATCAAAATAATAGAATAACGGAATCAGAATCCCAGGCAAAATCTCCAAAAAATGCACGAAAAATCTACAGCAACAGCAAGATCCTAGAGAAATTCCCACACATCAGATCGGGACAGGATGCAGAACACCAAACTCGAATCTGGCGCACACAGAACACGAAAAACCAAAGAGAACCAATCAAAACCTCAGCTTCACACCGGATCTGGCCAAAACAGTGGACAGCAAAAGATCGGATCGCTGCGGGGGAACACGAAACAGCGGGGACAGCCAACCAAAACCTGACCTCACACCGGATCCAACCCGAACAGGGGACAGCAGCTAGGGATCCGATGCGGAAAAATAGCGGACAGCGACTTCGACCACTCACGTCGCGTCTTCAACCTCTCAACACCGGAACGGAGAGAGAGAGAGCGGCGGATTGGCGACGCGCAACGACTGCGGCGGCGGCTGCGGTGGCAGAGCGGCGTCGTGACCACGGTCGGGAAAAGACGTTGGCGACAACAACTCTGGCGAAGAGTTCTGCTTTCGCGGTTGAAAATAGGGGATGGCGGCAAAGACGATGATGAAGCTGGGAGAAGGAATAGGGCGACGACGACGAAGTTATGGCAATTGCAAAACTTCGACAATGGGTTCGAACGGGGATGGAGAGGACGAGGGGGGGGGGGAGGGTGGCGAGCGACGGTGATGGGGATGTAGAGGAGACGTAGACGAAGACGGTGGTGATGATGGGATGGACGATGATCGGGGGATGAACGGGGGTCGAGGGGTGTGTGACGGCTTGGGTTGGGTTACGAAAAACAGATAGAGAGATGGTTACGGGGAGAGAGACTGTATGGCGGAAAGAGAGAGGATTAATATTAATTAGGGTTAATTAATGTGGTATTTATAGGGATCTGGAAAATTAGGGTTTAGGTTAAGATTTTGTGGGTTCTGGGTTTCGGTTCTGGCTCCAAAAAGAGACAAACCAAAGCAATGAGACGAAATGAACACTAAGGAGAACAAATCGAATTCAAAATAGAAAAGAGCAAATTCACAAAAGACAGAATCAAGCCAAAGAGCATAGATTGATCAAGAGAGAATAAAGAAAGTCCAAGAAAAAGCAAAATACACCAATATAAAAAATTCGAATACAATCATCGAAAGAATACAAAATACAATAAAGTCTGAAAATAGGGCTTACAAATCCTACACAACTTACAAGAAGAATTTCGTCCTTGAAATTCATACAAGAGGTGTATAGAGCAAACCCCGAAACAAACAAACAAAACAAAACAAGCAAAACAACCACTACTCAAACAAATGAGAGAACCTCTCCCGAATCTCTTCCTCTAACTCCCAAGTAGACTCCCCTGGCGAGCGAGGATCCCAAGAAACACGGACCAACTTGATGACTCTATTCTTTAACACCTTCTCTCGACGGTCTAAGATAGAGACGGGTCGAATTTCACAAAACAAATCTGGCCTCACAGACAAGTCTGAGTAGTCAACCACATGACTGTCATCTCTGATGTATTTCTTGAGCTAAGAAATGTGGAATAATTCATGGACACCTGCTAAAGCTGGCGGTAACGCGAGCCTGTAAGCTACCTTGCCCACACGTTCAACAATATCAAATGGACCGATGAATCGAGGATTCAACTTGCCTCCATCGCCGAAACAGATAACACCTTTCCAAGGCAATACCTTAAGGAACACATGCTCGCCTGCCTCAAACTCTAGAGGTCTCCGACGACAATCAGCCCACCTCTTCTGCTGATCCTGAGCGGTCTGCAAATGCTTGCGGATCTGAGCCACGACATCAACTGTCTTCGTGATCAACTCAGAGCCAAAAAGCTTCCTTTCGCCGATATCATCCCAACAGACTGGCGATCTACACTTGCGCCCATACAACGCTTTGAATGGAGCAGCCTTGAGACTCGCCTGATAGTTGTTATTATAAGAGAACTCGGCCAAGTGAAGATGATCTTCCTACGAACCACTAAACTGAAGAACACAAGATCTCAACATATCTTCTAGGGTCTGAATTGTCCTTTCTGACTGTCCATCCTCCTGAGGATGGAAAGCTGTAATGTAGCTCATCTTAGTACCCAAGCTCCTCTGCAAACTCTCTCAAAATTGAGACCTGAATCTCGTATCTCTATCCGATACAATACTGACAGTAACTCCATGCAGACAAACAACCTCCTTAACGTACTTCTCTGCCAAACTCTCTGTGGACTGACCCACACGGAAAGGAATGAAGTGAGCACACTTCATCAGCCAATCCACTATCACCCAGACGGCATTATGACCTTTAGGACTCCTCGGCAAAGCTGTCACAAAGTCCATCGTGATATTCTCCCACTTCCATTCAGGGATAGGAAGGGGTTGCAAAAGTCCTGCGGTCCTCTGATGCTCCGCCTTCAACTGTTGACAGATTACGCACTGGGCGACGAATCGAGCCACATCCCGCTTCATACCATGCCACCAGAATTGCTGTTTCAAGTCCCTGTATATCTTGGTACCACCAGGATGGATAGAATACAGGGACCGATGAGCTTCCTCGAGCAACTTCTGCCTGATTTCTCCTCTAGGTACACACAACCTAGAGCCGAAGCGACCCATCAGCATGGATAACCAAATCAGATCTCAAACCAGCATCAACCTCACTCCGAAACTCCTGCAATTGCTGATCACTCCCTTGAGCTGTCTTGAGCTGCCTTGATCTGCTCCACTAAGGAAAACTGCAACTACAACAACAAAAACTGTCGATCTGATCTGGGAAGTAACACATCAAACTCTAGCCTCCTCATGTCCTCCACTAGCTCCTTCTGCTGAGTGAGCACACTTCGTCAGCCGATCCACTATCACCTAGATAGCGTTATGACCTTTAGGACTCCTCGGCAAAGCTGTCACAAAGTCCATCGTGATATTCTCTACTTCCATTCAGGGATAGAAAGGGGTTGCAAAAGTCCTGCAGTCCTCTGATGCCCTGCCTTCACTTGCTGACAGATTAGGCACTGGGCGACGAATCGAGCCACATCTCGCTTCATACCATGCCACCAGAAATGCTGTTTCAAGTCCCTGTACATCTTGGTACCACCAGGATGAATGGAATACGGGGACCGATGAGCTTCCTCGAGTAGCTTCTGCCTGACATCTCCTCTAGGTACACACAACCTAGAGCCAAACCGAAGCGACCCATCAGCATGGACAATAAAATCAGACCTCGAACCAGCTTCAACCATGCCCGGAAACTCCTGCAATTGATGATCACTCCTTGTAGTCCATGCAAAGCCTGCGGCTTCCATCCTTCTTACTGACAAACAGAACTGGGGATCCCCATTGCGAAACACTAGGTCTGACAAAACCCTTATCAAGCAGCTCCTGAACCTGAACCTTTAACTCTGCCAACTCAATCGGTGCCATACGATACAGACTCTTGGAAATAGGGGTCGTACCAGGCAAAACATCGATACTGAACTCCACATCTCGGACTAGAAGCAAACCGGGAAATTCCTCGGGAAACACATCAAGGAAGTCCTGCACAACCAAGGGTGCAACAACCCTATCAGAACCCAGCGACACAAGGGAAACAACCTCGAAATCCAATGAGTTCATGACACGCCCTGACGGTGTCTCACCCGCATGGAAAACAAACTCTAGTTGACCAGAAGGCCTGAAAGTCACCTTCTTCTCTCGGCAATCAATCACGGCACAAGAAACACCCAACCAGTCCATGCCCAGAATGACATCGAAACCAGAGTTGGGAATCACAATCAGATCAGCCACAAAGACCACACCACCAATCTGCCATGGACTCTGCTTGCAAACCTGAGAACAGACAACAACACCCCCACCTGTGGTGATGTCCCAAGCTACGGGCATAGCATCGAAAGCTAAACCATGCAGATCAACAAAACGAGTAGAAATGAAAGAGTGGGTAGCACCCGAATCAAACAATACATGAGCAGGGAGAGAGAAGACTAAAATCACTCCTAGAAGAAGATCAAACAAAGATTAAGGTGCCAGCAGGATATACACACAATAATTGTGCAAAGGAGAGAAAAATAACAATAACAATAACAATAACATGCAGAAAACTGAAAGGAAGAAAAGAAAGTACAACTACTGTGATATACATGCAACCACTCCAACAACATCTGCTGCTTCCTCAGCTGTCAGGTTATAAGACTGACCATGACCACCAACCGACCTCCTCTAGGAGCCACACGCCTCTGATTGAAAACTTGCCTCTATGGAGGAAGAGACGGCCTGCCCTGACCATGCGTCGGCGCTCCTAGCTGAGCAGCACCAGTAACCAGTGCAATACCATGTGCTCACTGCTCCCACACACTAAACACTACCTGGCCCTCCTGCAGTCTCGCTATGAATGCCCAGTCTTATGACAAAAGCCACAAGTCTGAATATTCCTCGGGACAACCGATGCGTATAGTTGTGCTCTCGCTGGAGGGGGCGGAACTGACCTCCGAATAGGTCCTCCAAAAGGCCGAGGTGCAACGGGGTGCGAAACCGTCCTCTGAGGAACACCAGATCTACAAAGAGTTTGCTCTTGGACCGAGCCGCATCCAAAACATCGGAGTAAGCACGAAGCCGAAGAGCAGCCAAATGATTTTGGAGGGGAAAACTCAAGCCCGACAGAAAACGACTAGCCCAAGCCTCATCAATGGCAACGAGGGTAGGAGCGAAGCGACTGAGCCGAGTAAACTTTACAGCATACTCGTCCACGGAACGGATTCCCTGATTAAGATAATGCTCAAATTAATATTGTCACAAGTGAAGTAGGCAATAATAAATGACAATTACGAACATTATCTAGCTTACCTAAGTTAGGGAAACAAATTGTCGCTCCATCTCTGCCTTAGTGACACTGGGAAAGAACTTCACCATGAAGCTCTCAGAGAAAGTGGCTCACTCAATGGGTCACGGCATCCTCTCGGATTCAACCCGCCACCAGATATGAGCGAGATCCACCAGCTGGATGTGAACCACATCCACACGATCTGCCTCAGCAACACGAGCATCGACCAACAGTTGCTCCGTCCGGATAAGCCATTGCTCGGCTTCCAACGGAGATTCCGTACTCGATAACTTATCTGGGTGCAGCCTCATGAAATCTGCTATAGTACTAGGCCTCGGTGGAAGAGCACAACGTGGAGGTCCACCGGCATTCCCATTGGCTGACAAAGAGGCTCTCATCAGCTCATTGTGCTCCTGCTAAAGAGCCATCATTTGCTGAATCGTATGGAGAATAGCAGCATTGTCCGGTTGCTGATCCCCCGAGCGAGGAGAAGAATTCCCACAAGCCATAGCCTGAAACACGATCAAAAGATGGTCAGTACCCTGATCATATGTTAGTTATTATACATGCATTCATGTGATTATCGTGGTGTACAAATCACTGAGTTAACCAGGTTAGAAACAAGCTCAACTAATATACCAATCAAAGCTAACCCTCGTAAAGATAGTCGTGTTTGATTGATATATTACTCAACCCTGGGCTCTGATACCACTAAAAACCCTGTCACGCCCCGCTTTCCAGGATACGGGAACACGAGTACATAACGTAGGCCTAACGAATGATGTAAACACCATCCATAAGCTGTACCAAACTAACTCAGCAATAAAACAACAAGATACAACCACGCAGGAAAACATAATCACATGAAACAAGATGAATTCTAATAATAATGAAATAAACCAATAGTATAAATATCGAACATCCGGGATCAAAATAAAACTACGGGTCATAGAGCCCAAACAAGTACAAGTTCATAATGTTCAAGAAATAAATAACAATAAGTAAAATTATGCAGCAGAGACTGGGTCGATCTCTAGAAACGTTGCCTACCAATTCCTTCAGGAATAGAATCTTCAGCACCTGTAAATTTCTGGTCTAAAAGAAATAAAAGAGTGCCCGTAGAGCAAGTCGTAGGTGGCAAGTAGTGAAAACAAGGAGTAAAGGAAACATGGATATCAAAGAATAAGGACATGGCCAAAGACAAGAAACAAAATAAAGAGTAAGCAATATATTCAAAAGGTCTACAGTAAATCATGCATGAAATGAGTGATATCAGGTTCAAGCAGAAAATGTAGGTTATTAAGTATTTTATTAATCTATCTAGTGCACGTACTACTGCATCCCATACTACAGATTCCATACAACACACTGAACGCTTTAGACTGATGGTGAATTCACGGTTCATGTACTCGGCCCAGAACTTAGTGTATCATGTTAAGTGTCAATGTTTCTCGAACAGTGTTTATAGCCATACAGTACAGTCAGTACAGTACGCCCCGACCGAGTACAGTCTCTGTTTGTTCACTACCAAGTCATCCCATATAACCCTAGCTTGTCATCATTTTATTTCATCCTATGTGAGCATGCAAGAGGGTGTCCATGTTGTTCATTACTATGTCAGACTAGTTCTAAGAGTTACAGACAAGGCATGGGTCAAACACATTAAATAAACACATTTCCCAAAATCAGGACAGCATAACCTTGCTGTACCAAATTATGGATTGCAGGCACTACAAATCAGAAAAACTGAATCCGCCGGAATATCTGGAAAATAGACTTCCACACAGTTCCAGCGAGTATAATTAAGGTATATAAAATGTATGAAAACTAAGGTGAAAACTCTGTTCTAATCAGATTTTAAGTCCGGGAAGCATGCAGTAGGTTATGTTCAACTAATTGTTTCGGGTCAGAGAATTCATTATTAAAATCTATAAAAATTCTGGGTGATACCTATATATGTCTAGGTCGAGCCTAAATTATTTCAAATTTTTTTTGTACTATTAACAGGGTCAAATAAAATAAACAACAGCAGAGAACGCATGAAAATCTGGGTCTAAAATTACTAACATAATTGCATTAGAGTGATGATAACTAACAGATGGAAAATTGGAATTTAAATCCAGAGTAGGGAAAAATTATCTAGACATCAAGGGCTACCTTTTATGTTTAGTAAGTTCTTTCAGAATATGTCATTAACATAGTCGAAAATCTATTTCAAAATGAAACATACAGCAGTCCAGCAGATGTCTAAACATGAATGGAAATTAAATAAATCATATGATCATATAAAGCATGCAAATTTGTAATCAAGTGAATCCTAGGTGTCAACATGCAATTTCTAAGGTTCATGGTACATTTATTTCAGTCATGGTGTCAATTCATCAATTAAAACCAAATCAGTACATTCATGTCCATTTCATCAAGTAGTTCTAAACATAGATCTAGTTATTTTAATTGTGCACAAGCATGAAACATTGGGGACTGGGTTAAAGATCAAGAAGATAGCACGAAGTTAAGAGTATGTCGGGTTAGCTCGTGTAAACCCTAGATAATCTTAATGGAATTGTCAAAACAGATTTTTGATAATAAAAAGGACGGATCTACTTGCATGAGATCAATTAATCTTGAACACAAATAATGAAAGGGGTTCAAGAAGAGACTTGCCTGTTATTGCAGATATTAATAAAAATAATAGAATAACGGGATCAGAATCCCGGGAAAAATCTCCCAAAAATGCACAAAGAATCCACAGCAACAGCAAGATCCTAGAGAAATTCCCACACACCAGATCAGGACAGAACGCAGAACACCAAACTCGGATCTGGCACACACAGAACACGGAACACCAAAGAGAACCAATCAAAACCTTAGCTTCACACCAGATCTAGCCAAAACAGCAGACAGCAAAAGATCGGATCGCTGCGGCCGAACACAAAACAGTGGGGACAGCCAACCAGAACTCGACCTCACACCTGATCCAACCCGAACAGGGGACAGCGGCTAGGGTTCCGATGCGGCAAAACAGCGGACAGTGACTTCGACTACTCACATCGCATCTTCAACCTCTCTACAGCGGAACGGAGAGAGAGAGAGAGTGACAGACTGGCGACGCTCGACGACTGTGACGGTGGCTGCAGTGGCGGAGCGGCATCCACGGTCGGGAAGCGACGGCGGCGACAACAACTCCGGCAAAGAGTTCTGCTTTCGCGGTTGAAAATAGGGGATGACGACGAAGACGATGATGGAGCACGAAGAGGGAATAGGGCGACGGTGACAAAGTTATAGTGATGGCAAAACTTCGGCAATGTGTTCGAACGGGGATGGCGAGGACAGGGGGGACGAGCGACGGTGATGGGGTTGTAGAGGAGACGGAGACGAAGACGGAGATGGTGGTGATGACGGGGATGGACGATGATAGGGGGATGAACGGGGGTCAAAGGGTTTGTGACAGCTTGGGTTGGGTTACAGAAAACAGAGAGAGATAGATTGTTATAGGGAGAGAGAGTGAGCAGCAAAAAGAGAGAGGATTAATATTAATTAGGGTTAATTAATGTGGTATTTATAGGGATCAGGAAAATTAGGGTTTAGGTTGAGATTTTGTGTGTTCTGGGTTTCGGTTCTGGCTCCAAAAAAAAAGAAAAACCAAAGCAATGAGATGAGATGAACACAAAGGAGAACAAATCGAATTCAAAATTGAAAAGAGAAAAATTCACAAAAGACAGAATTAGCCAAAGAGCATAGATTGATCAAGAGAGAATAAAGAAAGTCCAAGAAAAAGCAAAATACACCAATATAAAGAATTCAAATACAATAATCGAAAGAATACAAAATACAATAAAATCTAAAAATAGGGCTTACAAGCTCCCAGGAGCAAAATGGAAAATTTCACGAGAAATAGGTCCATGAACGGAAATTGGGCGTCTCTCAACCTGATAACCCAAAACATATTTGTCTTGCTAGGTTGTTATAACAACCTATTATAAATGTGTCCATATTATTTAAATATGATTTAAACTCATAATTATCCATAAGAGACAGTTCAAAAATTATATCTCTTATCAAGAGAAGAGTTTTAACTCAATCTCTCCAACCACCCATATCTCTTCATAAAGAAGAGCGAACCAATTCAATCCAAAAACACGGGAAGTAGAGATAAATCATTATCTTGAAACTGACCCCCAAAGTGATTATAAATACCCCCTACCTCCACCAGAAACAGGTAATTTTTCCACCAAAAAGCTCTCTTATATATTCTTCTTAAGGTCTGACCTGAGCGCCGGTGGTCTGTCGCGGGATCAACCCTGGTGTTTCAAACTTTTACTAATCAATCAGAACAATCGTCACTATCAAGATCAGATCCAACAGTGCAAAGAGTCAGATTCGGAAGTTAACATCGGTTGAAAGCAGTCAACATCGGTGAATGTAAAAAAAGTCAGCTTTTTATTGTTCTTGAAAGAACTCATATCATCTATTTGCTCCCACACAGAAATAAGAAACAACAAATTTGCATCGTCTGTAGGAACAGAAAAAGCAATCCGACCAAACTTCACCGGTATAAACAGTTTTCAGCCATGCTTCCAAAGGAAAAATGGATGGCGGCAGCCTCAAGCCAACGAGCCAACCCTCTTCCTCCACCACCTCCTTATGATGACGTCCCTCCTACCCTTCAACTGGATCAACCTCCTCATCTAGAACAGCCTACCCAGCCTCCTTCTAGAGAGGCTCCACTGGGGGGCTCCCGAAGAAGTCAGCACTCTGCACCACAGATTGAAGAGAACTGGGGGTCGGTCTACACCTCCACACCCTCCACAGTACCCCCTGAAGCACCTTAACCGCAGCATGACATCCGCCATATCATAAACTCCAAACAGCATGAGTTTGCATGCCGGGGGCACTCAAGCAGACCACGAGCAAGAGACGGTCTCCTTCATCCATCTCGCCAAGAATACATAAGAGACCCCTCTCCCTGGAGTTGGGGACGTAGAAGAACCCTTTCTCCCAGCAGGCGTGGAAGAACCCCCTCTCCCAGAGGTCAAAAAAGTCGCTGTTCCCCAAGGGAACACTAAGAACTCCCCTTGGGGGGAAAGAACCCTACTCCAACAAGTTGACCAGCTCCCAAGAGAGAAAGAGGGGAGAAAGTACTTGTCACCTGGGCGAATTTCCCAGAATTCAAATATGAGATCCTTAACGCCCTCAACACACCTCCAAGTAGAAGCGAACAAACTAGCCATCGTTGTTCCACTCCTCCTCAGTGTGAAGAATCCCACAGGTCCACTAGATCTGAGAAGCAGGACAATGTGTCCTGCAACGTTTCTAAAAGATGGAAGATCGCCTTGCATTGGTGATGCAAGAAGAAGGAAGACACGAAGGAACATACCGTCTCTCCAGGCCCCCTTTCTCCGGAAAATCATCGAGGCACCTGTTCTGACCTCTATGATCCTAGCCTTCGACTCTTACAACGGGGAGACCGACCCAGTGACCACAGTAAGAGTTTTTGTCACGCCCCGCTTCCCAAAATACGAGAATACGAGCACATAATGAAAGCCCAGTGAATAATTTGCATCATTCATTAGCTGTAATATTTAACACAACAATATGCAATACAAATTCAACCATGCATGCTAAAGGAAAATCACATAACATAGATATTACATGAAATGTCTCAACAATAACCAACAAATGGAAAGAACAAACTTCAGGTCCACAAGCCCAAAATACAAAATGTGCAAACAACAATAGTACTGGAAATTAAATGACAAGGAAAAGACAATTATTGTGGCCAATAATTCGGCTCCAATCCCTAGAAGATATGCTCACCGAGTCCTTCGGGCAATTCTTCATGTGTACCTGCGAGCTCATAGTCTAGAGCGGGGGAAATGTCCGTAAGAGCAAGTCACGGACAGCAAGTAGTACAAGTAAGAAACAATAAGCAGGATATGTAAATACAAATGAACGAGGAACAAGTACTATATCAAGTGACAATGAAATTATCGATAATGAGGCAAGGTCTATAGTCAATAATTTAACGAGTAACAATATAATAAAACAAGATTTCAAGTCGGTAACAAATAATCGAGATCAATGCAGTGTCAATCCTAGGTCTATCATATTTTATTATCCTATCTAATACACGTAGGATTGTGTCCCATACCTCGGTGCATACAAGTAGTGAACGTTTAGACTATAGTGGTGAACTCTACAGATCATGTACTCGACACGATAACAATAACAAGAATCCACAATCCACGATCCATAACAAAACTTTATCCACAAGATAACAAGAAGATAACAAGATAACAAGATGGGGAAACACGAGTCCGTTATCCGAGTACAGTCATTGATTGTTCACTACCAAGTCGACCCTTATACCCCGCCTTATTATTTATTTATTAACATGAAACATGAATGTGCAATAGTGTCAAGAAAAGATATGACCGATGTATCAATGGTTGTATAATGAGCGATATGAAATGCAATGCAAAGTTTAAATAATTTACAATCAACATGAAGAATGTAATTTCTGGACAGCAAGACATTGTTGTACAAAGGTTGACATTCCTGCTACTACGGGGAAGCGAATCAGATTCCATCAGAGATTCTAGAAACTAGACTCTCTGTCGGTTTCCACGTATATTCACACGATACATTTTTACTGAAGTAAATGTGTCTACTAGTTGGTTCTTCACGAGTTTACTGTTCTGGCAGCAATTTAGCATCACATTATTATACGTGTAATTCCACAAAAAACTTAACTAAAATTCTCGCAAAAATTATAATTAAGTTCCTGAAGTTGTTAATTAACATTCTTAAAATTATCAGGTCTAATTTCTTAAGTTACCCTACTGTTCCAACTAGTTTAACATGGTGAGGCAGTTATAAATAGTAAATCTGGAATTTCGACAGTACAGTAACAAAACTTGAATTTTGTATTCTACAAGTGAGAATGAGAATACGTCAGATGGTCTAAATTTCTAACACAGAGGGCTACAACCTTTGTTCAGCAATTTCCAAAAGATTCTAACCGCGGCAGGGTCAAAGTTTTGGTCTTTTACTGGTCTAGTATTCTAACAGCAGTTTATGGTCAAGTTAGCATATACATGATGGGTTTAGAAATCTATCTAAAAATTTCATAAATCTTATTTTAAGACTCCCAATCGTGCCTAGTGACATTAAAGTTAATTTCAAGTTTAAATTTGCTATTAACATGATGTTTTGATAAGTAAAAATGTGTCGACGTGCTCATAAATAACAATCTCAAAATCAAAACCCAGCGGAACAAAAAAAAATGTGATAACTTATTTTTGACAACTCGGAATTCAAATCCGCCGAATGTTCTAGAAACTACATTTAAGGGACTCTAACTTTCATTTACAAGGTTTAATCTAATTCCAATAGTAACTAGGTCAAAATCTCAAAACAACATGGAGTAACTAGCGGGCCAGCATGTCGAATAATCATTAATTAGCGACAACATTGTACACATGCATATAATTTTATTGAAATAATTAACAGGAAATTAATCTCAGTCATTGTGGTGGAATTCTACTATTAACAAGACATCATAGCATGAATATCACATCTAATCGAAACAAGCATTCAATCATCATTCTTCACATGTATGTTTCTAATCATGTATTCGTGTGGTCTATGCATATGAAGATATATAACAAGGCTTGGGTTTGAGTCAAGGGGATGACACGAGAAGAGATGTCATGCCCCGCTTCCCAAAAGGAATACGGAATACTTTACGTGACTGAGCATAACGAATAGTTTTCACCATCCATAAGCTGTACGGATTTGCTTGACTCGTCACAACAATAAATAAAACAGTATACTCAACCAGACATGCAATAATAATTATAACTCAACAGTATTTATTGCAACAACAGTAAATATCCCAACAAATATGAGATCTGAAACAAAACAATAATCCTGGGGCTACAAGCCCAAATACAAGTCTCAATACAGTTCATGAATATAAAATAGTTCATCAAAACATTTAGCAAATTTTTCAATAGGCAGCGCAAAACTTTTGCTCTCCAACTCCAGTATGCAATTGATCAGCAAAACCTGCTCATATAACAATTACAAGGAAAATAGGAAGACATGAAAACATAACACCCGTTAGATGCAAGTTCTGGGTCGCAAGTAGTACAAGTAGGAAAATGAAATGGGAAAAACTAAACCAAACATGAAATACTAACATGGAGAAGGCAGCAAAGAAACAGTCTTCGGATGGCAGTAAATAGTGGAATAACAGTAAGAGTATAACAGTAATAGTAAGTGGTCAACAGTAATAGTAACATGATGGATCAATAGTAACAGTAACAGAATGGATCAACGGTAACAGTAACAGAATGTGACAGTAAAAACAGTTGTTCTTATGTCTAATGTTCATTACTATCTAGGTAGTACTTCATGCGTCCCAAATTTTTACCACATGGTTGCTACATCAAAGAGTTTCGTTTTAAGATTTTGTAGTGGAACATCTACAGTGCAGTATATTCAGACAAACAGTTGCAGTAACATCAACATCAAAAAGTTTCATGGATCATGCCCTCATGCATCCAGAGATAAACAGTAAGTACCACAGTAAACAGTGGGGAAAACGAGTTCCCTTCCGAATATGCATTTCTGTATTGTCCACTATTAGATCTTTTTCCTTAAAAACCCCGTCTTGATTAGTTTTCATTATTAAATAGATGTGAAAGAATAAAAATAGGCTAAAGAAATGACAAGAACAAAGGATAAGTCTAAGATGAATAGGAAACACAAACGGTTGATAAAACAACTTATAACAGTCAAAACAACGAAACTTCCAGTTCTGGACAACAAGAAACTACTGTACCAAATCTGAGAATCTTGTTGCCTCTGAACTGCAAATCTAAATCCTTCAGAAAATCCATAAACTAGACTCTCTGCTGATTCCAAAACATATATATAAGTCATACATCAGCCACAAAAACAGGGTTGAAAACAGCGTTTAATACAGAAGTTATGTTTAGCCAAAAAATTCAAAATCTTGTTTATAATCATGAAAAAGTTTTAAAACGTCATAATTAAATCTGAAAAAAATCTGGAAGACTTCCTAACATATTTAGTTTCAAAATATAAAATATCATGAAATTATATTACAGATAGCATAGTTAACAAAATTGGGAAAACAAAGTAATGTGACAAAATCTCAATCCTGAAAGTTCAGACACAGAAGCACCAAAACAGAGATAATTCATAAAGTATAATTCAAAATCCAGATCCGTCAAAAGGATGATAAAATAGAAAAACCAGGCTACAATTCATATTTACAAAGTTTTTATAAAAAACTAATAGAATCAGGTTGAAAACATAGTTCTTTACTGAACATCATGCAGTTTGGAAATGTATCAACTAGTTTCACAAGTATGAAATGAGATCTATATATCAATAGTTACATCTACAAAAATTAGGGACTGATCCCAATCATGTCTAAACATACTCAGCAAAATATAGAGTTCAAATTCTACTTTTAGTATCAGGTTTAAAATAATATTTCATACAGAAATCACATAGTTCAAAATCAGGAATATACGATATAAATGCAGTAAAATAGAAATAACTCATGCATCAAAAATTGGAATTCAGATCCGTCGAAAGTTCTGAAAACTAGAATACAAAGGCTACAAATCTTGTTCACAAACTTATTTATTTTACTGATGTTAACAGGGTCAAAATTACTGTACAAAAATAGGACAGCAGTAAACAAAAGTTCTTTTATGCATTTTATCAAACAACTTAATTACAAAAGGTCCAATCTAAGATGTCATACAAAGCATGGAATATGTGGGTTACTCAAATCAGCATGGCATGTGAATCAATGGTCTAAAATAAGATCATACATCACACAAGCATCCATATACAATTACCACAACATATGATTAAACTAACAAGATAGGATCATCATGATAGTAAAAATATTTTCATACTAGACTACTCACGGTATTTAACTTGTATGACAAAAAGAACACATACAAGCTACTTGCCTGATATGAAGACGATAGAAACGATGCAATAGAATAACGGGAACGGATCCCAAACAATGAACAAGAGATGGCACGAACAAGAGCAAGAATCCACACCAATACCAACATTAGTGGTGCACGTATTTTCACACGCACACACAAGGCAGCACATAACAACGACAACCACAACAAGAGCATCGATAGCGGTTAGCACAGCAACGACCTCGACGTTAGGGCGACGGTGGCGCGACACAGGGAAGACAATGACAGAGAGGAAGATGACGACAGTGCAAGGCATCTTGGGGACTTGGGACTGTGCTGCTCGAGAGACAAGGGGGTCGGGGACAGTGGCTGCTGTGGGTGCACGGGTGGAGGAGAGAAGGGGGTGCCGGTGTTGGGGATAGGACGATGACAACGAGGACAGTGGGATGGAGGGGTCGGGAGGAGAGAGAGATCGGGATGAGAGGTAGATGACGACTAGGAGAGATAGAGAGAAAAATATTAGGGTTTTGGTCATTAGGGTTAGGTACAATTAGGGTGATTATATAGGGTCAATATGGGTTTGGGTGAACTGGGTAGTATCCAATAGGGAGAAAAAGGGTCCAATAATAGACAAATAGGCCATAAAATAGGTTTAAACAATAGACGAGATTAAGAACAAATTGTAGATCAAATAAATAAGAATAAAAAACTGAATCAATGCAAAATGAATCACAAGAGAGAGAAGAACAACACACGATACAAAAGAGAATAGAAATAGCAATAAAACAAAATAACCATGAATTTCATTAAATATAATTAAAAATACAAAAATGAGAAATAGGGGTTACAAGAGAACTACTACTTGGTTTTGGCGATGAACCCGTGGTAATCTCTTGAAGGGTATCAAACAATCAATATATGATAATCAAGTGGAACTACTTTCGGGGATCAACATAATTCCTTGAACAAGAATAAAGAAAACTAGTTCAAGAGAAAACTTGCCTTTTGACGATGATTTCAACACTAAGAGAATAACGGGATGAGCGTCCCGACAGTGACACACGTGCAAACTCTGTACACGGAAACACATGCAAAGCACGGAACGGCAACACATGCACACGACGGGGCAACAGCAAAACTGCAACTCCACACATAGCAAGAACAAGAGCTAGAACAACTGTAGCGAGAGGACAGCAAGGCCGCACCAGCAATGGCAATGGCAGGGCATCGAGGATGAGGAGAGGGTTGCGGGATGACGGGGAGGTAGGGTGGTGGCGGTGGTGCAGGTGATCGGGGTCGCGACGGTGACGGTTGTGCAACAGTGGTCGACGGAGGCAGTGTGCGTTAAGGGTGATGGCAGTGGTGAAGAGTGGGGTGTTCGGGGGTGGTGATAAAGACGATGATGAAGGCGGTGACTGGGGGACAAGGCGGTGGTGCTGGTGAGGAACAAGGATGGCAATGGTAATGGGAGGCTTCAGGATGCAGTCGAGGTGATGGGTTCGGAGGTAGGGTGAAGGAGCAACGGTGGTTGAGGGTGCCGACGCAGGGGATGAGCGTCGAGGGTCGAGGTGGTGGAGGCGATCAGGGTCGCGAGCAGTAATTATGGGTGGGTTCAGTGGTTGTCGGAGCAGCGAACGGGAAGAGGAAGAGGGTGGAAGATGAAGGGTTGGGGGGTAGGGGATTATTCTGAGACAATTAGTAAAGTAATTAGGGTTGATTAGGGTTTAAGGGGAGATTAATAGGTTGGTTGAGATATTAGAAGGTTTTGTTAGTATTTAGAGGAATGGGGTTGTGGTAAGGCAGTAAAATAGGGAATCAAGGGGATGAACGTGGAGAGGGGATTGATCTAGTCAATATGCAGATAATAGGGGAATTGGGTTACTGGGTTTGGATTAATGGGTTAGGATCCAACAAGAAATGAGTTTGGGTTAACGGGTAAGGATCCAACAAAGAATAATAGATTAATTAGTGGGTTAAATTGAAAGAAGCCAAATGAAATAATGTGATAGTTGGATCAACACCTCATACACAAATAAATAGAGTGTACAAGGATCCTAGAATTCAACAATGAAAATAAATTGATTGAAAGAAGATAAATACAGAAATTTATTATTAAAATAATAGATTACAGGAATGAGAAGAGGGAAAGAAATACAAAAGAAAATTCGAAAAATCGGAAACATGGGTTACATATCCTACCCACCTTATAAGAAGAATTTCGTTCTCAAAATTCACTCAAGCGGGTCATAGGAAAACCCCGAGAAAAAGGAAAAGAAAAAAACAGAACAAAAAACTACTCGAAGAGAAGAGGGAACTTCTTCCGGATTTCCTCCTATAGTTCCCAAGTCAACTCACCGGGCGAGTGAGGATTCCATGAGACCCGAACAAGCTTGATAACTTTATTCTTCAGGACTTTCTCACACCTGTCCAAGATAGAGATTGGTTGGACTTCGCATGATAAGTCCAGTCTCACGGACAACTCTGAGTAGTTAATCACATGACTGTCATCCCTAATGTACCACCTGAGCTGGGAGACATGGAACACATCATGGACTCCAGACAAGGCCAGTGGTAATGCGAGCCTGTAAGCTACCTTGCCCACTCGTTCCACAATATCAAATGGACTGATGAATCGGGGGCTTAGCTTACCCCCACCACCAAAGTGGATAACACCTTGCCCTGGTGACACTTTGAGGAAAAAATGGTCTCCTGCCACAAACTCTAACGGCCTCCGGTGACAGTCGGCCGACTTCTTCTGCCTGTCTTGAGCTGCCTGCACGTGCTTCCCGATCTAAGCCACTGCATCAACTGTCCTGGTGATCAATTCAGGTCCCAAAAGTTTTCTCTCGCCAATGTCGTCCCAGCAGACTAGCGATCGACATTTGCGACCATAGAGTGCCTCGTACGGGGCTACCTTGAGACTTGCTTTGTAGCTGTTGTTGTACGAGAACTCAACCAAGTGCAGATGATCCTCCCACGAACCTCCAAACTGAAGAACATAAGACCTCAACATGTCCTCTAGTGTTTGGATCGTCCTCTCAGGCTGCCTGTCGGTCTGTGGGTGAAATGCAGTGCTGAAGTTCAACTTACTCCCTAGACTCTTTTGAAGACTCTCCCAAAAATGAGATCTGAACCTCGCATCTCTATCTGATACGATGCTAACAGGCACTCCATGCAATCTCACAACTTCCTGCATGTATTTCTCATCCAGGCTATCCGTAGACTGACCAACACCGAACAGAATGAAATGAGCAATCTTCGTCAACCGGTCCATAATTATCCAGATGTCATGATGACCCTTGGGACTCCTTGGCAATGTCGTCACAAAATCCATAGAAATGTTTTCCCATTTCCACTCTGGGATTGGAAGAAGCTGAAGGAGTCAAGCGATCCTCTGATGTTCTGCCTTCACTTGCTGACAGACCAAACACTGGGACACAAATCTTGCCACTGATCTCTTCATACCGCGCCACCAAAAGTTCTGCTTTAGATCCCTGTACATCTTTGTACCTCCAGGATGGATAGAGTAGGACGAGCTATGGGCTTCTTCGAGTAGCTTCTTCCTGACTGCCCCCTTGGTACAAACAATCTGGCACCAAAACTAAGCGACCCGTCTGAAAGAATGACCAAGTCAGTCCTCAGGCCTGCTTCAACTTCACTTCGAAATTCATGCAACTACGGATCCCCTGCTTTGGCTTCCTTGATCTGCTCCACCAACGAAGACCGCAACTGCAGTACCATACACTGCTATGCTGAACCGGGAAGAATCACATCCAATTCAAGTCTTCGCATATCCTCCAATCCTTTTGTTGGGTGAGAAACATAGCGGTAGGCCTCCTGCTCAAGGCATCGGGCACCAAATTCACCTTACTAGGGTGGACTGCAAGTTGATGTCATAATCTGCCATCAGCTCTAACATTCTCCTTAGCCTAATGTCCAGCTCCTTCTGCGTGAACACATACTTGAGACTCTTGTGATTTGTCAATCCTATTCTCAAGCAAATAACACCTCTATAACTTCAAGGCAAAGATTATGGATGTAAGTTACAGGTTATGCATAGGGTGGTTCTTCTCGTGAGGCCTCAACTGCCTGGATGCATATGCGATATCCTTGCCACGCTACATCAGCACTGCTCCTAACCCTCTACCTGAAGCATCACAGTGGATCACAAAACCTCCTGAACTGTTTGGTATAGTCAGCACAGGTGATGATGTCAACCGATTCTTCAGTTCCACGAAGGCCTTATTACAAGCCCCATCCCAGACAAACTTCTGCTATTTCCTCGTCAAATTGGTTTGGGGTCAAACAATCGTTGAGAAATCCTGAACGAACTTCCGATAATACCCTAACAATCCGAGGAAACTCCGCACCTCTGAAGCAGACTTTGGTACTGCCAATCCTTAATTGCAGTAACCTTTGACGAATCAACTGAGATTCCATCGCCTGAGACAATATGGCCCAGAAAAGCAATGCAGTCAAGCCAGAACTCACACTTACTGAGCTTCCCGTAGAGTTGATTCTCCCTCAAAGTTTGCAAGACAACCTTCAAGTGCTCATGCATGGTCTTCCCTGTTCCAAGAATACACAAGAATATCATCGATGATAACCACCACAAATTTGTTTAAGAACGGCGAGAACACCTTATTCATCAGATGCATGAATACCGCCGGTGCATTGGTGACTACAAAGGGCATTACCAAAAACTCATAATTTCCATATCTCATACGGAACGTCGTCTTCTAAATATCCTCAGTCTTTACTTTCACTTGATGATATCCAGAGCGAAGGTCCAGCTTAGAGAAAACTGAAGCACCTCCCAGCTGATCGAACCGATCGTCGATCCTCGGCAGAGGATATCGGTTCTTCACCGTGACACTGTTCAACTCCTGATAGTTAATGCAGAGCCTACGACTTCCATCCTTCTTGTTGATGAACAACACCAGGGCTCCCCAAGGCGAAACACTTGGCCTGATGAAACCCCTGTCCAATAACTCCTGGACTTGCACCTTTAGTTCGGCTAACTCAATTGGTGCCATCTGGTATGGACTCTTGGAGATTGGTGCTGTTCTCGGCTAAACTTAAATGCCGAACTCAACATCTCGATCTGGCGACAGTCCAGGCAATTCTTCCAAAAAAATTTCTACAAAATCCCGCACAACCACGAGTGCAACTTCACCATCAGTGTGCATTAACTCCAGCACACAAGCCTTCTGATCTGATGGTGTTTCACCCACAAGGAACTTGAACTCCTAGTGACCTGAGAGCCTGAATATAACCTTCTTCTCTCGGCAATCAATCACAGCATGGGTAATTCACAGCCAGTCCATCCCAAGGATAACATCAAAGCCGGAGTTGGGGATCACAATAAGGTCGACCTTGACCCCTAATCAACAAAGGGCTCTGCTTGCACACCTTGGAACAGATGATGATGCCTCCTCTTATGGTAATATTCCAGGCTACAGGCAGGATGTTACTCGCCAAACGATGCCGATCCACGAAGCGAAAAGAAACAAAGGAGTGAGTAGCACCAGAATCAAACAGAACATTGGCAGGAAGGGAGTGGACTAAGATGACGCATAAGGATGAAGGGGTATGTAGGACATAAGCACAAATAATTGTACAAGAAAAAAATAAATAGTGCAAGAATTGAATGCAACAAAAAAACACAACAATTGTGATATACCTGCAACTACACCAACGACCGTCTCAGCTTCTGCTGCAATTAGGTTATAGGCTTGACCACGTCCTCTGGTTGGTCGGACAGCAGTAGGGTACTGAACGACATGCTAGATGACACGCCCCCTTCTATGGGTCTGCTCCTGGATTCGGGCCGCATTAAGAACATCGGTATAGGTGCGATGCCAGTGGGCAGCCAGCCGGTCCTGAATCTCGAAACTTGGACCCATCAAGAATCTACGAGCCTTGTCTTCCTCATTGGCCACCAAGGCAGTTGCAAATCGGCTGAGCCGGGTGAACTCGGCAACGTACTCGTCCACAGACCGATTCCCCTGGTTCAGGATAATGTTCAGATTAATATCAAATATATGAAATAAACATCAATTTAAATGACATTATCCGACCAACCTGAGTCAACGAGAGGAACTGTCGTTCCATCTCAAACTTGGTGACATTGGGAAAGAACTTCGTCATGAAGCTCTCAGTGAAGGTGGCCCACGTGATGGGTCGCTCAAGCTTCTCAATCTCTGCCTGCCACCAGATGTGGGCGAGATCCATAAGCTGGATGCTTACCACATCCACCCGATCCACATCAGAGATCCGCTACTAGCAAAAGCTGCTCCGTCAGAATCAACCACTGTTCGGCTTCAAATGGCGTCTCCGTACCCGAGAATTTGTCTGAGTGCAGCCTCATGAAGTCTGCCACAGTCCCGGGTCTTGGTGGTAGTAGTCCTGGTGAGGGTCCAGTAGCGGTTCGGTTAGCCACCTCTAATGTAGCCCGCATCAACTCATTGTGCTCTTATTGTAGGGCCATCATCTGCTGCATCATCTGGTGGATAGCAGCATTGTCTCACTGTCGAGTAGTGGAAGAGCCTCCGTGAGCCATAATTTGCAACATGATCAAATGGGTGAGTATCCAGATTAATAGTTGGTTACTACATGTTCATGTGATAACGTGGTGCACATACTGTTAAGTTAAACCTGGTCAACCCAATCTGATTAGGGTCAAACCTGGCTAGAGCCTAACTTGGGCTCTAATACCACGAAATACAAAAATACAAAAATACGAGCACGTAATGAAAGCCCAACAAATAATTTGCGTCAAAGCTGTAATAATTAACTCAACAATATGTAATACAAACAAATTCAACCACGCATGCCAAAGGGAAATCACTTAACATATATATTACATGAAATGTCTCAACAATATCCAACAACTGGAAAGAACAAACTTCGGGTCAACAAAGCCCAAAATACAAAATGTGAAAACAACAATAGTACTGAAATTTAAATGACAAGGAAAAGACAATTATTGTGGACAACATTCAGCTCCAATCCCTAGAAGGTCTGCTCACCAAGTCCTTCAGGCAATTTTACCTGTGTACCTGTGAGCTCATAGTCTAGAGTGGGGGAAATGTCCACTAGAGCAAGTCAAGGAAAACAAGTAGTACATGCAAGGAACAATAACCAGGACATGTAAATACAAATGAAGGAGGAACAAGTACTATATCAAGTTATAATAAAATTATCGATAACGAGGCAAGGTCTATAGTCAACAATTTAACGAATAACAATACAATAAAACAAGATTTCAAGTCGGTAACAAATAATTGAGATCAATGCAGTGTAAAACCTAGGTTATCATATTTTATTATCCTATTTAATGCACATAGTACTGTGTCCCATACCACAGGATCGGTGCATACAAGCAGTAACATTTAGACTATAATGGTGAACTCTACAGATCATGTACTCAACACGATAATAATAACAAGAATCCACGATCCACGATCCACGATCCACAACAAGCCCTTATCCACAAGATAAAAAGATAACAAGATAACAAGATAAGGAAACACGGGCTCCTCATTCGAATACAGTCACTGATTGTTCACTACCAAGTCGACCCTTATACCCTAGCTTATTATTAATTTATTAACATGAAACATGAATGTGCAATAGTGTCAAGAAATGATATAACCGATGTATCAACGTTTGAACAATGAACGATATGCAATGCAATGCAAAGTTTGAACAATTTACAATCAACATGAAGATCGTAATTTCTGGACAACAAGACGTTGTTGTACAAAAGTCAACTTTCCCGCTACTACGGAGAAGCTAATCAGATTCTGTCAGAGATTCTAGAAACTAGACTCTGTTCCGGTTCCGACGCATATTCACACGACACATTTTGACTACTGTAAATGTGTCTACTAGTTGGTTCTTCACGAGTTTACTGTTTAGGAAGCAACTCAGCATTACGTTATTATACATGTAATTCCACTAAGAACTTAACTATAATTCTCACAAAAATTATAATTAAGTTCCTGATATTGTTAATTGACATTCTTAAAATTATCAGGTCTAATTTCTTATGTTACCCTACTGTTCCAACTAGTTTAACATGAGGAGGCAGTTATATACAGTAAATCTGGAATTTCGACAGTTTAGCAGAAAAACTTTAATATTTTGTATTCTACAAGTCGGATTGAGAATCTGTCAGATGGTCTGAATTCCTAACACAGAGGGCTACAACTATTGGTCAGCAATTTCCAAACTATTTGTAACACCCCGCAAAATTATGTTATGACAATTTTGTCCATGGGTGTTATGCACATGTATTTTGTATTGTTACGAGTAATATCCGTTAAGTATATTAATATAAATGTCCTACGTATTTCTGTATTTTAATTATTTATACAAGTTTTGTCCTCCCAAAATTTATTTTCATCATATTATTAATCTTTGTGTTTTACGTGCATTGCACGTGTTTTTAATACATGTGTCGATTACGTATACTTTACCGTTTCGTGTAATAGTATAAAATTTTCTACGTGTTCAATTATTTATTTTATAACTTTTTTGAATTCATTTCATAAATTGAAGTTCATTTTTCTCCTATTTTGACTCAAATATATTTGTACACGTGCGGTGCACGTGTTTTCTATGCACGTGTTGATTATATTGTTGAATACATATATAGGATTAATGAAACGTATTTTACATATTTTGTATTTCGATTGTTATAGAAATTTTTCATTTTCTCGAATTTATTTTATATATGAATATCTATTAGCACGTGCTTTACACGTGTTTCTTTTTATGCACATGCAAAATGTGCTATTTTATTACAAAGTTGTGCACTAAAAATTTTACTAGGCTAATTATACTAAATTTAATATGATTATTTATTAAAAATAAGCATTTAAAATGGAATAAAATTATAAAGTGTACAAAACATGTGCACACGTGCACACATGCAATGTGCACTTTTTAAAAAATGGCTGCATGTAGGAGAGAATAATGGTGAGTGGGTTTGTGAGTGGTGTGAGTGAGTGTGTGAGTGGGTGTGTGTGGGTTGTAGGGTGATTAGTTGCGTAAACTACTCTCAAATTCCCACATAAATACCCCCTTAATCTAACCCAAATGAACACAAAACTAAACCAAACAAAAGAGAGTGAACCAAGAGTGGTTGCTGCATGTTGCTTTCGGGAATCCAAGAAGGCGAGCACGATTTTTTGAGGAGAAAGAGTGGAATGCTTTTAGGAGTTTTATTTGCTGGAAAAAACTCTTCAAAGAGGTGGGTATTTCTCCAACTTTCTAAAATAGTTTTATTAGTAGAATGCAAGATATGTGTGAATTGTTAGATGCATGATAACTTATTTAGATTGAGTATCCATGTTTAAATTACGTGTTGTTGATTAAAGGTGTGAATTTATGATATGATTGATTTGGGGGCATTTTTTAATAAGTTTTTGTTTTAAGTTTTAGTGGCCCTTCAAAAAATTATACGTATTAAACTAGATGAAATCTAGATCTAAAAATTTTATATGAGCATCTTGTATATGTCAAGAAAATCTCCTTAAAATTTCATAATATTTGGATTTCATTTAATATTTTAATAAAATCCAAGCTTAGGACTGGTTGGCAATTGACTAGTCACTTGAAATTTGTACATATTTCGGATTTTGAACATTTCAGCATCTTAGATGCAGTATTTTGAGAAATGTCAAAACTAAGAACTTGATGTAGACTGGTTAATCTTTCTTTAGAGTCTAGAAAATTAATTTTTCATGAAGAATTGAATTTATAATGAATTTTACAAGTTTGAATAGTGAAAGTCTGTATAACATTTCGACTCTACAGTAGATTTCGAAGAATTCAGGGTTATAGACAAAATATTTTGGGGAAACTAATAACTACAAAGTTATATTAGACTTGTATAACTTTAGTTTGATCTAAAGAACACAAAGTTTCATGAAGTATAGAATTTTTTTTTGATTTTTACAAGTAGCATGAGCTGCAGTTTTCAGATTTTGAACCTACTGTTTTCCAAATAAATTTAGACGAAGTAATTGAGCATTATTTTAGATGACCTAAACTACAAAGTTGTAGTAGGCTCATTTATGATTCATATGAAACTAATAAATTTATTTTTGGAGTAGTATTGAAATTTATATGATTTTTTCAATACCATTGGGTTGATGTCTTTTATCTAGTTGTCCTAAAACTTTTACAACGTCTAAAATTGGATTTAAAATTGGAATGTTAGTAAGATATACCTTATGAGGAATTAAGAGACATTTAATTATCCTGTCAAGGGTTTTATTATGAGGTTTAATATGTTAATTAAGGAGAAAATGTGGGGATTTAGTTGAATATATAAAAATGGAGTTTGGAACTAAATAAATACTAATTTTCACCTTGATTAAGAAGAAAATTTTGATTCTTTGGACTAGAGGTATTCTAAAAATTATATTATTTGGATTAAACTCGATCTAGAATTAATTTGAGTTTGTTAAAGAATGAAATTGGAAGTTGAATATTATATTGTTTAGGAAAAGAGTTTACTGAATGTAAGTACAAATTCATTGAGAATCCTATTAGAAGAGGGTGAATAAACCATTTATTTTACATAGAGAATGTTGATTTGAAATGTTGGATGAGATTATGAAACTAGTTATGCAAATAACTGAGTTGTATGAACAAGAGAATAATTGGATATGTTAATGAATGAAATTTCAAAATGTGAATTAAGATGGTATGGATAACCTATGATGTTGTGAACATGAATTGTGTTGATACAAGAGGCTAAGTGAGACCCAAGTACCGGCAAAGTGATGAAAGAGATAATTGAAATTTGAAAAGTGGCCAATATGGGCTATCGTTCTCGGTATATTGTTTAAGACCAGTAGGAGGGTAAGCTAGTTCTTGGTGCTATTATTATTCATGTTTAAATTTAAGGATAGGTACTAGGAGAAGATGTGGTGCAACTTGGGCAAACGTAAGTGGGGCGCCTCTATATAGTCTGGTAGTAGACTCCTGGACTATAGACCCAGTTTGACTGTGGACTCCAGGACTGTGGTTGCTTGCGGGGTGAGACTAGCCTTAATTAAATTCGGGACTACGATTGATCTTACGGTGGATTGCAGGGTCATGAATAGTCGGATGGATGGGAGGTAGATCTCCAATGTATATGTATATACCGAAGCTGGAGGGGCACTTGCGGGATGTTCGCACGACAAGGATTCTGTATAGTTTGACTAGCATTGGTATAAATACCCGAGACCCGGAACCGACCTGGACCCGAACCGGACATGGCATTGGACCGGAACCGACCCGGCCTATCCAGGTCCGGGTCCGGGTCCGGGTCCTAAAATGGGACCCGTTGTCTTTCAGGTTCGGGTCCGAGTCCGGGTCCGGGTCCGCTCAAAAGAGACCCAAACCCGGACCCGTTAAAAAACCCAAAAAACCAATATAAAAATAAATATTCTATCCTCATCCCTCCCTTCCTTCCTCCTCAATTCTAAGTTTTCCTTTTCCAAACTTAAAACTCATGCATTTTTCTTCCCTCCTCTATTCTAAATCCTCCATTCGCCGTCTCCGCTCGCCGCTCACACTCCCGCTCCTACCTGAATGGGTAGGAATATTTTAATAGGACCCGAACCCGGTCCTTACGGGTCCGGGTCCGGGTGCAATTTTTGGACCCGTATGGGACAGGGTCCGGGTCCGAGTAGTGAAGGACCTGACCCGATACCAATGCTAAGTTTGACGGTGGACTCCGAAACTGAAATTTGTACTCGTGGAATGTCTAAAACTTTCTTTTGTTATCGTAGTAGAATTTTCATAATGAGGGATTGAACCCTATAATGAGTAGTATGATAAGGGAATTGCCCTCAGACCTATGTAGTATGGAATGCATAGAATCTGAACAAGTATGCATTAGTGTCATCGTAGTGTGAATGTCTGCATTAGGCATTATGTTCATATCATACACTGACACGACTAAGATAGTCATTTTTCCTGTTTGCATTCAAGTTTATGTTTGCTAAAGTAGAAGAATCGTTGTATTATAGCATTGCGTCAGTTGTATGAAAATGATGTGCCCACAGTTTTCCAGTTGCAAGATTGGACTTGGCATGGACTTGTAGTCACTATGATGAGTTGTTACAAGATTGAAGAATTTCCATTATTGTAGATTGTACTGTATTCATTTAATTCCGCCGTGTTGTTGTAAAGAACATGTTGTAAATAAAAAGTTTTAAATTCCTTGTAAATTTGTACGAATTTGAAGTAAAAGATTATGTATTTTCTACGAATTACTTGTGTTTGGAATTCGAAGCGTTACAGAGTGGTATCAGAGCCAGGTTCAACAAGTAGTACAAAACTATAAGGAAAACACAATTAGGGTGGACATTAGAGTGTGATTGTCAGTTTGGAGTCATGAATGATGAAGTTATTGATACTCTCGTCATATACATTGATGTGATATTGTATGCGAGCATGTTTTTCCTTGGTATCACGAGCGGTATGGTTGGTTTGAGCCAACATTCATGATACCTTATACGTAGACTAAATTTTCTCTTTTTTTTCTGTATATTTTCCTCGTAGTACTTTTCATCTTTAACGCTTAATATTTTTCAAAGAATTATTTTCTTCTACTATTAATTAACTTCGATATTTATTTATCTACATTCCTTAGTCTTAATCTTTTAATTTTGTCTTGTTTTTCAATCTTAAAATTTTGTCCTTCATATGTTTATGTGTTTACTCGTTTACATTTGCTATTACTTTTACATATTTTACTAAGTTTTAAATTACCACTTATTAAAATACTATTGCTAATATTATTTTCTTTTATTATTACTTCTATTATGTTTTAAATTTTTTATTTTTGTATGATTACATTCATTTTACGTATGCTTTGATTTTACAATGCTATATTTTTCCTCTATTTTATAAATTTTTCAGTATATTTTAACAAGATTGTGATATTTTCCTTATATAAATATAACTCTACACATTAAGATTTTCGGTTATTACTATTTTTGTTTTTACAACTTATATTCAATACTATTGTTATTACTTATTATTTACTACTTTGTTACATTTACTCTTCACTGTTAATCACTACTTATAAATTTTGCTGCTTTATACTTCTATAATATACTATATACACTCACTACTTATATATTTACTTTATTTCAAATTTTTTTATCTTCACATTCTTGGTTACTACAGATAGTTTCCATGGATTACTATATACATCATATATTTCAACATACTTAACGATACCTATTATTTTACACTTATCTAATTACTACATTACTGTATGTATTTTATAGTATATGTTAATTATTTCAATGCACTACATTACATATTTATTTTCTCATTCACCTTCGCATTTAAGCCTATGCATGTATCTCATTCTATTTTTCTCTCACTTTTATAATTCATTTTCATTACTAATTTCTACTATTTATGTTTGATATTTATAATCTATACATCTTTTTAATATTTCATCATTGTAATTTCCTACCTCATTCCCTACTTTTCTCCTATTTTTATATCACAAATTTTAAAACATAACATCGTACTTAAAATAAAACATCCAATATCCAAGTACAGATGGAAGATCACATCATTCCATTCACCGTTTGGGTGCAACCTAATGTCGAGAGAGCAAATATGCAACTAGACATCAATGGAGGCAAACTGCAACGGGATGTCGAGGAGGCAAAATCTGCAACCGAATGTCTAGAAGGCAAACTGCAACCGGATGTCGTTGAAGCAAATTGCAACTTGATGTTAAGGAAGCAAGCCTGCAGTTGGACACCAATGAGGCGAACCCACAACGAAAGAGATTTTTCTACTTTAATAACCCCCACTTTTATTTCTATATACCACTATTCCATTTTTGTACTAGTTTATACCATTTTATAATGTTTTGCAACTTAGCTTATACTACTTCAACTTTATTATTTAAAATCCAGTTATACTTATATACACATTTTGTAACACCCCGTGTTTTCAAAAATTATATATATATATATATATATATATATATATATATATATATATATATATATATATATATATATATATATATATATTATTTTTGAAAACACGGGGTGTTACAAAATGTGTATATATATGTATTAAAAAGGTATGGCTGATTGGTAAAGGAATATTATATGATGGCAAAAAATGTAATGTTTGGAAAATTGAATATGAATGTGTATTGGTGGGGGCCCATGTTTGAAAGTGTAAACAGCATATGTGCTGTGTTGTTTGAGTTTGGATTACGGAGAGAGAATAAGACTTAGTCCCACATCGGTAATTAACTATAATATAATAATATATAAATAACATTGCCTATGATCAACTGTCACCTAATCGGTAACCAACTTTTGAGAGGCAGCCTGTGGTGGGCAGTTGTACTACATAGTATCTAATTTGTCTTATAAATTGTATAAATTGTCTGATCTAGGGGCAGGGGCGTTACAAATGGTATCAGAGCCGACTTTCGACACCGAATGTGGGTAAGAGTGGGCGAGATGTATGCCTGAGATGGAGCTAGCAGATGTACATCGGGTATGCTTGAGAAGGAGTGAGGTGGCGGCCTGAAATAGTGGACCACCCGCAGAATCAAGGTACGGTGCAGCTAGCAGAATCATGGTACTCCACTTCACATCGGCTAGAAAGGAGATCCTGCAGTAGGTTGTGCATGCCCGTGCTCAGCGAGGATGCTGATTTCTGAAGGCGGGGGGTGTCGGTAACACCCCGTGTTTTCAAAAATAATATATATATATATATATATATATATATATATATATATATATATATATATATATATATATATATATATATATATATATATATTGAAAAAGGTATGGCTGATTGGTAAAGGAATATTTTATGATGGCAAAAAATGCAATGTTTGGAAAATTGAATATGAATGTGTATTGGTGGGGGCCCACGTTTGACAGTGTAAACAACATATGTGCTGTGCTGTTTGAGTTTGGATTAGGGAGAGAGAATAAGACTTAGTCCCACATCGGTAATTAACTATAATATAATAATATATAAATAACATTGTCTAGGATCAACAGTCACCTAATCGGTTAACCAACTTTTGAGAGACAGCCTGTGGTGGGCAGCTGTACTACATAGTATCTAATTTGTCTTATAAATTGTATAAATTGTCTGAGCTGGAGGCAGGGGCGTTACACATTTAATTAATTATCTTATTATTCATATTTGCTTCTATATCTATCATATATGTATTATTATTATTTTATTTATCTTTCAATCTATACTTGTTACTATTAACTATTTTCTATCCTAATGTTATTATTTTATACTTTACCTTTACATGTGTTAATACTTTTGTATTTTTATACAATTTCATTTTTAATTATATTTTATTACAGACTTATCTCCTATTTTTGCTATATGACTTTTATTATTTATACTTTCGTTTACTATCAACTTTTTTATTTCTATACAATTAATATTATATATTATTTCAATCATGTCTTTTTACTTTTACCTTTTGTTTCTCCGATTGCTTATGATTTATAGTATTATTGTTTCTTCATATAGTTTTTATGCTTATTTGCGTATAAAATATTATATATGTATTTCTTGTTACATTTGACAATTTATAAATAATTTGATATATACTAATCATTATTCTATGAAATTATTATGTAACTTTTACAAATGAAAATTTTATGATATTATTTTAAACACATCATTAAAGTTTTTACTATTATACTTATTTTAGATTGTTTATTCTTTTGTTAAAGAAATTTAACTCTCATATATTTTCATATTTTTGTCCAACGTCATTCTCTTAATTTGCTAATTCCATTTTTTATCTCGTAATATACAGTACTAGTTTAGTTTGCAATTTTAATCATTCTACCGCTTATTACTTTAATAAATTTTGCTTACTAAACATATTAATAATTTATTAAAATACCTATTTGACTATGCTTCTCTTTATTCTTTCCAATTTCATTCATAATTGATAACTTAATTTATATTTTCTTTATACTATATTATCTAATGTTTCATCTAATATTATTTTGTATGAAAATTTCTTTCAATCTATATTACCTTTCATGGTGTCGTTTCCTTTCTACGATTTTTCAAGTTTTTCTTGCTTCGTTCTTATTAACTTTGATGCTCATAGTTTCAATATACAAGTCTACGTTGTTTTCCACATTACATATTTTTATACTACATTTATTTTTTCAGTATTGGCAACTTTTCCATATAAAACGATAAATTTGTTTTGGTGTGTACAAGATAAAACTTTTACCCCAGTAAGTTCTGAGAACAGAACTGTTCTAGGGGGGAGGGGGAACTGTAACACCCCGCAAAATTGAGTTATAACAATTTTGTCCGTGGGTGCTATTGTAACCCATATTGCTCACTTTTGTATTTTTATTATATTTTAATAAAATTCTGAATTGTTTATTTTATTTTTGGAATGTGTTTATTGCTTATTGTTGTTGTTTTCTTGAGATTCGTTCCGTTGGTTTTAGCCTTTATTTTCTCTTTTGATTGATCTACAATTTGTTCTTAACCTTGTCTATAGTTTAAACATATTTTTGGCATAATTGTCTCTTATTGGATCCTATTCACCCTATTGGATACTACCCAGTTCATCCAAACCCATTTTGTCCTTATTTATACATCCTAATTCAACCCTAACCTTAATTTCCAAACCATAATACATCTCTCGTCTCTCCTAGCCATCACCCCTCTCTCTCTCCCTACTCCCGGCCTACCCCCCGACTGCCCCCGTCTCCGTCGTCGTTTGCCGACCGCCGGAGACACCCCAAACCCCACCACCGCACTCCCCTTTCCTTCTTCCTCCTTGCGTTGTGACCCAACAACCTAACACCCTAGGCCCACCCCCTGCGTCGTGTCCCTGTGCTCGACCGCATGCAGCACAGCGTTGCCACGCCGCGACCCCGTCGCTGCCGTCCCCTACCGTCGCCGCCCTCGCTGGTGGTGTTGCTGCCGCCCTTGCTTCGGGTTGCTGCTGTCTCTTTGTGTTGATTTGGATTGCACGTGCTTTTGTGTGCGCATGTGTTCGTTTGTTGGAGTTCTCGTCTCTCGTTTCTTGTTTGTGTTCATGTGTTCGTTGTTCGGGATCCGTTCCGTTATTCTATTCTTCGCTTTCATCGTCTTCATAATTAGGCAAGTAGCTTGTATGTGTTCTTTTTGTCATACAAGTTAAATACTGTAAGTAATCTAGTATGAAAATAATTGTACTCTCATGATGATCATAAATTGTTAGTTTAACCATTGACATCATCTCTTGATCATGAGTAGTTACAACAATTGACACCCGTTGCATGAGAACAATTAGATTAGTGGATATCTTAATTGTATGTTGTTTGTGACACCACGTATGTTGTAGTTTGACTGTTGGATGTTTGTTGGATTTATTACCTCATCATAGACTATTTGTACACATGTCATGCTGATTTGAGTAACCCACATATACCATGCTTTGTATGACATGTTAGATTGGACTGTTTGTAGTTAACTTGTTTGATAAATTGCCTAAAAGTACTTTTGTCTATTGCTGCCCTATTTTTGTACAATAATTTCGACCCTGTTAACATCAATAAAATAAATAAGCTTGTGAACATGAGTTGTAGCCTATGTTTTCTAGTTTCTAGAACTTTCGACGGATCTGAATTTCGATTTTCGATGCATGAGTTATTGCTATTTTACTGCAGACATATCGTATTTTTCAGATTCTAAATTATATGTATTCTGTTTGAAATATTATTTTAAAACTGATATTAAAAGTAGAATTTGAACCCTATATTTTGTTGAGTATGTTTAGACACTATTGGGATCTGTCCCTAATTTTGTGGAATTATTTACTGATATTTATATCTCTTTTCATACTGATGAAACAACAGATAAATTTTCCAAACTACATGATGTTCAGTATAGAACTAAGTTTTCAACCTGATTCTATTCGTTTTTGATAAAAACTTTGTAAATATGAAATGTAGCCTTATTTATCTATTTTATCATCCTTTTGAAGGATCTGAATTTCAATTTATACTTCATGAATTATCTCTGTTTTGGTACTGCTGTGTTTGAACTTTTAGAACTGAGATTTTATTGCATTATTCTGTTTTCCAAATTTTGTTGACTATACTATCTGTAATATAAATTCATGATATTTTATATTTTGAAAATAGATATGTTAAGGAATCTTCCAGATTTTTCTCAGATTTAATTATGATGATTTTGAACTCTTTTCATCCTTATAGATAAGATTTTGCATTTTATGGCTGAACCTAACGTCTGCATTGATTGCTGTTTTCGACCCTGATTCTGTGGCTGATATGTATGCCAATAGAAAAATAAAACTACTCCTCAAAGGCTGTTAAACTCAGCCTTCGAGAGTAATGGGCTCGTAATATGGCTAAAAATAGGATTAAATTGGGACCGTTCAAATCGGGCACAAATCTTAAAGCTCTCAAGGGTAAAACGGTAATTTCACCTACAAACGGGTCTGAAATGGGAACTGGGTCTTTCTTCAAAGCCCAATAACCCATAAACGGATCTTTTCTATTTGGTATAGGGTAGCAGCCCGCTACAAACCAGCCCAAAATATTTAAAGAGTAATTTAAATTCATGGTTATCTCTATGAAACAATTTAAACTCTACATCTTATCCAAAAACACCGGGAAGTAGAGATAAATCCTTATCTCGAAACAGGTCCTAAGGCGACTATAAACACCCCTCTCCCCCTACCGTAACAAGGTAATCAATCTTTTTCTACCTAAAGCTCTTTCATAATCTTCCTGATTACTGACAAGAGCGTCGGAGGGTTCGTCGCCGGGATCCATCCCGGTGTATCGAACTTTTTTGCAGGTCAACGACAGCGGCAAGAAAAAAGTCAAATGTCGATGAAGGTCAACAGGTTTGCTTTATTGTTTCCAAAAAGAATCCACAAATTCATCTATTTGCTCCCACACCAAAATTAGCAGCAACAGTAGTACAATAAGATCATTTACTTCATTTCGTACAATTTTACAAGAAAATTAAAACTTTTCATTTTATTACCCAACAATGTTTATTACAAAGTTACACAGCAGAATACAATACAACAAGAAGTACAACTCTAATATCTGCAGCTTAAATCATGAATATAATCTTTATCATCAACAGTCTTTAAATCCTTGCCAATCCAATTAAGCCCTGCACTGAAAACTTGTGGGCACGTCAGTTTCTTACAACCGACACAATATTATAAATAGCGATCCTCTCTATGCTGTATTATAACAAAATTCCTTACTTTAACAAACACATACTTGAATGCATATAAAAGTGTAAAGAGTGACTATCCTAAACATGTTAGTGTATGATATGACTTAATGCCTAATGCAGATGTTTACGCTAGGATGACACTAATGGATGCTTGTTTGGATTATATGCATCCCATATTACATAGGTCCACGGGCAAGCACCTACGTACTCCACATTAAAGGGTTTAATACCTCGCCATGATAACTACCCAGTAATAAAACAAAGTTTAGACATTCCATGAGTACGGATTCCAGTCCTGGAGATCCACCGCCCGACTATACAGAATCCTCGTAGTGCGAACCTCCCGCAAGTGTCCCTCTAGCCCCGGTATACGTTTATACACTGGAGTACGGCCGACTATCCGCCCGACTAATCATGATCCCGGAATCCACCGCCCGATCAATCATAATCTCAGATTTAATTAAGGCTCTCCTCCATCGTAAGCAACCACAACCCTGGAATCTATCGCCCCACTGGGTCTATAGTCCTGGAATTCCCCGCCCGACTATATAGAGGCCCTCCACTTACGTTTGCCCAAGTTTACTACATCTTCACTTAGTGCCTAATTCTTAAGTTTGAACATGATAAATAATACCACCTAGAGCTAGTTTACCCTCCTACCGGTCTTACACAAAAATACCGAGAACAACAACCCATATTGGCCACTTCTCAAAAATCAATTATTCATTTCCACTACTTTTGCCGGTACCTGGGTATCACTAAGCCTCTAGAATCAACATATTTCCATGTTCAACAACTTGGGGTACTCGTATCCTTATAACTCATGTTCATGTATTCATAATTCCTTCAAATTCTTTCATTCATTCTTATTTATTCATCAATAAGTATAATCTCAACCTATTCATTTTCATAATACACTTTTCATATTCATCAAAACCTTCTCAATACAAGTTAAATTAATATCAAAACATAATCTTTTAAAATTCATCATTGAAAACTCATCTCATCATTTTTCTTTGATTTATTTTAAACCAATTCCCAACATCATAAACTATATATATATTTTTCTTGAGTTCACATCTCATTTAAGCATGAATATGATCTTTATTTTCCCAAAATATAACTTAGCGAGAATATATTTTCAATCACCTCGTTTAAGTATCATTTACAAAATAGTAAATTCAAAGTCAAAAACTGCATTTCAAGCTATTTGTAAAAATCATAGAAAATTATATACATCACGAAACTTTGCATTATTTTTATCAAAATAAAGGTGTACAATTCTACTACAATTTCTTAGTTATAAATTTCCTCAAAATACTGTATCTATAACCCTGAATTCTTCAAAATATACAGTAAGATCGAAATACTAAGATACTACCACTGTACAGTCATGTAATATTCATATAAAATTCAGTTCTTTATGAAAATTTGATTTCTTAGACTTTTCAGAAAGGTTAACCAGTCTACTACAACTTCTTAGTTCTGACTTATCTCAAATTATTTTATTTGCAATGCTGAATTGATCAAAAACTGAAATGTGTACAAATTTGTAGCAACAAGTCAACTACTAATTAGTTCTGAGTTTAGATTTTACTAAAATAGTAAACGACCTCCAAATCTTATGAAATTTTATAGGGATGTTCCTGACACATACAAGATGCTCTAAAAAAATTAGCTATAGATTCTAACTATTTTATTAGACATGATTTTCTGAAGTGCAAACAAAACACAAAACAATAATTTTCTTTGCATGAATTAGCAACTTTGTGTACAAACTTATGTCCAATTCATATAATGTATAACCATGAACCCAAACAACATCATTTCAACGTATATACATAACAATCTTTTAATTAGCAGGTATTTCATTTAAATATCATCATCACAAATTAACCACTACTCATATGTATAAACAATTTTAAATATCAATTTTCCTACACATGCATGATACTAAAATTTTAGAAAGTTCAAGAAGACACCCACCTCAATGATGATTCTAATGTAGAAGATAACTCCTAGAAGTTGCTCCTAGCTCCAAGAGTGGGACTCCCTTCTTATCCTAGCAAGCTTTCCTTCCTTCAAGCAAGAACTCAAATAACTCTCTTTTTATTTTCTTATCTTTCTTATCTTTTGTTTCTTTTGATCTTTGTTGCAAGATTATCAAGAAAAGGGGGTGGTATTTATAGGGTTTGAAAAGACTCTTCTACTACCCAAATTCAGTGTTCACTTTCATAACCTACATAACCCCCTTAACTTAAATGCCCACTCACCATTACTACACAAACTCCGAACTCTTCTTATTTCTTCATGAATTGGCCAACCCTTGGATTTTCCACATGTGCACACTTCTTATTTAGTTAGTTTTTATTTATTTGATTGTACATGTTTTTACATGACAAGTGTAGAATAAAAATAATTATTAAAAATGTAGATTAACTAATGAGCTTTTCTTTTAAATAATTTTTCTAATGGACTTTAAGATGATATTTAGGCCTATGGGTTTTAATTTAAAATAAATAATACATTTGTGATTAGAAATGAGAAGAAAAGTTCTCATGACTTAATAAATTTTTTAGAATAAAATGTCCATGAAATTTTACGTGTAAAATACGTGCGAAAATAAATATTCGAATAAATTCGGGAGAATGGAAAATATTCATAAAAAATAAAAATACAACATATGTAAAATATTCATATTGATAGTGTTACGGATATTTCACGTAACGAAAAAATATACGTAATCGACACGTGTATCGAAAACACGTGCAATACACGTAAAACACAAGAATTAAAATATATATTTGAGTTGGCTAAAAATAGGATTGAAATGAGTATTGAGAAAACAAAAATCATATAAATAATCAGAATATAAGATACATATGAAATTTATATAAAAATACGTTTACAAATATTATTCGTAACAGTACGAAATACACGTGTGTAACACACGAGAACAAAATTATCATTGCTCAATTCTGCAGGGTGTTACATGAAGTCACTATAATGAGTTGTTACAAGATTCAAGAATTTGTCATTATTGTAGATTGAATTTTATTCATTTATTTCTGTTGTATTGTTGCAAAGAACATGATGGAACTAAGAAGTTTTAATTTCCTTATAAATTTGTATGAAGTTGAAGTAAAAGATCATGTATTTACTACGAATTACCTATGTTTGGAATTCGGGGAATTACAATATTCTAAACGCAGCTGGGTCAAAAGTTTGGGTCTTTTACTGGTCTAACGGCAGTTTAGGGACAAGTTAGAATATAAATGATGGGTCTAGAAATCTATTTAAAAATTTCATAAAACTTATTTTAAGACTCCCAATCGTGTCTAGTGACATTCAAGTTAGTAAAAAGTTTAAATTTCCTATTAACTTGGTGTTTTGATTAGTGAAAATATGTTGACTTGCTCATGAATAATAATCTGGAATTTAAAACCCAGCGGTACAAAAAAATGTGATAACTTATTTTCGAAAACTCGGAATCCAAATCTGTCGAATGTTCTAGAAACTAGATTCAAAGGAATCTAACCTTCATTTACCTGGTTTAATCCTATTCCAAAAGTAACTGGGTCAAAATCTCGAAACAACAAGGAGTAACTAGCAGGCCAGCGAGTCAATTAATCATTAATTAGCAACAACGTTGTACACATGCATATAACTTTATGGCAAAAATTAACAGAGAATTAAACTCAGTCATTGTAGTAGAATTATACTATTAACAAGACATCATAGCAATATTATCACATCTAATCAAAATAAGCATTCAATCATCATTCTTCACATGTAAGTTTCTAATCTATGCATTCGTGTGGTGTATGCATATTACGATATATAACATGGCTCGGGTTTGAATCAAGGGGATGGCACAAGAAGAGAACTAATACTTGGTTTCGTCGATGAATCCGTAATAGTCTCTTGAAGGGTATCAATCATCAATATACGATAATTAAGTGGAACTACTTGCGGGGATCAACATAAATCATTGAACAAGAATATAGAAAACTAGTTCAAAAGAAAACTTGCCTTTTGACGATGATTTCGATAATAAGAGAATAACGGGACGAGCATCTCGATAGCGACACACGTGCAAAGCACGGAACGGTAACACGTGCACACGATGGGGCAACAGCAAAACAACAACTCCAGACATAGCAAGAACAACAACAAGAACAACTGTAGCAAGAGACAGCAAGACTGTGGCGGCAATGGCGATGGCAGGGAGTCGAGGATGAGGAGAGAGTTGCGGGACGACAGGGAGGCAGGGTGGTGGCAGTGCACGTAATCGGGGTCATGACGGTGACGGTTGTGTAGCGGTGGTCGACGGAGGCAGGGTACGTCGAGGGTGATGGCAGTGGTGAAGACTGGGGCACTCGGGGGTGGTGATGACGGCGATGATAAGGGCGGTGACTAGGGGACAGGGCAATTGTGCTAGCGAGGACCGAGGATGGCGATGGTAATGGATGGCTTTGGGATGAAGTCGAGGTGATGGGTTCAGAGGCAGGGTGATGGAGCGATGGTGGCTGAGGGCGTCGACGCAAGGGATGAGCGTCGAGGGTCGAGGTGGTGGAGTCGATCAGAGTTGCGCGCAGCATTGGCGGGTGGGTTCGGTGGTTGTTGGAGCAGCGAAACTGGAAGAGGAAGAGGTGGAAGATGAAGGGTCGGGGGGGTAGAGGATTAGGTTGAGAAAATTCGTAGAGTATTTAGGGTTAATTTGGGTTTAAAGGGCGATTAATAGGTTGATTGAGAGATTAGAGGGTTTTGTTAGGATTTAGAGGAATGTGGTAGTAGTGAGGTAGTAAAGTAGGGAATTGAGGGGGTGAACGTGGAGAGGGGATTGATCTGGTCAATAGGCAGATAATAGGGGAATTGGGTTACTAGAATTGGGTTAATGGTTAGGATCCAACAAGAAATGGGCTTTGGTTAACAGGTTAGGATCCAACAAGGAATAATAGATTAATTAGTGGGTTAAATTGAAAGAAGCTGTAACCCCCATTTTCGGTTATACAGATTTGTAATTTCCTCTTATTTTTGTATTTTAATTTTCTCCAAATTATCAAATTTTGATTTTTTTTTTCTTTCACATTTCTTATTGCTTTCACAATTATCTTGGATGAAAGCTCATGTTGAATTCTTAGCCATTCTAAATTCTTCATCCTAAATTCTAGCCTAATCTAATTCAATTACTTTCTCCTAGCCCACCCTGCAAATTTTTAATTGTGAAGCCCAACTAAATTATTTATCCTATTTTTTTTAAGCCCACTACCCACAAGCCCACTTCAACCCCAAAGAAATTCATTGCAATTCCCAAGCCCCTTACCTTCTAACCTGTATAACTCCCAAAATTATAATGCTTTATCACCTATTAATATATTCATAACCTACCCCACTAACCAAGATTAACTCCCCTCATTATTATATCATAACTATATTATTATTATTCTTATTATTATTATATAAAACCCCAAACACCTACACTCTTTCTCCCCATGTGTTTTCTCTCTCCCGACCATCTTCCCCTTCTCTATTTTTGCCAAAACCCAACAGCCACCCATCCCCGCTAGCCCTGGCAGTGCTCGAGCCATCACCGCGCACCACCTCCAGTGCCCTCGCGATGCCGTCTCCCCTCCACCGCTACCGCCGAGCCCCATCCCCTCTTCCCGTCCATACCCTCTTCTCCTTTATCCCCGCGACCACCCCCACAGCTACCAAACCTCCGCCATTGCCATTGCTGCTCCTCCTCCTTGCGCGCGATAACCATTGTCGACCACCACCAGCATCGCTCCCTCCACTGCCTCACGACACCTCCCGACTCTACCTCATTGCAGTGTCGCCGCCATCTGAAGTCACTCGCTGTTGTGCCGTTGCCTCTTGTGCCGAGTGTTGTCACCGCCGTTCGCCGCCTTGTCGCTGTCAGCCGCAGTGCTGCTCTTGTTGTTTTCACTACCGTTGATTGCACGTGTGCCTGTACGTCGTTCGCATGTGTTCCTGTGGTTATCGCTGCTCATTGCTTCTCATCTTTGTATCGTCAAAGAAATGCAGGAGTCGCTTGCACAATTCTGTTTATTCGTGTGCAAGCACTTTGATTGAACTCCGCAAGTAGTCTATCTCTTTTTATACCTTTGTTAATATCCAAAATATCCGTCGAATATCGTTGAATCCTCAATTGACACTGTTCACCGTTTCATTGAATTCCATCTACCCATTAAGTCATAGAAAACCATGAGAATTCGTTCGTATATGCATTCATCTCATAAACACAACTACAAACACAAAATTACAAAGGAATGAATGATTAAGTGAATTGTATGTGCATATATGACAATATGATCGTATTGTAGTAAATACCGTTGATGTGCTAATGTTGTCATGCTAATATTAAAGACCATGCTAATGCCCAGAAGAAATTGTATGCTTAATTCTAGTCATAAAAACTATATACTTGCAAAGAAAACTACTTAAAACCAACTCAATATGTTCTGGACTGCCGCCAACCCCAAATTGGAATGATAATTCGACATAGTTACTGATGTTATTATCAAAAACTTAAACAGAAATTTTAGCACACTGTGTCTAGTTTCCAAAACATTTGACGGATCCTCGATCCGACTTGTAGATTGTAAAATATTCAAGTTTTTCTACTGTACTGTCGTTGTTTCAGATTACTACTTCATGGTTGACATACCATGTTTCCTTTGATCGAAACAGTAGGTTAATATAAAAATTAAAATCCTAAATTTACAAGAATGTTAATGAACACTGTCAGGAACTCATTTATAATTTTTGTAAGAATTTTAGTTATGTTTTTAATCAAATAATACATATAATAACATGACGTTGAGTTGCTGCCAGAATAGTAGACTCATAAAGAATCAGCTAGTAGACCTAGTTACTTTTATCGAAATGTATCGTATGAATAAGTGTCGGAACTGGTAGAGAGTCTAGTTTCTAAAATCTCTGACGGGTCCTGATTTACTTTCCTATAGCAACGGAAAAGTTAGTTTTTGTACAGCAAAGCACTGCTTTCCAAAATTGTGTTTTCATGCTTTTAAATATAAACATGTTAGATTTTGCATCCATGAATTTCATTACATACCGATCATTGCAGAACCATTGATACCTCATTGTTACTATTCTTTGACACCGTTCCAATCAATTGCATATGCATGACTCATTATAATAAAATAATGACAAGCCAGGGTTAAAAGAGAATGACTTAGTTGTGGGCACTATAGAAGACTGTACTCGAAATTGGCTGTGTTCCCGTACTGATTACAGACTATTACTATTACCGTTACTGTTAGTTTACGGTTTACCGATGGGTTGCAGATTACTGACAGTAGTATCCCAAACTATGGGGTACTATACCGTTACCGATTACTGTTACTGATTACTATTTACCGTTACTACTGCCGAGTACATGATGTAACACCCCAGCCTGAAACAGCAATTTTTATAACAACTGCCCACCACAGGCTTGTCTTATAAAAGGTGCTATAGCTGATTGGTGACCTCTAATCCGAGGCAATTATATATATATATATATATATATATATATATATATATATATATATATAATCTTCCAAATCCCCGATATGGGATCAAATTGAATCCCATCCGCTACCTCCTCACTCTGACGTCCTCAACACAGAGCCCCATACCGGGCCACACTCCAACGTCAGCAACCTAAGAAGCACAACTCCTCCTCTTTCTTCTGTGTGGGCCCACAACTTTGCCACGTCACTAATGTGGACATAACCAAACAAAGCAGTAGCATAGCCATCGCTCTTTCCGTGGGCCCCTCAGCCATTAATTCCAAACACACCCCCCATAGGAAATCCTATGGGGCGCAAACTCCAATTAATTTTATATATATATATATATATATATATATATATATATATATATATATATATATATATATATATTCTTAACACGGGTTGTTACAGACACCCCCCTAAAGATTCAGCGTCTTCACTAAAGCTGAGACTTGCAACATAGTGCCAGGATCTCCTTTCTAGCTGATGTGGAATGACGTACCCTGATTCTGCGTGTTGTCCAGTCCCCTAGCCCACCTCAGTGGATTTACCGGGCGACCTGATCCAACCCCACTCCCTCTCGGGCATACCCTACCATTCTGTACCCACACTCGGTGTCGAAAGTCGGCTCTGATACCATTTATAACACCCTGACCCGAAACAATGATTTTTCTAACAGCTGCCCACCATAGGCTTGCCTCATAAAAGTACTATAGCTAATTGGTAACTCTAATCCCAGGTATATATATATATATATATATATATATATATATATATATATATATATATATATATAATCTTCCAAATCCCCGATATGGGATCAAATTGAATCCCATCCGCTACCTCCCTCACTCTGACATCAGCAACACAGAGCCCCATACCTGGCCCCACTCCAACGACACCAGCCTAAGAAGCACAACTCCTCCTCTTTCACCCGGGCCGGGCCCACAGCTTTGCCACATCACTAACATGGACACAAGCAAACAAAGCAGCTGCACAGCCATCTGCTATCTCCGTGGCCCCCCTCGGCCATTAATTCCAAACACACCCCCCATAGGAATTCCTATGGGGCACAACCTCCAATTAATTATTTACATATATATCTATTCTTAACACGGGGTGTTACTGTTACTGTTAATGTTACCGTTACTGTTACTATTAGTTTACGGTTTACCGATGGGTTGTGGATTACTAACATCAGTATCCCAAACTATCGGGTACTATACCATTACCGATTACTGTTACTGATTATTGTTTACCATTACTGTTGCCTAGTAAATGAACCTATAGGATTCACCACTATAATCGAAACACTCACTTGATTGTATGCACCCGAACCAGTGGTATGGGACATAGGATTGCGTGGACTAGATAGATTAACAAAAGACTGATAGACATAGGAATAACTATGGATTCTGACACTGCATTCATTGTATCAACTATTGTGTTATCAATATTGTTTATCAATTGATTGAACACACTATTGAAACCGCATCTCATTGTTCTTATTGGTATTGTGCTTATCTGTTCTAGTCCATGTTACCGTCATATCATACTTATTGTTTCACTGCTTTCACTACTTGTTGTTCGGGATTGCTCTAACGGACATCTTAACCCTAGATGACGAGATTGCAGGTATCATGGAGATTTAACCGAAGGACTTAGAGAACAGACTTTCTAGAAAATGACATCAATTAATTAAGTTCAATAAATGTTTTATTTAATTCATTTTACTTTCAGTGTCATCGTTATTATCATATATTGTACCGGGCTTTAGTGACCTGAAGTTATTTTAGTTTTCAGATGTTGATTATGTATGAGACAGTTCATGGATTATCTTATTGCATGCGTGGTTGTTATTACATTTCATATCTTTGAGTTAAACTATTACAGCTTATGGGTGATTTGTACATCATCCGCTGGGCCTTAGTCACGTGGTCGTATTCCCGTATTTTGGGAAGCGGGAAGTGACAGGTTTTTAGTAGTACCAGAGCCAGGTCCGGCCAGTGTATTAGCCATGTTTGGCTAATATGTTAGCCAGGTTCTGGCTCTAACCAGTTTAACTCGACTATGTGCAACCACTTTATCCCATGAATATCCAATAACCAATTTATAATCTGGACGCCAACCTGAATTGATTATGATGCAGATCATGACTCGTGGAGGATCTTCTACTTCCCGACCTAGGAATGAGCAGTCTGAGAATACATCCATCCTCTAAGCAATGCAATAGATGATGAAGATGCAGCATGAGCACAATAAGCTGATGAGGACTGCTTTGGAAACAACTAACAGAGCTGCCGATGGGCCAGCACCAGGGTTATTGCCGTCAAGACCCGGTACGGTGGTAGATTTCATGTGGTTGCATCCAGAGAAGATCTCAGGCACTAAAACCCCACTGGAGGCCGAACAATGGATGATCTGCATGGAAAAGTTGTTGCAGGCGGCACAGATCTCCGACGTAGACCGTGTGGATGTGATCAACATCCAACTAGCTGACATTGCCCACATCGGGTGGAGGGCTGAAACAGAGAGGTTGGAGAGACCCATTACTTGGGCCACCTTCATCGACTGCTTTTTGGCGAAGTTCTTCCCCAGCGTCACCAGAATTGAGATGGAGAGACAGCTCCTCTCCTTAACGCAGGTTGGTCAGATGATGTTCTTAATATTAAATTTTTTGCCTAATTCATGTGTGATAATATTAATCTAAACATCATTTCGATCCAGGGGAAGCGATCTGTGGCTGAGTATGCCGCTGAGTTCATCCGATTTAGTCGCTTTGCAGCTGCCATAGTGGCGGATGAGGAAGATAGGGCATGTAGGTTCTTTATGGGTCTGGATTTTGACATTCAAGATCGTCTAGTTTCCCACCAGCACCGCACTTATGCTGCAGTTCATGATGAAGCTAGAATCAATGAACAGACCCAGAAGAGGAGGAATGCTGCTCAGCATACAGTGCCTTACCCCACTGCCATCCGGCCCACTAGAGGACCGATTCAGAGGCCAGTCCCGACCCTTCCGGTTTGGGTGCTACCCTATGCACCTGCTGCCCCAAGGGCGAATCGGTAACCCCTCTTTTCGTAAATACATATTTTCTGTGTATTTTCGAATTTTTAATTTTTTGTAAATTATTTTTCCGCTCTTAAACTATCTTTGTTAAAATTTATTTTTAGATCTCCTATTAAAGTCTATTTATGATCAATAATTCTAATCGTAGCTATTTTTTCCAATGATTTTTATATTGTAATACAAACCCTATTATTCTTGTTATTATTACTATTATTGTTTCTGCTATTATTATTATTATTGTTATTTTTACTACTATTAGTATTATTATTTTTATTATTATTACATTTTGATTGTATATTAAAAATTCTATTTTTATTCATATATTTTTATTAAGATCTTGTTGGATCCTAATAATACCCATTACTCTGTTAACCCCTATATATTTACCAAAACCCAATATCTTTTAATCCTGGTTTATTTTCTTTATGGATCTTGTACCCATTGTGCACTCTCTACCTTATACTACCCATTACCCACACCCGTTTGCAACGCTACCTGTTAGCCCAAATACCCATCAGCCAACTAAACCCTAATACTTATTCCCCTATATATATTACCCTTCTATTCACCATACCAAAGCCAGCCGCCTGTTCACCTTCTTCACCCCTACCCCCGAACCTCCCGCTCGTCTCTCTCATCCCCTACCTGTGCTCGTCCCTTTTCTCCTCCATCGTCGTCCTCCCGATCCCCAAGCCCCTCCTGACTCCCGACCCTCTACTTGTGTGCACCCCCTAGTTCCTTCTCCCCGTCGCGGCGCAACCCTCTATAGCGCCTAGCCAGCCAGTGCCCCCTCTCGTGACCCCGTTGCGTCGCCCTGTTCTCCTGTGCGCCTCCAGTAGCCGCGACACAACAACCCCCTCTCCTCTCTCGTTCTCTCCTGACCTTCTCCCTGGTTCCCTCTCCCTGTGCTCAACCCCGACCACCGGCATCCTCTTCGACCCTCTCTCCTGCTTCCCCGTCCTTAGCCAACTGCAGCACCAGACTCCGATGCTCCACTGCCCTGCATCCTTGCCACCCTGCACCTCCTACTGCACCACCACCTTGGCAGCGCCTTGACAGCACCAACACCTCGCTGTGTGCCACCTCCCTGTTGCGACTTCCTCGACGACAGGATAGTAGCAACAGCAACTCGTGTATTACTGTTGTCCGTCGTTTTCTCTTTCGCCATGCCCGCTGCTGTTGTCCACCGTCCCTCGCTCTCTTGGTGTGCGTGTTTGTGCTCGTGTGATCGCATGTGTTCGTTATTGTGTTCGTGGGTTCGTTCGTTCGTTGTGTTTGTTGCCCAAGAATCTGTTCCCGTTATTCTATTTGTATTGTTGTTCCCATCGTCGTCTCTCAGGCAAGTAACTTGTATTATTTTCTTTGTGTAATACAAATACTAAATACGGCCTGTACTGCAGTTGTGTTCTAGAGACAATTCTTGTGTGAAATCCCTGTTGTATCTTGTCTCTATTGTGTTGACCCGCCCGTAGTTGCCTTATTATGCACATGACATGAAATAACTTAGGGATGACCACTTCTTGTTGTATACATGCATGTTGTTCGTATGATATCGTATGGTTTGTTGTGTTATTTGTAGTATACTTGTTGTAGACTTGCTAAATATCCTATACCATATTTCTTGGACATCTAGTACACGATATTTTATGTTTGTTATGATTTAGATGAGTTTCATATGATCTACGTTGATTTTGTACATGAAGAAGATTTCAGTTTTTGTTGATACCCCGTTTTTTATCAGTCTTTTAGACCCTATTAAGGTCAGTATATGAAACTATTTGTGAATATGAATTATGGAGAATTCTATCTACTTTCAATATTTTCTGACAGATCTCAGTTTCGATTTATGAGTTGCAAGTTATGACTATTTTATTACAGATGTGTTTAAAATTCCAGATCCAGTTTTATATGAATTCTGTATGGTAATTTATTTTTCTATTGACGCTAAAGATAATACTTTGATCCAGTATTTTTCTGGTTATAACTAGACTTGATTGGGATTAATCCCTAATTTTTGTGGATTTAATTGATGGCTTTTATAAACTATTCTATACTTGCAAACAACTACTATACTTGCAGAATTTTCTTGCTGTTCAATAATGATACATAATTTCGACATGATTCTATTTTCTGACTATAAAAACTTTGTGAATATGAATTGCCTACTGTATCTATTTTATCACCCTTTTAACGGATCTGGATTTCGATTTATATTTTGTGAGATATTGCTGTTTTAGTACTGCTGTGTTTATGATTCCAGATTTGCAAAACTACTGTATCTTGCTACATTCTGATTTTACTTGACTATTCTATCTATGTTGGAAAATTATGAAACTTTACTTTTTGTTACTAAAATTACTAGGGAATATCCCAGATTTTTCTTGGATTAATCAGTAAGTTTTTATGTTGTTTTCTTGTTTATGAATATAAACTTCTGATTTCTGGCTGAACACATTTTCTGGATACTAACCTGTTTTGAGACTTGCTTTTGTGAAATACCATATGACTTATATATATTTGCTATTCATTCGGGAGTTTATTTTCCAGATTCTTTGAAAGATCCAGGTTTGCATGTTTGTGACAACGGAAATTCTAGATTTGGTGCAATACTGTTTTGCTGTCCTGAACTAGAATTTTCGTTGTCCCGATCTTTTATGAGTTTTTTTCACCTGTACATGTTTATCTTCTAACCTGAACATGTTACTTGTTCATACCATGTTGTTCTTGCCATGTTTTATGCATGTATATGCCTGTTTGATAATAATAACAAATAACCAAGCCGAGGTTAAGGGAAAGATCTAGTAGTGGACAATATAGAAAAGTGTTCTCGGAAGGGGGGCCGTGTTTCCTCATTTGGTTACATGATATGATTGTATTGCATTTGGATGATTTGGATTACATTTGGATAATTTGGAATATGGTATATGATTTTGTTGCCGCTGGATTTTGGTGTGGGGGCAATAGATGAGATTTGTAGGTTTGTGAGGAACTCGAACAGGCCGGATCTCCTTCCTTCCTTACTGATAAGTTGACTCCTTGGTGCTCCTGCTGACCTGCATAAACATTCGAAACACCGGGATGGATCCCGGCAAAGAACCCTCCGATGCTCTTGTCAATACTAGAAAAAGTAAAGGGAAAGAGCTCAAGTGTGCAAAGATTGATCACCTTTTACAGTATGAGGTAGGGGGTTTTTATAGTCGCCATGGGGATCTTCTTCAGGATAATGGTGAATCCCTCCTTCCCGATGTGGCAGGATAGGGGTGGTTAGAATCACCTCTACAAGATCAGGGCGAGCTAGGATTTCCTCCAATCCTGTTGAGCTGGCCCCTAATTGGTTGGGACCCATTTCCAGCTGAACGGATCCGTTCATGGGTTAGCGGGTCTAAGAGGAGGGACCCGGTGCCTGATTCGGACCCATCTGTAGGTAAAATTACCGTCCTGCCCCTGGGACTTTGAGATTCGTGCTCACTTTGAAAGGTTCCGATTTAACCCTATTTTTAGCCATATCACGAGCCCCCCACTCCCAAAAACTGTGCGTTGTGGTCTTTAGGGAGTAGTTTTGTTGTTTTAATGGCGTATAGGGCTTTATCGGAGTTCTCAAAGGGTATTGCAATCTTGTCTGAGGGGAGATGGTGCTTTTCTGAGCTGGTCGCCTGCCTAAGTTTGCTCTCAGGTCCTTTTGGATTTTTGGTGACTTTTTTCAATTTTATATTATTTTTTCGAACCACTTATTCAATTTTGCAAAATGATGATTTGTTCTCCGGGAGCATTAATTAATCATTCTAACCCATAATTATTTACCTAGGGACTCAAAAATGATCTCCTGAATTTATAATTATTTTCTAGAATTTTTAATTATTTTTCCCGTATTTTTAATCATTTTTTCGTAATTTTTTGAATAAATAATTTGAATTAATAAATAAAATATAATTTTAATTACCCAATTATGACGTGGCAAAATCTAGACCATCCATCAGCCTTAGGCGCGAAAATCTAGGTGATCGAATGGCTCTGGTTGCTCGGCAGTGTTTTTCCCATATGAGCAGCTCGAAATGCTTGTCGCTCTGATTGGAATTCTGAGCGACGTGGCATAATCTGAGGCATCCATCTGGATGCAGCACGAATTTCGAGGTAATGTGACGATAGATCTTGTACCTGGCCACGTGGCTGAATCAGGGACGTCCATCAGGTCGCGGCGCAAATTTCGAGGCGATCAGACGGCTCTCATAGCTCGGCAACATTTTCTCCGCATGGGCAGCTCAGAATGCAAGTTGCTCGGATTTGATTTCCCAGCGATGTGGCACGATCTGGGCCGTCTGATGAAGATCAGGCCCGAATCACGAGGGACGAAGGCGTGGATCACGAGAAAACGTGATTTTGGTCAACTTGGTTGAATCAGAGACGTCCATCAGGTCACGGCATGAATTTCGAGGTGATCAGATGGCTCTCGTAGCTCGGCAACATTTTTTCCACATGAGCAGCTCGGAATGCAAGTCGCTCATATTTGATTTCCGAGCGACGTGGCACGATCTGGGTCGTCTAATGACGATTAGGCACGGATCATGAGGCATGACGGCGTGGATCACGAGAGCCGTCTGATGACGATCGGGCGCGAATTACGAGGAAAAAGTCATTTTTCTCCTAATTCGCAGCTCGAAATGCAACTTGCTCGGATTTGGTTTCCGAGCGACATGGCGCGATCTGGACCGTTCGATGAAGATCAGGCACGGATCACGAGGCATGACGGAGTGGATCACGAGAAAGCGTGATTTTGGCCGACGCAGCGAGATCTGAGCCGTCTAATGACGATCAGTCGCGAATTACAAGGAGAAAGTCGTTTTTCTCCAATTCACATCTCGGAATGCAAGTTGCTCGGATTTGGTTTCCGAGCGACGTGGCGTGATCTGGATCATCTAATGTAGATCAAGTGCGGATCACGAGGTGAGAGACGAGGATGGCGCTTAGGCTTCTGGTTTTGTCGTTTAGGCTTCTGGTGGGCCGTTGTGGGGACCCAATGTACTCGAAGGCCCACCCGAATCCACTTCAACACTTATAAGTTTTCACCGCCTCTCTTTCCCCTCATTTCTTACTCTCTCGTTTTCACCTCACTTTTTACTTAAGTCACTTTTGCTCTCGAGCGGCGCTGCTAGCGTTTGTGGCCAGGCATTTCTATTCTCCGGCAAACTATTCCGACTGTAGACGTCACTTCAAGGTAAATTATCTCAACTTAACTTGAAATGTCTAAAGCATTGTCGGGGAATGAGACCTCCACTTCGGACAAAGAGACCGACCGAGCCCTAGTGGTCCCCTCGCGCAAGGGGAAGGACGTGGCGAAGTCCATCGTTGTGGAGACGATAGTGGAGAAGGTGATGGGGATGGAGCACTGGGTCGACTACCGTCAACATTATCGAGCCTCAGAAAGGTCAGAAGCTACTCCGAGGACATTTTGGCGAAGGCAGTGCAGGGGAGGTCGGTCACCTATAAGGAGAACAGTCCGAGAGACCCTTCCGAGGTAGACGAGATTCCTTCGGTCAAGATCGAGGCAGACCTCCACCAGATCAGGAAGGGTTTTTGCATCCCGAAGGAGTACGCCCTGCTCCTCCCTAGCCCCGGCTTTCGAGCGTGCATGGGAACGTCGCCAGATACGTGCGTCTTTCCGTACGATGCACTAAATGCCGGGCTTCGGCTACCCCTGCCACCCTTCGTGGTCGAGGTGCTGCAGTGATATGGCTTAAGCCCGGTGCAGTTCATGCCGAACATGTTGTGGCACGTCATTGCCTTCATCCTCCAGTGCCAAGCGGTCGGAGTGCAGCCCCAGCTTGTCATCCTCCGCAGTCTCTGCCGGATCTGCCGAATGAGCAAGATGGAGTACCGATATTATCTGTCGCCGAAGAAGAGGGGCAAGTTGATCGAGAATCCGGACTCCATCAAACATTGGAATGAGAAGTATTTCCTGATCTGAGGTCCCGAGCCGTGGGGGTTCCGAAAACGTGGAAGGAGGAGGTTCCGAAGTGGGCGAATGCCGAATCGGTGCTCACCAAAGAAGAAGAGAAGGCTATGTCGAAGATCCTCGGTCTTCCAACCCTCGGTTGGAAAGATATCACCGAGGAGTTCCTGTTCGGTGGGGGTCTCGGTCCGATCGACCCCAGTACGCTCCGTTACTTCTTTTTCTTTAGTATATATCTATTTGCTTTTAGTGTTTGCGTTTGTTTTGCTAACTCTTTTCCTCGGCTTTTCGTTGTTCATAACCCCCAGTATGGACTACCGAGCTCCCATGGCGAAGAGAACTGCAGCCGTGGCGAAGGGGGTGGATAGTAACAAGAGAGAGAGGATGACAACATGCCCCCCTTCCAGCCGAGCAGTTCAGGCGCCCTCGGCTCTTGCGGTTGTCGTTGACTCGGTTGGCGACTCCCCCTCGGCACCGCAGGTCGCACTCCCCTCAGCCGATGCCCCCGGATCTTCGAGTGGGGCGTTCTCGGCCGGTGCTGCTCTGGCCCTCGAAGTGCCGCCACTCACGGCCGAAGCGGAGCCAATCCTCACCGAAGAGCATAAGAAGAAGCTCTTCGTCTCGGATTGGAGGGTGATGAAGCTCGATAGCTTCCTCGGCGACGCAGGGATGTGCATGCAGGCCGTGCACCACTTGCCGACCCCAAAGGATCGTGCAGCGTTGAAGGCTGGCACGGTCGGCGACGACGCATTGGAGATTGCCCGGTCAACAATGTCAGTAAGTAATCTTACCCTGCCTTCTTAAGTTTTGGAGTTAGCAATTTTGGATTCTCACGTTCTTCTTCACCCTCTACCACTTCAGCCATATGCTCGAGCAGTTCGCCGAGCAGGAGAATGAGATGAAGGCGACGAACGATCGCGAGGGAGCGGAGCGTGCCAAGGCGGCGAAGTTGTTCGAGGCCGAACAACAGCTCTCGGCGTCGTGAACTATCACGGTTGAGGCCCTCGAGACTAAGCTTGCCGAGGCACTCGAACGCTCGGCAACCGAGGCGGCTAAGGTCGAGGCTCTGGAGAAGGAGAAGGCCCGGCTCAAGGAGGAGCTGGCGAAGGCTTGGAAGGCATCTGATGAGGCGTTGAAGGAGCAGGAGGCAAAGGTGGAGGAGGTGAGGAAAGCCATTCAGGATGAGGCGGAGGCCCACATGATGACGAACATGGAGGAGGCCTACGCTTAGGCTTTGAAGCACGTGGCGGCTCGTCTCCCGGACTTCGAGAGTTCGGGATACTACTTCTATGACCTGGTAGAGGGCGAGGAGTTCCTTCCTCTGGTTAAGGTCGAGTCCGAAGGGGAAGGCGACGAAGGCGAGGGCAACAGCGAGGAGGAGGGGAATCCCGAGGGGGCACTTGTCACTGTGCCGAGCGAGGGCACCTCGGAGCAGCACCTAGAGGTGGCTCCTTGACTTAGTAGCTTTTTTTTCTTTGTTTTTTTTTTTTTTTTTGCTTCTCCATGTATTGCCGAACTGCAAACTGGCCACCGCTCTAATTTTGAAGTGAATAAAATTTTATCTGTTTTCGTCCGAGTGTTGAAAATTTTCTTTTCTTTTGAACTCTTTTTTGGCTAAGTGTTGGAGAGATCTTCGAGCTCTTTTTTGTTTGAGTGTTGTCGCAATCTTCGAGCTCTTTTTGGCTAAGTGTTAGAGTCGTGAGAACTCAATAGCTCCGTACTCTCGCTCTTTTTAGATTGTCGAAGCGCTGCAGATGGCCGAAGCGCCTCGAATAGCCGAAGTGGTTCGTCTCAAGGCTAGTCTAGGGACGACAAGATTGGGGCTCATGAGGAACCAAGAACGGCTTCGCGAAACAGAGTCGGATCTCCGTAAAGTGAAGTATGAGCAGAATCACTTGAGATCAACCCTAGTTCACCGAGACATAGAGAGAAGGCGATTAGAGGAGCGGATCAAAGGGAGGACCCCTGAAGGTGATGATGTGGGCTCGTCCACAGAAGCCAACCTCGGCCTGAAGCTTAAGCGCCTTCGCGACTCTCTATCTAAGGTGATAGCGGAGAGAGACGAGCTGAAGAAGGTGACCCTCGGCAAGAGCATGGAAGTTGCTCACCTTTGGCGGATGATCACCGATGGCTCTCGAGGGGCAGGCTCGGTGCGACTGCCTCGTCTGAACATAAAGATGAGAGATGACTCGCTTCGAAGCCCGGGCGATGCACAAAGTGGGGTGGCAGCTTCGTCGAGCGGAGTGTCTGTTGGGGCCACCGTTAGAATGGGTACCGATGATTCTTCTCGACTCGCCAACTTAGAGACGAGCGCCGAGGGGGGGCGTCGGCAGCACAACATTTGTCACCCCCGGTTGTCTCTCAACCGAAGTATCCCTGTGCCTAAGAGGCATTGAAGTAGATCTCTGTAGTCTTGTGCTTTAGGCTTCGCAAGTTTTATATCTCGTTGTAAAGATGAGTAGTTGGTCTTGTAATTAGACTTGTTCCTCAAACTTTAATGAAATAATACTTGTTTTTCACACTTGTGTGTTTTGTTAGCATTTGTAATTGTCAACAATTGTAGGAGCAATCTTGAATGGTAGGACGCTTGGCACTTACTCGTTCGCGAGTAGCAAAAGGTTGCGCCGAACCAAGTGTTGGACTCAGAACTAATTGTTTAAAGGGTACCAACGGTTGTAGGAGCAATTTCGAATGGTAACCTGCTCTTTACTCTCTTAGAAGCAAGTAGTTGATGCGGATTCGGACCTAGTGTTAGACTCCAAGCACGTCGTTTTGAAGATATCAATAGCTGTAGGAGCAATTCCGAATGGTGATCCGCTTTGTACTCGCTTAGAAGCAAGTAGTTGAAGCAGAGTCGAACCAAGTGTTGAAGTTCAAGCGTGTCGTTTAGAAGGTATCAATGGCTGTAGGAGTAATTCCGAATGGTGATCCGCTTTGTACTCGCTTAAAAGTAAGTAGTTCAAGCGGAGTCGAACCAAGTGTTGGACTCCGAGCACGTCGTTTTAATGAATTTTTTTGTAAGTAGAGTTAGACTACCCAAAAATAGTAAATTTGCTAAGTAAAGTTAGACTACTCAAAAGATAGAAAAGTTGTGGGGAAAGATTTCCTTTTATTGCAAACAACTGGGTGGCCGCTTCTAAGTTGCGAGCTGCCTTTACACTTCGATAAAGAGAAAATACAAGTAGGGAGTTTGGACATGTCTTCTGGAGCTCTCATAGGGAAGTTGCTTGGAGCGATGTTTAGACACCCTCTCGGTACTTCATTAAGTGCTCCGCGTTCCATGTCCCGGTATCTTCCTGCCCCCCGGGTCTTCGAGTTGATATGCTCCTGGGCGAATGACTCTGGAGACCCTATATGGTCCTTCCCAATTGGGTGCTAACTTGCCTCTTCTGCTTGGATCGGAGATTGATAACTTCCTGAGCACTAAGTCACCCTCTTTTAGGTTGGCGGGCCATACCCTCTTATTGTAAGCCTGGGTGATCCTATGGTGGTAGGTTTCTTGCCGAATTGCGGCTTTCTCGCGGACCTCGTCAATGAGGTCTAGGCAGTTGCGAAGCTGGTTCGCATTCTGCGCTTCATTGTAAGCTATGAGTCGAGGTGAAGGCAGGCCCACCTTCAAAGGGATGAGAGCTTCGGATCCGTACGTGAGGTTGAAGGGGGACTCTCCCGTTGGAGTTCTTTTGGTGGTGCGATAGTTCCAAAGCACATTGGGGATTTGTTCAACCCATAGCCCCTTAGTGGACTTGTCAAGCGTCTTCTTCAAGCTGGAGAGGATTTTTTAGTTCGCATTCTCCGCTTGGCCATTAGACTGGGGGTGTGCTACCAAAGAGAACTGCTGCTGAATGCCGAGGTCGGTGCAAAAGTCACGAAAGGTCACTCCCATGAATTGAGTCCCGTTGTCGGTCATGAGGATGCAAGGTACCCCGAACCGACAGACGATGTTCTTCCAAAAGAACTTAATGACCTTGTGCTCGGTGATTGTTGAAAGAGGTTCAGCTTCTATCCATTTTAAGAAGTAGTCTATTGCTACCACTAAGAACTTCTGCTGGCCCGGTGCTGGAGGAAAGGGTCCGAGCAAATCCATTCCCCACATTGCGAAGGAGATTGAACTCACCAAGGAAGTGAGTTGTGCTTGGGGCAGGCAACGGATTGGGGCAAACTTCTTGCAGGAGTCGCACTGGCGGACGTTCTCCTCAAGAGTTTCCGGGCGAGGGATCTTGCTCCCAAGTGCGCGCCACATAGACCATCATGGGCCTCCTTTAGGGCGTAGAGCGCATCCTCCTGGGAGAAGCACCTCAGATAGGGCCGACCGTCGATTTGGGTATAGGAGCGTTTGTACATGACCCCGTCCAGGAGTGTGTACCGCTCTGCTCGTGTTCTGATCCTCCTTGCTTCTTTCAGATCTTCGGGAAGGACTCCATCTCGGAGGTACACGAGGAGGGGCTTCATCCAGTTTTTCCCAAGTGTTAGGGGGTAGGCTTCCATTGGCTCCGAGCCATCTTCGTCAATGCTTGGTTTGAGAAGGAACTCTATCAAGACGGTTCGTTCTAAACCCTGGAGAGACGAGAAGGCGAGCTTAAAGAGGGCATCCGCTTGTGCGTTTTCCTCTCGAGCAACCCGGTGGAGTTGAACATCTTCGAATAGATCTAGAAGCTCCCTCACCTTTGCCAAGTACCTGGACATACGGCCATCCCTCACCTCGTATTCCTCGAACACCTGGTTGACAAATAACTGGGAGTCGCTGAAGACCTTTACGCGCTCGGTGCCTGCCTTACGAGCCATGCAGAGCCCCGCTATGAGGGCCTCATACTCTGCCTCATTGTTTGATGTCGGAAAGTTTAGGCGGAGGGAGTACTGGAGGATGAAAGCATCAGGGCCAGTTAGGATGACGCCAGCCCCGCTTCCATCGGCGCAAGAGGACTAGTCCACATAAATGATCTAGACAAAGGGATCGGCAAATGACTCGTATGAGTTGGGGATGGTGTTCTCCACGATGAATTCGGCCAGAGCTTGGGCCTTTATTGCCGTTCTAGGCTGGTAGCTGATGACATGCTGACTCAGCTCGATGGACCACTTCATGAGCCACCCGGAAGTCTCAGGATTGTGGAGAACTTGTTTCAGTGGCTGGTTGGTAAGGATGACCACCGAATGGGATTGGAAGTAGGGGCGGAGCTTTCGGGCTGCCATGACCAGGGCAAGAGCCATCTTCTCCAGCTTCGAGTAACGGAGTTCGGCGTCGCGGAGCACCGTTCTCACATAATAGATGGGCTTCTGCATCTTATCCTCTTCCCTTACAAGGACCGCACTGAGCGTCTGCTCCGAAGCTGTGAGATAGAGGTAGAGGACCTCCCCAGGTACTGGCTTGCTTAGGAGCGGGGGGTTAGCCAAATAATTCTTGAGCTTGTAAAAGGACTCCTACTGCTGCTGTCTCCACTCGAAGCCTTTAGCCCCCGTGAGGGCCGTGAAGAAGGGGAGGCACTTCTCCTCGGACTTGGAGAGGAATCGCTCAATCGCGGTGAGGTGCCCGTGAGCCTCTATACTTCTTTGACGTTAGAGGGGAGTGCCTGTAACCCCTGTTTTTCATTTTGTGTATTTTTAGTGTATTTTTTGTTTTGGTGTATTTTCTCTCTTGTATTCTTTCTGAACCTTATATTGGAGTTGTTTTCGATATATATTTGGTTTATTTCTTTTTTTAGTCCTTGTGGTTGATTGGTTGTCTCTTTGTTTCGTTCTTCACTATTATTGTTCTTTCTTTCATTTGGTTCTTGTCTTCTTTATTTTGTGTTCTTGGATGCTTGTGGTGATGATTGGTTGCTTATCCTATTCCTAATCCTATTGTTTAATCCCTAATAAGATTACCAAAGCCAAATTAAATCCACAATCCTATTTGTTATCTTATGAAATTAATCCTTATCAATACCCATTAAACAAATCCTACTATTACTCCTAATTACCCACAACCCAATTACCCATTAACCCTAATCCCCTTATAAATATCTCTCTAATCCCTCTCTCTCTCCCTAAACCCTAATCCTAAACCCTAGCCTCCACCTAATAGCAACCCGGCCTCCTTCCTCCTTGCTTGCGCCACAACCCGACGCCCAGCCTACCCCCAGGCCGAGCCTGTAACACCCCGAATTCCTGAATACAACTGAATTCGAGTTCCACAGGATCTTTACACTTCTTTCGTACAATTTTACAAGGAAATAAAAAAATTTCTTTTATCAGAGTTACATTACATTTGTACATTATCACAGAGGAAGCAATATTACATTAAATTACATGAAACAACATTAAAATAGTCTTGCGCAGCATGTATACTTTAATTGTCAAGCATCTTTACCCTACATATAAAACTGTGGGCGCGTCAGTTCATTCAACTGACGAAATATTATACACAGCCATCCTCTCTATGCCAGAAACAGTATAATGATTCTCATTTCTTAACAAACACAAACTTGTCACAAACAAAGCTAAAAGGGACTATCCTATTGATGTCGTGTTGTGAATGTGCACTTAGTCCTTAATGCAATTATTTATATTATATGACACTAATGTGCACTTGTTCAGAGTCTATGCAGCCCACACTACATAGGTCCGAGGGCAAGCCCTTAATCGTTCTTCATCTTGTAGGGTTCATTCCCTCGCCATGACTTAATCTACTACTGTAACTACAGTAAGTATCCTAGATATTTTCTGACGTACGAACTCATGTCTAGGCGCCCTGGAGGGAATCCCAACGCACTGACACATGACTCATCATGCAGGCATCCTGTGGTAATTCGGCTCCTACCATAGACATGACACCACCCGCATTCGTCAAACACCCCACGAGCGTCGCCACCGGGATGGTATTCTGGAGCAGTATCTATGCCCTATCATGACTTATCATGGGACATCCTGTGAATACTCTCACGCCGCCAATCCAATGGCCCTCATACTCAATATTTTTCTCTTACTTTCATCATATCTTCACTATGTATCTAATCCTTAGTTTAATTGAATCATGAATAAAATCCACTCTTAGAATGTAGCACTCCCACTATACTGGTCTTATTCATTTAATTCACATGACCCAACCTTGGTCTTCTCATTTCAAATATCATTTTACAATTCTTTCGTTGCCGGTATAAGGCTTGGCTATACCCTAATTCTCAATTTCAACTCATAATCACAATATCATACTCATAAGATTTTTTTCTTTTCATGATTAATCACAATTCATGTTTCAATAGCATAGTATTCATGTATTCACATCTTTCATAACTCATCATGTCAACTATTTCAATTTCTCAAGTAAAATATCATACATAACAATAAAAATGTAACACGTCACATTCGCTATAAACCCACATAATTCTATTTCAATCCATACTAATTCCACAGTTCACTTTTAAATTGGTTTCACAATTCACACCTTTCAAACTTCTCATTACCAAAAAATCTCAATTTAAACTTCGTAAACACTCCATTCGATTTCCTTTAAAAAGAAAGTTAGTAATTAAAATAAGTTCCCCTTTGTAAAACAGTCTCAAATTCTCATTTATACTAGGACACCGATCATAGAAATTTTCTCACAAAAAAAATTACGGATTTACTTGAAACTTCGGGGAAGTCGACTGTCGCATATGGCCAGTCGGCTGGTCTGCGAGGTTCTAAAGCTCGAAAATACATAATCAGAGTAGTCGACTGTCACATATGACTAGTCGGCTGTTCTGCGATGATTTCTAAACTCAAAAAAAATAAATGAAGAAGGCAGTCGACTGTTTCAATAGTCGGTCGATTGTGCTACTGGTTTTCAATTTCAAAAAAAAATGTTTTCAGTTCTTTTTCTTCTCTTTTTGAAAACAAAAAAATGTCTAGAATAAAACTACATTTAATTTAACAGTAACCAGTATTTTGAAAGGTATTTTTCACTCCTTTAAAACTTGTAGTTAGCCTTAGTTTGCATTTTATGAACACTATTTCGCCATTTGAAAACCATTACATAATTGTTCATAAACAAAGATGATTTCTCATACAAAGTTCACTACAATGATTTTTGCTTACGCATTGATAACTATGATATCTTCAGAGCACAAAATCAACTTTATAAGTGAGTAAAAACTTTCATTCTATTAGTTAATCTACACATGATACATGCAATTATTCGTATGCAAAAGGACATTCTTTTTCATTTATTCAAATCTTTCACATAATAAATATATAGCAATGGGGAATTTCATCACATCAATTAACAATCATTTCTATCAATTCATCTTTAACACATTATTCTACTTTACCATTTTTAATCAATAAGCATGGTTCAATTTCTTACTAGCGAATTTCACATAATTGTAATTTAATATAATCAACATGCATTCTAATGGTCATAACAATGAGAAACATACACTTTTACTCATAGGCAATAACTCTAGTAATCAATCAACACATTTGCTAATTAACAATTTTCTTTTAATTAAACAAGCATGTATTTCATACTAGTAGCTTATAATAATAATTAAATTTTCATTTTCTAGCATGCTTTCTAGTCTAGAAGTCATGAGAAACACCCACCTTTTGAAGAAAACCAATGAGAAATATCCTAAAGCCTCCTAGATTGCGAGAGAGTGCCTTTTCCTCCTAGATTGCAATGCACGACTCCTCCTCCTTGCTTCTTGCCAAAAACCGAGAGCTCCTTCTTGTAGTAATAGCCAGCCTCCAATGGGGGTGTACACACATACACTCACACTCACACACTAATATGTATATATCTCCTATATAATGTCTCCTTTAATAGTTGCTTTAGTGTAGAATACAAGTAGGAAGGGGGGTATTTATACTAATTTTAGAATAGATTGGAGGGCTGGGATTTGTTGGATAGTTGTAGAATGGAGGGCTAGGATAGGAGAGGAAGTTGTAGCAACCACCTACACACAAAGTAACTACCAATGCACACACAACCACACTCTCCACCTCTCCTAGCACAACCCGGCCTACCAATAGTGTGCATTGCATACTACGTGCTTCGCACGTGCCACCCAGTATCCCTATGTAGAAGTTTATACAATTTAATTAATCAAAATGTTTACTATTTGTCTCTACATGACAAGTGTGACCATTTAATTGATTTATTAAAATGGCGGGCTTCACAATTAGTGGGCTAAAACAAATAAAATAGTATTTTAGGCTTTAGAAATAGGTTTTTACAAAAATAAAGGAAAATAATTGTTCATACTAAAATGAGAAATTATATAAAATAAAATAAATAATAAACACATGAAGTTTGCACGTGCACAACACGTGAAAAATAATATTTTATTAAAAAATGAAATTTTAGGTTATTACAGAGCCCCCCTCTCTCCGACCTGCACTCCAACCCGCAACACCCCAAACCCGAGACCCCCTCCCTTGGCCGATCTCCTTCTTGGCCACCATCTCCTCACACCACCATACAACAATCCCTAGTCTCTCTCATCCTCTCCGGCGTTGATCTCTCTCGTGGCCGCAAGCCACTATTGTCATCATCTCTCTTGTGGTCTCTCTCTTCTCTTACTTTGAGAAGCGTGCCATGTGTTCATGCGATTGTTCGTGGGTTTTGCTCGTTGTAAGGAATCCATTCTCGTTATTCTTGATTTTCGTCATTCTTCATCTTCGATTAAGGCAAGTAACTTGTACTCAAATTCCTTTGTATGATACAAGTCAAAAATACCACCTATGGTATAGTTGGGTCTAGAGACAACTCTTGTTTGTGTTATTCTTGATGGATTTTGTCTCTATAGTGCTATTTGACCATAGATGACTTACGACATAAAATTTGACATGAAATAACTTAGGTTTTATCCGTTCTCGATTTGATCATGTATGTGGGACTTTTGTGAGAATTCGTGATTTTGTTGAGACCTATGTGATATTCTTGGTGTGGACATGCTATATACCCTAATTCATGATGTTTGGACACTTGGTAGACTGGATTTCATATTTGGTTGTGTTTTGAACAAGTTTTGTATGATATATGTTGAGTTGTTGTTAAAGGGAAAAATCTGTATTTTGTCGCTGATCTGATTTGTTTGCTGTTTTGGACTGTCTTGAAGTCAGTAACTTAATTTCAGTATAAAACATGAGTTTTAGAGAAATTCTTCTTCTTTCCAACCCCCTGACCTTGCTCGATTTCGTTTTCGTATGTGTGAGTTATGACTGTTTTACTACAGAGGGGTAGATCATTTCTAGATTTCGTTTCTTGGTAATTTTGATGATTAAATTATTTTAATACTAGTTCTAAACATGTTATTTTGATCCAAAACATTGGTCAGTATTTCTTTATCTACTTAGGGATTACCCAGAATTTTGGTAGATTTTATTGATGAGTTTTATGTGCCGTTTCGTGCTCATTTATGAAAACTATACTTGCTGTATTTTGTTCGCGGTTCTGTAAAGAATTGTATTTTCACCCTATTTCCTTTTACTGTATGGAAAATATTTATGAAATATAAAAGTTATCTTATTCTATCTATTTTTATCTCCCTTTAGAGGAATTGGATTTCGTTTCACTGGTTGCAAGATATTATAGTTTTTGTACAGCAGTGTTGGGAATTCTAGATTTGCCAAACTCTCATTTAGTGATGTTTTCTTATTTTTGATGACTGATCTAATTTTACTGAAAATTATGAAACTTTATATTTAGATACTGGACATATAGGGGAATACCATAGATTTTTCGTGGATTTATTTATTGAGATTTCATGCCGTTTTCCTGCTCTTGAATTCGTTTTTCTGATTTCTGGCTGAACCTATTTTCTTTATTCAAATCAGTTTTGAGCTATGTTTTTGTGAATTAATATATGACTTATGTATACTCGCGGGATTCGGTTGGGAGTCTATTTTCTAAACGTTTCTACGTATTCAGATTTGCATGCTTGTAACACTGGGAATCGCTATTTTACTACAGCATGGTCTTGCTGTCCTGAACTTGAGATTTGTTTATTTTATTATTTTATGAGATATCTTGCACTCGTACATGTTTATCTTGCAACTTAAACTTGTCACATGATCATACCATATTATTCTTGATATATTTTGCACATATACATGCGTGTTTGAAATTAATAACAAATAACCAAGTCGGAGTTTAAGGGAAAGATCTAATAGTGGATAATTCAGAAATGTGTACTCGGAAGGGGATCCATTAATCCTACGTGATTACTTGAGACATGATACTTGACACGTGATTACTTGACACTTGCATGCAAGATACAATACTTGGCACTTGCACAACTTGACATGTGATTACATGATACATGATACATGATACTTGGAGCTTGGAGCTCGATACTTGACTTGTCCCCGAGTATACTGCCCTTTATGGTTCACTATGAAATCTAAAGCGAAACTATTTGCTGTAGCAACCATGTAAGGTGGGCTGCATGAAGTGCTACCTACATAGTAATTACTACAAGACCTGATACATGATACTTGAACATGATACTTGTACATGATACATGCTTACTTGATACTTGACTACATGATACTTGAGACTTGAAACTTGACACTTGATACATGATTATGTGATACTTGACACTTGATGCATGTTTACATGATACTTGATTACTTGACACTTGATTCATGCCATTTACACTTGTTCACTTTGCCATGCTAGTTGTTTATTTTGACATCATGCTTATACCATGTTGCTAGTTAGTTTTTCCATGTACTTGTATCCTACATTATAGTGACCCGTAACTTACAATTGATGGGTACTTGTTTTATCTTTTCCTCTTCCGTACAATTGTTGAATTGCAGACTTTGGAGAATAGGTTCCAGACGGTATTGGTAACATAAAGTATTAGTGCTGTATTTTATTATTATTATTTCTTGTAGCTTGTTTGAACAATATTGTATTCTTGTACTTGGATTTATTCTTGTATTTGGGCAATGTGACCCAAGATATTTGTTTTATTCAGATCATGACTATTTGAGATTTATAAAATTGGTTTCAAGTATTCTTGTTGGTATTTTGGTTCATGTGTGCATGTGGTTGATTCTTTTGCTTCCGACGCTGATGATTCTTGTGAATATTATAAGGATTCTTGAATAGCTTATGAATGATGAAAATCATTCGCTGGGTTTTTGTCTCGTATCCGTATTCCGTATTCTTTGTGGGAAGCGGGGCGTGACAAATCCATTTTGAGAATGGCTTGGATCTTTTCGGGGTTGGCCTCTATGCCCCTCTAGCTGACCATAAACCCCAGGAATTTGCCCGTTGAGACTCCGAACGCACACTTATTTGGGTTTAGCCTCATATTGTGCCTCCTGAGCACCCTGAAGGCTTCTTGAAGGCCCAGAGTGTGCTCCTGCCCTCGGGTGCTCTTGACCAACATGTCGTCGACGTAGACCTCCATATTTCGACCAATCTGATCTCGAAAGACCCTGTTCACAAGGTGCTGATAGATAGCTCTCGTATTTTTCAAGCCGAAGGGCATAACACGGTAGCAATAGCGGCCTTGGTCTGTCACGAACGAGGTCTTCGAGATGTCGGGAGGAAACATCCTGATTTGGTTGTACCCTGAGAAGGCATCCATAAAACTGAGGAGCTTATGCCCGGAGGTCGCATCGATCAGGGCATTGATGCTGGGAAGAGGAAAAGGGTCCTTCGAGCATGCCTTATTGATGTTGGTGAAGTCAATGCATATTCTCCAGCTTCCATTGGCCTTTTTTGACCATCACCACATTGGAGAGCCACTCAGGGTAGTTTACCTCCTAGATAAAGCGGGCATTGAGGAGTTTCTCAACCTCCTCCTTTATCGCTTGTTGCCTTTCAGGGGCAAACTTCCACCTCCTCTGTTGGACAGGCCTAACCCCAGGGGTGATGCTCAGACGGTGCATTGAGAGCTCCTCTGAAATCCCTGGCATATCGGCTGCAGTCTAGGTGAAGAGGTCGTGGTTCTCCTGTATGCACCGGGAGATGTCTTGCTTAATGGAGGGGGAGAGAGCCTTGCTGACGCGGAACGTCTTAGTGGTGTCTTCTTCGGAGAAGGCCACTTCCTCCAATTCGTCCACGGGCTCGGAGATAGTCTTACCTCCTTCCTGAGGAAGTTCGAGTGCCTCCAAAGAGAGAACTGGACCCCCCATCGAAGTCATATAGCACTTTCGAGCCGCTTCTTAGCTTCCCCTTACTTCTCCCACTCCTGAGGACGTGGGGAACTTCATCTTCTTGTGGTAGGCTGAAAGGATGGCTTGAAGTGCGGCCAAACCTGGTCTACCCAGGATAACATTATAGGCGGCCTTGACGTTGACCACCATGAAGTCCATTGGCTCCGTGCGAGTTACCGAGGCCTTTCTAGCTGTTACGTCGAGGGTTATAACTCCCCCGACCATAACCGGGACCCCAGTGAACCCGTGAAGAGTGTAGCCCGCGGGCTTGAGCTGGTCCCTCGACAGCTGGAGGCCCTTGAAAGACTCTAAGAAAAGAATGTTGACGGAGCTACCATTATTCACCAAGATTCGACGAATATCGAAGTTTGCCATTCAAAGATTGATGACGAGGGCATCACAGTGGGGTGTGCGGACGCCCTCCAGGTCCCTATCGGAGAACGTCACCGGGACCCCTAGGCCCTTAGGGGGGGGATGGCTCTGCACGGAATTGACCTCCCTGACGAAGGCTTTTCGGGAGGAGTTAGAATCTCCCCCCATTGGTCCTCCGTGTATCAGGTACAAGATGCCCTCTACTTCGGCCTCCGGAGTCTCCGCCCGCTGCTCAGTTCGCCTGTTAGCCCCCCTGGGTGGCGGGGGTAGATCGGCTCGGTTCCTTCTCACAAATCGAGTGAGCTGCCTTCTTTGGATGAGGGCCTCGATTTTATCCTTCAATGCCCGAAAATCATTGGTGTCGTGCTCGTGGTCCCAGTGGAAACGACACCACTTCTCCCGGTTTCTCTTCTTCCCGGGGGTGTTCATCTTTGGAGGTGGCGGCAGGAGACCTTCGTTCCTGATCTCCATTAGGATGGCGAATACACTCGCATTTAGCGGAGTGAATTTCTCGAAGCGGGGGAGAGGACACCGCTGACCCCCATTATCCTTCTGGAGCTTCTTAGCTCCTTCTTCCTCCGCACGCTTCCGCTTATTCCCAGAAGTCGACGCCTCAAAGGTGGGGCGGTGGACAGCTTCTTCCGCTCGGATGTCCTTTTCGCTCCAGAGTAGGAGCTCTAAGAAGTCCCGAAGGGGCTTCTTGGCGAGGGACACCCTGAGATCCGCATTGAGGACGTTGGACTGGAAGGCGATAGTGGCGACCGAGGGTTCTAAGGAGGCGATGGATCTGGCCTCAGCAGTGAATCGCTTGACATAGTCCCTCAGTCGTTCGCCCTTCTTTTGGTTGAGGAATAGGAGGGAGGCGCTCGTATTCTCGGTGCGGCGGCTGCTCACAAAATGCGTGAGGAAGAGTCCCTCGAAATGGTTAAAGGAGAAGATAGATGCCGGTGCAAGTCGAGAATACCACTTCCGAGCTGGCCCCTTGAGGGTGGCTGGAAATGTCTGGCAGAGGAGGGCGTCGGATGCATGGTGGATCATCATGAGAGTTTTGAAACTCTCAATGTGATCTGCTGGGTCCGACTCCCCGGTGTAGGTCTCGAAGTGTGGATGTAACACCCTGGATTTGATTTATGAGATTTTTGTGATTTTACGTGTTTTGCACGTATGATTTTCATTCATATAATTTCTCGTATAAAATATTTTTATATAGTATTTGTTCTCTTTATTTTTCGAAAAGTTATTCTCTTTAAAAGCCTAATTAAAAATCTAGGCCTAATTGTCTTTTAAGCCCACTCTATTTATTAATTAATTTAACTATTTAAAGCCCATGGTTAGTTTGGCCCATTAGTGATCCCATTTACTTTAATTCTCTTTTGAAATGGTCTAAGACTCATTTCATGGACAATTAAATTTGTCACATGAACAACTTTGTAAATGAGGGACACTAGGTGGCATGTGCATGCAATGGAGTGTGCATTGCACACCCTTCTCACCTAGGCCGGATTGTAGATGGAGGAAGTGGGAGAGATGGAAGTGGTGGAGAGGTAGTTGCTCATCATGGATAGTTTCTATAACTCCCTAATGCATCTTGGTCCTTAATCTCCAACCATTTGATCTAATCTTGGCCCTCCATTCACCATAGAAAATTGTATAAATACCCCCTCCCACACTCTCAATTCTCACACTTGAAAATTTTTAAAAAGAAAGAATAGAAAGAGAGAAAAAAATACAAGTTATAAGGCAAAAGATTGAGGAGTTTTTGTGAGATTGAAAAGAGAGAGTATTGTATGTGTTCAACAACAAGGAGGACGCCGGCATTTCAAAGACCAAGAAGGGAGAGGCTCGGGTTCTAGCTTGATCAAGGAGAAGGCGATTTTCGTGGCTTGATCTAGGAGGATAAGGCTTTGTTCATTCGTTGTAGGAGATCCTCTAGGAGTTCTTTTGATTTTCTCTCCATTTTAAGATGGGTGGTTCTATTAAACTTCTAATTAGATATCATGTTAGGATATGATTGATAAATTAAGAAGAAACTTTAACTAATCTAGCCATGCATTATGAAAATGAGACAAATTGCTATTAGTTGAATGTGTATTAAAAGGGAGTTAAATTGATTGCAAAACTATGATTTGTTAATGTAGATGTTTACCATGCCACCATGCTCTATTTGTTTGTACTAAAATTAGACTACATGCTTATAGTTGATTAAATGCATCATGTGTAGTTAATTGTCTAAAATAAAATTTCATTATTATAAAAAGATGAAAACTTGTGTTCTAAAAATATTATTTCATAGAAACCTTGATTATAAATAATATGAAAATTGTGATCTTATTTTTAATGTCAAAAATATATCCATGATCTACTCAAAATTGCAACTTGATACAATCGACAGTCGACCGAATTAGAGTCGACAGTCGTCATGTAATAAAATTCGGATTTTAGTTACAGAACAACCGACTGGCCATGTTTTAACAGTTGACTGCCCTGATCATTTTATTTTTGAGTTTTAAATCGTCGCAGAACAGCCGACTGGCCATGTTTTAACAGTCGATTGTCCTGATCATTTTATTTTCGAGTTTCAAATCATTGCAGAACAGCCGACTAGCCATGTTCTAACAGTCGACTGACCTAAAGTTTCAAATGATATCTGGATTTTCATGAGATAATTTTCTAGGACCTGTGGCCTAGTATAAATGAGAACTTGAGACTATATTTTTGCAAGAAATAACTTACTATAAATTATTAGTTTAAATTGTCTTTGGAGGCTTATAAAAAATTGGGAATAATACTATAATTATTCTAAAATTATATAGACTTAATGAAAAATATTTGGGACATGATTTGACTAAAATGAAGATGGTTTAGAAGTAAAATTGCATGAAGTTGATATTCGTATAAAATGAAAGGTGATTATTTTCATGAAAAGATTACACTAAGTTATAAAAGAAAATTTTGGAATGAAAGAAAATTTAACTGGGTTATCTATGAATTTTATTGCCTATTGTGAATATTGAAAAATGCGACTTTATCATTATGGAATTAAGTAAGGAAAGAAACTATAGTATGAGAATTTATTGTGCTTATGGAAAAGAAATTTGTGAGTATGAAGTATAAGAATTGAAATTGAACTTGATATGTGAGTTTTGATTCATAGAAAAGAATGGAAATCATGTTAATTATGAAAAAGAATTTATGAGTATAAAGACTCAATTTTGTGATTATGAATTGAAATTGAGAACTAGAGTGTAGTTAAACCTCATACCGGCATTGAAAAGAAATGTGTTGAAATAAAATTTGAGATGAAAGGACCAAGATTTGGGTCATGTTGAATAAATGGTTAAGACCCGTATAGTGGAAGGGCTAACTCTAGAGAATTGATTTTGTTCATGATTCAAGTAACTAAGGACTAGATACATAGTGAAGATGTGATGAAAATAAAAGAAAAACACGAGTATGAGGGCCTCAGAGCTACGGTGTAAGAGTATTCACAGGTTGTCTTCACGATGCGTCGTGACATGACGTGGATATGTCTCCAGGAGTCCGTACCGCAGGCGACGCTCGTGGGGTGTTTGGTGACTTCGGTTGGTGTCATGTCCTATGACGAAGGCTGAATTGTCCATAGGTTCACGATGCATCATGACATGACGTGGGATTCCCCTCCAGGCTGTCTAGACATGAGCTCGTAACTCATATAACATCTAGGATACTTATCATAGTTACAGTAGTAGTTTAAGTCATAACGAGGGATTGAACCCTACAAGATGAAGAACAGTTAAGGACTTGCCCTTAGACCTATATAGTATGGGATGCATAGAATCTGAACAAGTGCGCATTAGTATCATCTAATATAAATAACTGCATTAAGGACTAAGTGCACCGCACAACACGACATCAATAAGATAGTCCCTTGTAGTTCTGTTTGTGATCAAGTTTGTGATTTGCTTAAGTATTTGAGAATCATTGTACTGTTCGGTATTGAGAGGATGGCCGTGTATAATATTTCGTCGGTTGTAAGCAACTGACGCGCCCACAATTTTTAAGCAGGGTAAAGTGATTAACAAGACTAAAGAATGCATGCTGAGTAAAGAATGATCAAAGTGTTGTACATTTCAATTCATGTCATTTATTGTGCATTGCTTCCGCTGTAAACATGTTATGTAAGCGTAAACTCTGATGTAACAGAAAGTTTTTATTTCCTTGTAAAATTATACGAAAGAAGTGTAAAGATCCTGTGGAACTTCGAATTCAGTGTATTTTGAAATTCGGGGTGTTACAGTGGAAGCTTGAAGTTGTCTGGGACTGGAGCCTCCATGATGGTGCGAGAGAATGGGGGCCTGCTTAGGCGGAGGTCCCTGGCCCGTCGTTCTTCGTCTCGGTTGAGCTGGCCGAGGCACCTATCCATCTCGTGGAGACGGCGATAAACCGAGTCCTCCCTTCGGTCGTATCTTGCTGAGCCTCAAGACTCATTCTCATGCCGAGGAGGGCTGAGGCTATGACGGCGATGGCTTTGAGTAGGAGGTGGACTGATGGAACGACCGGGGTGACTCGGAGTAGGCCGCGGACTCCGGGAGCGGTGGTGGTGTTCGGGAGAAGGGCGGCGATGGCTTGCGGCCGGCCTATGACTTCGGGAGCGGCGAGGATGGCGAGGAGCTAGTCGAGGACTACGGGAGCAGTGAGGATGGTGAGGAGCTAACGGAGGGCTAGGAGCCCAATGGCCGTTGTTGGTGGCAGTGTAGAGCGCCTGGAGAACTGCCTCCTGAAATTGCTGAAATTCCGCCCTAGTGGCGGGGGCCTCCTGCTCCTGCTGGGCTCGAGGCGCAGGACGGCCCACCGGGGAGTGGCTCCGTCTTGGGCGACACTGGGTCGACTCCCTCTGCCCCCAAGGAGTGTTGGACCTCCCTCTGTTGGATCGGCGCGACGACCGACGAGGGTTTAGATTGTGGGTTCGCCTCTCATCCAGACGGGTACGAAGGTCGGTTCACGCTCGGTCTACCAATTGTCAAGCACATCCCGCAGATCCTTAGGAGTGGGAGGAGTATGGGAAGCCATAGAGTCTGTCGGGATTATGGATGGAAACCCGAACCTGATGCACAGGTTGCTTGCAGTGGCTCCGTTGAGAGGGTTCCCCCACGGTGACCTAGGGTCCCAGAGGCTACTGAATGGACTGCGGAGCCTGGGGATCGAGCTACAGAGTAGGTTGGTTGGGAGGAAGGAGATCCCCTGTGAAGGAGGAGGAGGAGGGTGAGAAGAAATTTTTCTTCAATTGGAGTTTGTGGGCTTCCTTTTGGGAGCCATTCTGGGAGCGGCTTTGGTGGAAGGAAGAAGGTTGGATTGCTTGTTGAGAAAGTTCCCACAGACGGTGCCAATCTGTTGCCGCTGGATTCTGGTGTGGGGGCAATAGATGAGATTTGTAGGTTCGTGAGGAACTCGAACAGGCCAGATCTCCCTTCTTCCTTGCTGATAAGTTGACTCCTTGGTGCTCCCGCTGACCTGCACAAACGTTTGAAACACCGGGATGAATCCCGGCGACGAACCCTCCGACGCTCTTGTCAATACCAGAAAAAGTAAAGGGAAAGAGCTCAAGTGTGCAAAGAGTGATTACCTTTTACAGTATAAGGTAGGGGGGTTTTTATAGTCGCCATGGGGATCTTCTTCAGGATAAGGGTGAATCCCTCCTTCCCGGTGTGGCAGGATAGGGGTGGTTATAACCACCTCCTCAAGATCAGGGCGAGCCAGGATTTCCTCCAATCCTGTTGAGCTGGCCCCTAATGGACCCGTTTTCAGCTGAACAGATCCGTTCATGGTCCAAGAGGAGGGACCCGGTGCCCGATTCAGACCCGTCTGTAGTGAAATTACCATCCTGCCCCTGGGACTTTGAGATTCGTGCCCACTTTGAACGGTTCCGATTTAATCCCATTTTTAGCCATATCATATTTGGTTAATATGATTTGGTTCACATGATTTGGATTACTTGATACCTGAGTACACAGCCCTATAGAATCCTCTACGAAATATAAACATAACTTGTTTGAATGTAGCAACCTATGGTAAATGGATAGGATGCATGAAGTGCTACCTAGATAGTAATAAATACAAGACTTGACATGACATGATACCCGTTACCTGCTTACCTGTACATGCTACCTGACACCTGTTATCTGTTTTCCTGCTTGCATGATACTTGACATCTGATACATGTTACCCGTACCCTGTTAACACATTATATTACTTGATTCTGTTCATAATTAATGCTAGTTGCTCTAGTTTGTTATCATGTTTTTTCCATGTTATGTTTGCTTCCACTGTTACTCTATACTTTTTTATCCTTTCATGTACTTGTGCCTGCACTACAAGCGGCCGATAACTTGCATTGACTGGCGTTTTGTTTCTTTTTCCTCTTCCTGCAATTTTTTGAATTGCAGACTTTGGTGACCAGCTTTCCAATAGAGTAGGTGATCTATGATTCTAGCTGGCTAGAGTTATTGCAACAATTTACTTTCCTGTTGCTTGTGAATAAATGTAATGTTACGTGGATTTTTTTTGTATTAGGCAGTTTGTCCCAGAATTTATGACTTGTTCCAGATCTGGTTTATTTGAGATTTATTTATTTTGTTTCAAGTAAATTCTGTTGGTATATTAATTTATTCATGCATGCGTGGTTGAGTATATTTTGTAATATTTCATGTTATGATGTTGAGTCGATCCTACAGCTTATGAATGATGAAAATCATTCGCTGGGCTTTGTCACGTACTCATATTCTGTATTCCTTTTGGAAAGCGGGGCATGACAGATGCTATTTTGTGACTTCTGCTGCATGCCCAAACATCTGCACAAGGATTGCAAGGTAGCCAACTATCAGTGCCTTGGGTGTGGAACAAGGATCATATGGTCCGAGACTTCCAAAGAAGTTTAATGCACTCGTAGGAGTCCTAGCATAGCAGGGAGCCCCGGCTCGTGGTCAGGAAGGACCACCACTCCCACCACAGAGGCAGATTTTCGAGCAGAGGAGAATGGCCCCTAGAGGAGGCCGCACTAGGGTCGTGGTCAGGCTTGCAACCTGACTGCAGAAGAAGCTGAGGTTGCTGGAGGCATTGTCGCATGTATTATGCAGTATTGTTTTCAACTATTTTGTCCTATTTTTCTCCTTTCTTGCATCATCAATTAATTTTTTCTTCTTTCCCCCACCTTGCATGTAGTTCACTCATTTCCCTTGGTTAATCACTAGGTATCATATTAGCTCATTCTTATCCCACCCATGTTCTGTTTGACTCCGGTGCTACACATTCCTTCATTTCTTCCCGCTTCGTTGCTCACCATCAACTGCCAAGTGAAGACATGCCAGCAGCTTGGAACATCACAACCGGTGGAGGTGTTGTCGTATGATCAAAAATATGCAAGTAGTCCCTTTTTGATCGATGGCAGAAGCTTAAAAGCATATCTCATTATGATTAACAACTCAGGGTTTGATGTTATTCTTGAATGGACTGGCTGGGAGATACTTATGCTGCAATTGATTGCCGAGAAAAGAAAGTGGTTTTCAGGATTCCAGGGTGCCAACAGTTCGAATTTCATGCGGGTAAGACACCTATGATTGTTCAGGAGGCCGGTGCACTAGAATTGGCGTGCACTGATGGTGAAGTTGCACCTATGATTGTTCAAGATTTCTTAGATGTTTTTCTGGAAGAATTATCCAGGTTGCCACCAGCCCGAGAAGTGGAGTTCGGTATTGAAGTCCAACTGGGTACCACACCGATATCGAAGAATCCCTACAGAATAGCACCAGTTGAGTTAGCTGAATTGAAGGTGCAGGATCAGGAATTGTTGGATAAGGGGTTTATCAGGCCAAGTGTTTCACCCTTGGAGCTCTGGTTCTGTTTGTGAATAAGAAGGATGGTAGTCGCAGACTCTGTATTGACTATCAGGAGCTGAATAATGTTACTGTGAAGAACCGATACCCGCTACCGAGAATCGACGATCTGTTTGGTCAACTTGGAGGTGCCTCAGTCTTCACGAAGTTGGACCTTCGTTCGGGATATCATCAGCTCAAAGTGAAGACCGAGGATATTCAGAAGACGGTTTTTCGCACAAGGTATGGGCATTACGAATTCCTGGTGATGGCATTCGGAGTTACCAATGCACCAGCTGTGTTCATGAGTCTGATGAATAAGGTATTCTCGCCTCTCCTAGACAAATTCGTCGTTGTGTTCATCGATGATATTTTGGTTTATTCCCTGAACCGATAGGACCATGCAGAGCACTAGAGATTGATCTTGAAGACTTTAAGGGAAAACCGGCTATATGGGAAACTCAGCAAGTGTGAATTATGGCTAGACCATGTTGCATTCTTGGGCCATATCATCTCAGGCGAAGGAGTTCCCGTTAATCAGTCAAAGGTTGCTGCAGTTAAAGATTGGCCGACACCAAAGTTTAGCATCTGAAGTGCGAAGTTTTCTTGAATTAGCAGGCTATTATCGAAAGTTTGTGCAAGACTTCTCGAAGATTTCGGGACCTCTAACAAACTTAACGAAGAAGGAGCAAAAGTTTGCATGGGATGAAACTTGTGATGAAGCTTTTGTGAAGCTGAAAGATCGGTTGACCTCAGTACCTGTACTAACTATACCTGACAATTCAAGAGGCTTTGTGATTCACTGTGATGCTTCTGTCAAGGGATTGGGTGCAGTTTTGATGTAGCAAGGTAGAGTTGTCGCTTATGCATCCAGGCTATTGAGGCCACATGAGCAGAACTGTCCCACGCATGATCTTAAGTCGCGGCCGTCATCTTCGCCTTGAAGCAATGGAGACACTATTTACTTGGGGATAGAGTTGAAATTTTCACTGATAAGAAAAGTCTCAAGTATTTATTCATTCAGAAGGAACTGAATATGAGGCTGCGGAGATGGTTGGAATTTGTTGCTGCTGATTTCGGTGTAGGAGCAAACAGATGAATTTGTGGATTCTTGAGAAAACGAACAAGGCAAACCTATTGACCTGTTGACCTTCACCAACTTGTTGACTTGGTCTCTTGCCGCCGTCGCGAACCTGCAAAAAGTGCGATACACCGGGATGGATCCCGCAGACGCACCCTTCGACGCTCTTGTCAGTAATCAGACTGATTAAGAAAGAGATTTTACTGAAAAAAGAATGATTACCTTGCAACGGTGGGATGAGAGGGGTTTTTATATTCGCCTTAGGGATCCGTTTCGAAATAAGAACAAATCTCTACTTTTCGGTGTGGATGGATAGAAGTGGTCAAAACCGCCTCTTAGGGATAATTATTAATCTGAATTCTTTTTTATCCTTCTAAACTGGTTTGTAACAGATTAGGACCCGTACCCAGTAGGACAGATCCGTTCATGGGCTATTGGGCTTTGAAGAAAGACCCAGTTCCCATTTCAGACCGATTTGAAGGTGAAATTACCATTTTACCCCTGAGAGCTTTAAGATTCGTGCCCAATTTGAATGGTCCCGATTTAACCCCATTTTTAGCCATATCACGAGCCCCCAACTCCTGAAGACTGAGTTTAACAGCCTCTGAGGAGTAGTTTGTTGTTCTAATGGCGTACGAGATTTTATCGGAGTTCTCGGGGGAGTTGGATCTAGCTCGGGGTGTAACGGTGTTATTCTAAGCTTGTAAAATACCCAAAATTATTCTTAGATTTTTCTGGATTTTTTGTGATTTTCCATATTTTTCTGAATTTTTTCGATTTTTTTTTTAATTTTTGAATTAAATAATTAATTATCGAAAAATTTAATAATTATTCTAATTTAATAATTTTTATTTTCAGAATTTAAAAATTATTTTTCAGAATTAATAATTATTTTTTTCTGATTTTTAAATATTTTTTCGGATTTTTTAAATAATTAATTCGATTAAATAAATAAATAAATACCTTGTGACGTGGCACGATCCTGTGCGTCGATCACGATCAGAGGAGCGTGCATCGCAAAGCGGTAGATTTTTTTCCTATAACCAGTTCGAAAACACATCTGTTCGACGGCACCCGAACGAAGCGTTCGCCGACCAACCAGAAAGAGCCATGTGGCCGGTCTTCTTCTTCTTCGCCGGCTCTATTTGTTCTCCCCCAGCTTCTTCTTCGTCATGTGGCGTCCTCTGACTTTGTCGACGCCTTCACTCTCGACCATGTGGCGGCGAACGAGGGGAGCATCGCCAGCCGTGGTCGAGGCGCTCGAAGGTGATGAGCTCGATCTTAGAGCGGGTTTTCGAGCTCGACAGTGGGATGGCTAGGCGAACGGGATGAGCTCGGTGAACAAAAGACAGGGGTGCATTTTTCCCTATAATCAGTTCGGAAACACGTCTGTACGGCAAAGTCAGCGAACGCGCGCCGACCACGATGAGAAAGTTGCGGCGATCGTTCGGAGAGGGCTCGACGAAGCTTCGTGAGGAGGGAACGTTCGATGATGGGTTTCTGGAACTCAGAGGTGGTGAAGAGCTCTGTTTCGGAGGTGTTGGAGCTCGGTTCGTGATACGAGGAGCTCGACTGTTGAGTTCGACGAAGTGGAGAGCTGTCGAAGGAGATGTTCGACGACAGAGAAGCTCAAACTCGATGATGGGGGAGAGCTTTTGAAGGAGATGGTCGACGACAAAGAAGCTCAAGCTCGACGATGAAAGCTGGCGAAGCTCGACGAGTTCAGTGATGGGTGCGTCGAGCTCGGCGAGGAGCTAGATGAACATTCGAGTAATGGGGGAGAGCTTGTCGTCGTGGAGACGAGTTCGGCGGAATCCCCACGTTAACGCGACTGCGAGCTTGGGCGAAGGAGTTCAACGGTCGACGAGGTGGAGCCCTGCATTGGAGTTCGGCAGGCTATGGTCAGGGAGTTAGAGTCGAGGAGGTTGACGAAGGATAGCTCGAAGCTCTGTCGAGCATTTGGCGGGAAAGATTGGAGGAGAAGAAGAGAATGGTGGAGAGAGAGTGTACGGGTTTGGATCCAAATGGGTTCACCGTTAGCCCCTAAGTCCTTTCCTTTTCTCTTTTTGTTTGTTTGTTCGGCGAATCTGAGACGTAGATCTAGATCTGAGCGCAGATTTCGAGGAGAATTTTTTCTCTCATTTTTTGTTCGAAACCAGCTTTGTTCGGCTTGTTGCGGCGGACGTGGTGAGCTTGGCGAACGAAGTGGCGAGCTCGGCGAATGAAGTGGAGAACTTGGCGAACGAGATGTCGAACTTGGAAGATGTTGACTGGTCAACGCAATTTTGGGTGTTTTCAGCTCGGAAACACGTCTGTTCGACATCTGCGGCGAGCTTGGCGAACGACGTGGTGAGCTTGGCGAACGAAGTGGTCGAGCTTGGCGAACCAGATGTCGAACTCGGAAGACGTTGACTGGTCAAAGCAATTTTGGGTGTTTTCAGCTCAGAAACACGTCTGTTCGACAACTACGGCGAGCTTGGCGAATGAAGTGGCAAGCTCGGCAAACAAAGTGGCGAGCTCGGCGAACGAAGTGGCGAGTTTGGCGAACGAAATGTCGAACTTGGAATACGTTGACTGGTCAATGCAATTTTGGGTGTTTTCAGCTCGGAAACACGTCTGTTCGACATCTGCGGCGATCTTGGTGAGCGGTTGTGTTGTAACTCACTTTCCCAGGGCTAAGGAGGTCGGATCATGCCGTGTGACCCCTTGTTTTGAAGCTAACTCGGAGGTGTACAAGTTCTCCTTCAGAAATAAGTTGAAGAGTCATCATTCTTTATGGTCAAAATGGTCCCGCAACATACTTGTCTTCATGAAGTTGAGAAGTGCTTCGTATGGCTCTTGGGAAGATTCATTCTTGGAGATGAGTTTAAGGAGTAACTCTAGGAGAGAGTTTTAGCTCTGAACTTGCTAAGAAGAGGTCCTCTCTGGAGGCGAGCGGAGTGGAGAGCTTGCCTCTAGGAGAAGCCGTCTGGGAGACAAATTTGAGGAGAAATTCTAGGAGAGAGTTGTGCTCTGAACTCGTTGAGAAGATGTCCGCTCTAAAGGCGAGCGGAGCGAAGAGCTTGGCTCTAGGAGAAAGCCATTTGGGAGACAAGTTTGAGGAGCAACTCTAGGGGAGAGTCGTGCTCCGAACTCGTTGTGAAGAGGTCCGTTCTGAAGGCAAGCGGAGCAAAGAGCTTGGCTTTAGGAGAAAGTTATTTGCGAGACAAGTTTGAGGAGCAACTCTAGGGGAGAGTCATGTTCCGAACTCGTTGTGAAGAGGTCCATTGTGGAGGCGAGCGAAGCGGAGAGCGTGGCTCTAGGAGAGAGCCATCTGGGAGACAAATTTGAGGAGAAACTCTAGGAGAGAGTTATGCTCCGAACTCGTTGAGAAGAGGTCCGCTCTGGAGGTGAGCGAAGCAGAGAGCATGGCTCTAGGAGAAAGCAATTTGGGAGACAAGTTTGAGGAGCAACTCTAGGGGAGAGTCATGCTCCGAACTCGTTGTGAAGAGGTCCGTTGTGGAGACGAGCGGAGCGGAGAGCGTGGCTCTAGGAGAGAGCCATCTGGGAGACAAGTTTGAGGAGCAACTCTAGGAGAGAGTTGTGCTCCGAACTCGTTGAGAAGAGGTCCGCTCTGGAGGCGAGCGGAGCGGAGAACAGGGCTCTAGGAGTGAGCCGTCTTGGGGATAGCCCTGGAAAAGAGCCAGTGTTGGAACCGGTTTGTTGGAATCAACCAATTTCGAGAGTAGTTCGAATGGTCGTGTCGAGCCCTGAACCCACATACTTGCAAGTTGTGAGGGCAATTTCGAGCCATGATTGTGAACTCCGAACCAGTTTTTTTAAGATTTATCGACGATTGTGGGAGCAATTCCGAATGGTGAGCTGCCCTGCACTTGCTTGTTTGCGAGCGGCTAAGGAAACGTCGAACCAAGTGCTGGACTCCGAACTCGTTGTTGGGATGTTTCAACTAGTTGCAGGAGAAATTCCGAACGGTGAACCACTTCGTACTCGCTTGTAAGCGAGTAGTTGAAACAGGATCGAACCAAGTGTTGGACTCCGAACCTATTGTTAGAGAGGGTTAACGAGTTGTAGGAGCAATTCTGAATGGTGAGCAGCCCCGCCCTTGCTTGTTTGCAAGCGGCTAAAGCAACGTCGAACCAAGTATTTGACTCCAAACTCGTTTTTTGAGCTTAGTAAGTTGTGGGAGCAGCCATGTAGGAGAAGCTGGACTCTGAACTCACCATTTAACGAGTCGTAGACGTGACTCGGAGAGATAGAGATGAAGCGAGAGCAATAATTTTCAAAGAAAAAATGCTAAGTTTTATTGAGATAAACTAAGTGGCCGCTTCAATAGGACGAGCCATTATTACATGCTTCTTGGCCGTATTACAAGCATCAGCCTTATTGAAAACTGAGATCCTACTTTGCAATAGGGTGAAGGCCTCTTGGGAGGAGTTGGGTTCTCCCCCCATAGGACCTCCTTGGATGAGGTGCAAGACGGCCCCAGGTTCTGAATCTTGGAATTCAGGCGGACCACTCTCTTCTTTTATAGGTTCCTCGGGGTGGAAGGTCGGCCCCGTCTCTTTGGACGAACTTGTCCAGGTGTCCCCGCTGTATGAGCTCTTCGATCTCCTCTTTGAGAGCCCGACAATCATCTGTGTCGTGGCCACGGTCCCTATGAAAGTGGCACCACTTATCCCTGTTTGTTTTCCTGCCAGGGGTATTCATTCTAGGAGGAGCACGGAGGAGGCCTTCTTTTTCCACCTCCATAAGTACCGTTGATGTACTAGCATTGAGGGGGATGAACTTCTCAAAATGAGGAGCTGGGCGGCGTTGGCCATTGTCATCCCTCTGGAGCTTCTAGGACCCTTCTTCGCTCGTATTCTTTCGTTTGTTCCTGGAAGATGATTCCTCAAGAGTGGGGGGGTTGAAAGCCTCTTCCACTCGAATGTACTTCTCACTCCTAAGCAGAAGTTCTGAGAACTTTCGAGGAGGCTTCTTGGCAAGGGACGCTCTGAGGTCATCATTGAGGACGTTGGACCGAAAGGTGACAGTGGCGACCGAGGGTTCCAAGGAAGCGATGGACCTGGCTTCAGCAGTGAAGCGCTTGACATAGTCCCTCAATCGTTCGCTCTTCTTTTGACTGAGGAATAGTAGGGAGCCGCTCGTCTTCTCGGTGCGGTGACTGCTCACAAAATGCGTGAGGAAAAGACCCTCGAATTGGTCGAACGAGAAGATGGAGGCCGGGGCGAGTCGAGAGTACCATTCTCTGCAGGCCCCTTCAGCATGGCAGGGAAGGTCTTGCAAAGGAGCTCATCCGAAGCCTGGTGGATCATCATGAGAGTTTTAAAACTCTCGATGTGGTCGGTGGGGTCCGACTCCCCATTGTATGACTCAAAGTTAAGGGGCTTAATGTTTTGCGGGACCGGGGCTTCCATGATGGCTCGGGAGAATGGGGGCCTGCTCGGGCGAAAATTCCTCTCCTGTTGTTCATCTTCTCTGTCAAGTCGGCCAAGGCTCCTCTCCATCTCGTGGAGACGGTGGTTGACCGAGTCTTCTCTTTGGTCATATCCTTCCGATCCTCTAGACTCATTCCCTTGCGAAAGGTGACTAGGAGTGCGGTGGTGACGGCTTGGGGTAGGTTCAGGACTAGGTGCCCGTTGCTCATGGTTGGGAGCGGCGTTGAGGGCCCGCAGAACGGCAGCTTGAAAATCTTGGAGCTCCGCCCTTGTGACTAGTGCCTCTCCAGCTTGGCGGTCCCTATGTGTGGCTCAGCTTACTGGAGAATGAGTTCTCCGCCGATGACGCTGAGGGGACTCTCTTCGCCTCCTCGGGGGAGGGGATCTTTTTGTCCTCGGTCGGCGGGGGGTCCGGACTCTTGAGGCCCCTGGGTGCTCAGGTTGATGGACTCCCCGAAGGGCTCGCCATCCATTCAGGCGAGTTTGGAAATTGACCCCCTTTTGGCGGTCGGCAATCACTTGACGAAGATCCCGCTCGAGAGGGCTTTGAGAAGCCATAGATTCAACTGAAGGATTGGGACCCGCGACATGGTCATAAGGAGGATGTTGTTTTAGACGACTCCAACGGGAGCCCCCTGGGCAGCCCCCCGAGACCCTGGAGGGGACTATTGAGGAGGAGCACCTTTAGCTGGAGGAGGGGGAGGAGGAAGAGAAGTGGTTCTTCGGTTGGAGACCGCTGCCTTCCCCTTCTGTTTTGGATGCATGGTTTGAAACTAGTCTCGCTAATGAAGTTAGGTCGGGTTGCTTTTTGTTTTCCACAGATGGCGCCAATCTGTTGCTGCTGATTTCGGTGTAGGAGCAAACAAATGAATTTGTGGATTCTTGAGAAAATGAACAAGGCAAACCTGTTGACCTATTGACCTTCACCAACTTGTTGACCTTGGTCTCTTGCCGCCGTCGCGAACCTGCAAAAAGTGCGATACACCGGGATGGATCCCGGCGACGCACCCTCCGACGCTCTTGTTAGTAATCAGAATGATTAAGAAAGAGCTTTTACTGAAAAAAGATTGATTACCTTGCAATGGTGGGAGAAGAGGGGTTTTTATAGTCGCCTTAGGGATCTGTTTCAAGATAAGAACAAATCTCTACTTCCCGGTGTGGATGGATAGAAATGATTAAAACCACCTCTTAGGGATAATTATGAATCTGAATTCTTTTTTATCCTTCTGAACTGGTTTGTAACGGGTTGGAACCCGTACCCAGTAGGACAGATCCGTTCATGGGTTATTGGGCTTTGAAGAAAGACCCAGTTCCCATTTCAAACCCGTTTGTAGGTGAAATTACCGTTTTAATCCTGAAAGCTTTAAGATTCGTACCCAATTTGAACGGTCCTGATTTAATCTGATTTTTAGCCATATCAGAATTCATGGTAGATTATGATATTAATCTACAATACCACCCGGGTAAGGTGAACTTGGTACCTGATGCTTTTGAGCAGGAGACTTGTAGTCATGTTTCTCACTAAACAAAAGGAACTATTAGAAGATATGAGGCGACGGGAGTTGGAAGTGATTCTTTTCGGTACAGCACCTCAGTGTATGTTGTTGTAATTACAATTTTCTTTGGTGGAGCAGATTAAAGAATCCCAGGCTGATGATGTGTAATTACAGAAATTCAGAGGATAAGTGGAAGCAGGCTTGAGAACCGACTTGATTATACATGCAGACGGATCGCTTCGTTTGGGATCTAGACTATGTGTCCCCAAGGGAGCAGTCAGGCAGAAACTACTGGAAGAAGCTCACCGCTCTCCCTACTCCATTCATCCTGGTGGCACAAAGATGTATAGAGACCTAAAACAACATTTTTGGTGGCATGGTATGAAGAGGGCAATAGCGAAATTTGTATCACAGTGTCTAGTTTGTCAGCAAGTGAAGGCTGAGCATCAGAGGACCATCCGACTTTTGCAACCCCTTCCAATCCAAGAGTGGAAATGGGAGAATATTACCATGGATTTTGTGACAGCATTACCGAGAAGTCCCAAAGGTCATAATGCGATTTGGGTAATTATGGATCGCTTGACGAGGAGTGCCCATTTCATACCTTTCAGAGTGGGTCAGTCTACGGAGAGCTTGGCTAAGAAATACATGCAAGAGATTGTATGACTACATGGCGTCCCAGTCAGTATTGTATCAGACCGAGATATGATGTTCAGATCTCAATTTTGGGAGTCTTCAAGGGAGTCTGGGAAGCAAGTTGAACTACAGTACTGCATTCCATCCACTGACAGATGGACAATTTGAGAGGACAATTCATACTCTAGAGGTTATGTTGAGGTCCTGTGTTCTTCAGTTTGGGGGTTCTTGGGAAGACCATCTGCACTTGGTAGAGTTCTCATACAACAACAACTATCAGGCGAGTCCACAGGCAGCGCCGTTCGAAGCTCTATGGTCGCAAGTGTAGAACACCAGTATGTTGGGATGATATCAATGATAGAAAACTCTTGGGGCCAGAATCGATCATGAAGACGGTCGACACTGTGACTCGGATCAGAAGGCACTTACAGGCAGCTCAGGACCGGCAGAGAAAGTGAGCAGATATTCATCGAAGGCCTTTAGAATTCGAGGCAGGGGACCATGTATTTCTCAAAGTTTCGCCATGGAGAGGCATTATCCGTTTAGGAGGTGGGGGAAAGCTAAGTCCTCGATTCATCGGTCCGTTCGACATTATGGAGTGAGTGGGCAAGGTAACCTACAGACTCGCACTGCCGCCAGCATTATCAGGAGTTCATGATGTGTTCCACGTCTGTCAGCTCAGGAAGTACATCAGGAATGACAGCCATGTGATCGACTACTCGGAGTTATCCGTACAGCCATATTTATCATATGAGATTAGACCAGTTGCTATCCTGGACAAAAGAGAAAAGGTGTTGAAGAATAAAGTCATCAAGCTCGTTCGGGTTTCTTGGAATCCTCACTCGCCGGATGAGTCGACTTGGGAACTCGAAGAGGAGATTCAGAAGAAGTTTCCCCATCTCTTCCAGTAGGTGTTCCTCGGGGTATCCTATGAACCGCCTGCATGAATTTCGAGGACGAAATTCTTTTGTAAGGTGGGTATGGATTTGTAATTTCCTCTTATTTTTGTATTTTAATTTTCTCCAAATTATGACACTTTGATTTTTTTTCACATTTCTTCTTGCTTTCACAATTATCTTGGATGTAAGATCGTGTTGAATTCTTAGCCATTCTAAATTCTTCATCCTAAATTCTAGCCCAATCTAATTCAATTACTTTCTCCTAGCCCACCCTACAAATTTCTAATTGTGAAGCCCAACTAAATTATTTATCCTTTTTTTTAAGCCCACAACCCACAAGCCCACTTCAACCCCAAAGAAATTCATCGTAATTCCCAAGCCCCTCATCTTCTAACCTGCATAACTCCCAAAATTATAACTCTTTATCACCTATTAATCTCTTTATAACCTCCCCCACTAACCTAAATTAATTCCCCTCATTATTATATCATAACTATATGATTATTATTATTATATTAAAATCCCAAACACCAACACTCTCTATTCCCCTGTGTTTTCTCTCTCCTGACCCTCTTCCCCTTCTCTGTTTTTGCCAAAACCCAACAGTCACCCATCCTCGCTAACCCTGGCAGCCCTCGAGCCACCATCGAGCACCACCTCCGGTGCCCTCGTGATGCCATCGTCCCCTCCACCACAACCGCCGAGCCCAATCCCCTCTTCCCGTCCATACCCTCTTCCCTGTTCATCCCCTCGACTACCTCTACAGCCGCCGAACCTCCGCCATTGCCATTGCTGCTCCTCCTCCTTGCGCCCGATAATCGTTGCCGACCACCACCAGCACCGCACCCTCCACTTGTAGCGCCCCGAATTTCAATATAATATCTCAGACATATGTGGAATAATTCCCAGCATCAACCTCAATTGTAATAGTAAACATAGCCAAAACACAGATAAAATTTTCAACTTTTATTACATCAATCTTTACAAAACACAGCGGAAAATTAAACACCTTGGATTGCAATTTCTTTCTTTTATAACACTTTCTTTTACAATTTACATAAGCCACAATATTATTCTAGCACATCCATCCAAATCCCAATGCTATAAGTACCTATCTGTAAAAACATGAGGCTAGAGATAACTCTAACTCCCAAAATTACAGGGGTCAGCCATAATGGTGTGAGTGACATAAAAAAAATGCAACATAAATAAAACATAAAGGATAAAGTCATAAAGAACATATATTAATAGTAGTAACGAATGGAATAAGAAATAACAATAAATAAAACATGAAAACATCAAGTGAACTAGACTAAGTGTCAAGTGTAGGAAAACAGAAAACAACATGCATAAAACCATGTCAAGAAAACACAAATACAATATGATGACTCTGTAATGCATACTTGTCGGATTCTATGCATTCTATACTATATAGGTTCGGTGCAAGTCCTTGTCGTTCTCTACTTTATAGGGTTAGATCCCTCGTTATGAAACTAATCCTACTACGGTGACGGAAACAAGATTCAGATTACTCCATGGGTAGGCATGACAACCCTCAACGTGCAAGCATCATGTAAGAATAGCTTACAAAACCGGAGAATCACCTCCCTGCCGTGTACCCCCCCGCCGCCCCTCGACGTGCAAGTACACAGGCACATCCCATGAATAGACTCGTCGGCCCACAACACGCAAATGTACCTGTATGTTCCGTGAATAGGCCTGCAGACCCTCGATACGCGAACATACTAAATAGTCCTCTCGAGACAGAACACACAGTCCTGGAATGCATCCGTTGGACTGGACCCCAAGAGCTTACGTTTCCAAGTTCCATCACATCTCCATTAGTGCCTATCCATAGGTTGATTATTATTAAAACACAAATTTCCCCTCTCTAGAGTTAGTGTATCCTGCCGGACTTAATTCCACAACAACAACCCCAAGACCCAATTGGTCATAAATCCACAAAATCTCATCTACCGGTTCATAGGAATCCCACTCAACTCCTAGATACTCACAAAAGGAATATCAACACAAAATCTTTCAATAAAACTCTTAATTTCATCATCAAAATGTTTATAATAAGAAAACGACAAAATCCAAATCCATTTAATGTACTCATAAAATTCCAGAATTTGAAATAAGCATTAAATCCATTAAATAGCAGAAAATCACATTTAGAAGTCTTACAATATCACGAAACATCAATTCCTTCGAAAACTACAAATATCTCTCTTTGTAAAGTCACAGAAATGTAATTTAAATTCTATTATAAACAAAATATAACTTTCTGTAAAATACTGTAATCTGTAGTAAAAACATCACTTAAACAGTAGATCAAAAATCCGTAAGTTCGAAGAATTAACCGTTGAAAGAAACGTAGAAAAACTCAATAAAACAACCCAAAACAGTAGGTGCGGTCGACCTTGCAGTCGACCGTCGTGACAGTCGACCTCCATTTTAGTTCAAAAAATGGACAGTCGACCGCTAGCTGCCATACAGCCAGGTTTGAGGTTTGTGCATGTTTCGATGGATACATCGATTACACTTTATGAAATCAACAATAATTTTTCTGAGATGCTAAAATATGACTTGTACAACATATAGGAGTTCATAAAACACATCAAAACTTCATCAAGATTATAAAATGGCAAATTATCATTAAAACTTCTCAAAACAGATTATACATATGTATATATGTTCATGTAAGTGTTCAAGTATCAGTTATAGCATCAAAACTCTTCAAATAGGAGTAGTATACTATTTAGATTTAGTCTCGGTATCAAAACAAAACAAATCCAATCGAAAACACTCAAAGCAACAATTTTTGACAATTCTTCAAACAGTATATATATATATATATATATATATATATATATATATAGTTGTATATTGGTGAGTTAAGCATCAGTTAAATCATCAACAAAACATCGTATATGAATAGTGTAATGTCCAAAACCCGGTACTAAAACAATCAAGATCCAATTGAAAAACTTCGCAAAACACAAAAACTTAATTTTCGGCCATACCCTTCAGACCCGAATTTTGGTTACTCAACCCTACTTCAAAATTTGATTCTTTTGATTTAACACCCATACATAACCTCATACATCGGTTGCCCATGAAATATATGAAATCTCAACATGTTTTAGTCAAGCTCTTCTTCATAAAAAAAAAATCCAAACAGTACACACACACATATATATATATACACACAGTGAGCAATTCTTTTGGTTCATTTTTTGCAAAAAAAACATCATACCATTCATCAGACTTCGTCAAATCATTAAGCATATGAAAGAAACAACCTACTTATGGAATCTATTAGGTTCTTTAACAATCTCAAGTCATTAATTAGGGTTTAAAGCATCAATAGCATAGTTTTCATGAAAAGATTCAAACTTTTAGTTCATCTACTCATCAAAATTCATATTATCATCATACAATCTCTAATCATGCTTTCTAATATACAAATCATCACATACAACATGTTTAGAACAATAAGAAAACAAACATATGCCACTCACATAATTGGAGAATCAATCGAAGATAATAAAGAAAATAAGAAAATCTCTCCTTTTGCAAGAAAACCAAGATCCTCGCTTTGAAACTCCAAAAAAATAGTAATAAAGAATTCTTTTTGTGTAGTGCAGCAAAGAGACGGCTACACCTCACCTTCAATAGGCCGGAAATTAGAGTTTTTAGGGTTTGTGAATAAATTTGTAAAATATCTCTTTTAAATATATCTTTACATATTTAAATCCTTATACTGGGAAATTAGATAAAACCAATTCAATTTGAATTTTAAAACAAAACCAACACTCCAGATCTGGCCGACACAGTTGTAAAACTCAGAAAACGAAATTTGTACTTTTTGCCATCTAATTGGCAAATTGCGAAAAGATTCTTTATCAAAACTTACAAAATAAACCAAATTTATTAAAACAAAAAGTGAACTCTTTACCCCTTAGTTAGCTAGGCATCATGCTCAGCCCAAAAATCTAAAAATCTGGAGTTTTTACTCAAAGTGGTAATTTTGCAGAAAAGCCCCACTTTTTGCAATATTTACAAATATGTCAAATAAATATCAGAAAAATCCAGAAAATTCATAAATAATCTCTGCTAATAAATAATAGGTTTCTCCAAAATAATTTCTGACTTTGAACTTTCCAAGAAAATATTTGCACGTGTTTTGCATATGTAAAAAAAGGTAAATTTCAGAAAAATATTTATTAAATCACCAAAAAATTATTTTAATTCACTTATTAATCTTAAAACATTACTTTAAAAAAAATTGGGATATTACACCACTGCCTCACGACACCTCCCGACTCCACCTCATTACAGTGTCACTGCCAACCGAAGTCTCTCGCTGTTGTGCTGCTACCTCTTGTGCCGAGTGTTGCCACCGCCGTTCGCCGCCTTGTCATCGTCAACTGCAGCACTGCTTGCAGCACTGCTCTTGCTGCTGTGCTCTTGTTGTCTTCTCTGCCATTGACAGCACGTGTGCGTGTACGTCGTTCGCACGTGTTCCTGTGGTTGTCGCCGCTCATTGCTTCTCATCTTCGTATCTTCAAAGAAAGGCAAGCATCTCTTGCACAATTTTGTCTATTCATGTGCAAGCACTTTGATTGAACTCCGCAAGTAGTCTATCTCTTTTTATACCCATGGTAATAGCAGTCATATCCGTCGAATATCGTTGAATCCTCAATTGACACTGTTCACCATCTCATTGAATTCCATTTACCCAATAAGTCATAGAAAACCATGAGAATCCGTTCGTATATGCATTCATCTCATAAACACAACTAGAAATACAAAATTACACATGAATGAATGATTTATGTGAATTGTATGTCCATATATGACCATATGATCATATTGTAGTAAACATCGTTGTTGTGCTAATGTTATCATGATAATTGATATGGCTAAAAATAGGGGATTAATCAAGACCGTCCAAATTGGGCACGAATCCTGAAGTTCTGGAGTAAAACGGTAATTTTACCAACAAAACGGGTCTGAATCAGGTATTGGGTCCCCTTCTCACAGATCCAATAACCTGCGAACGGATCCACCTCAACTGGGTGCGGGTTTCGACCCGCAACAAACCCGGTCCAGCAGGATAGAATAAGGGTTTCTGATTAATATTAATCAACGGCCCTGATTCATATCTATCCTTTCACTGGGGATTAAGGGATTACATTCCTTATCTGTATACACAGGAATTACATGCCTAATCTGTTCCCTAAGACGCCTATAAATACCCCCACCCATCTCCATTAAGAGGTAATCAATCTTTCACCAGTTTTTGTGCTCTTTCATAGTCTGCCAGATTACTGACTTGAGCGTCGGAGGGTGCGTCGCCGGGAACAACCCCGGTGTCTCGCACTTTTTGCAGGTGCACGGCAGGAACGACGATCGACGCCCGACGGAACAGGTACACAGGTTTTCTATTCAGTTTCCCTAAGAATCCACAAGTTCTATCTGTTTGCCCCCACACCAAATTTAGCGGCAACAATAATATTAAAAACCATGCTAATGCCTAAAAGAAATTGTATGCTTAATTCTAGTAAAAAAACTATGTACTTGTAAAGAAAACTCGTTAAAACCAACTCAATATGTTTAGGACTGCCGTCTGCCCCAAATTGGAATGAGACATAGTTACTAATGTTATTATCAAAAACTTATTAAACATAAATTGTAGCGCATTGTGTCTAGTTTCAGAACATCTGACGATCCTCGATCCGACTTGTAGATTGTAAAATATTCAAGTTTTGCTAATGTATTGCCGTAGTTTCAGATTACTCATGGTTGACAAACTAAGTTTCGTCTGATCAAAACAGTAGGTTAATATAAGAATTAAAATCCCAAATTTACAAGAATGTTAACGAACACTGTCAGTAACTCATTTATAACTTTTGTAAGAATTTTAGTTATGTTTTTAATCAAATTATATAAATAATAACTTGACGTTGAGTTGCTGCCAGAACAGTACTCATAAAGAATCAGCTAGTAGACCTAGTTAATCGTATCAAAATGAATCGTCTGAATGTGCGTCGTAACCAGCAGAAAGTCTAGTTTCTAAAATCTCTGACGGATCCTGATTTACTTTCCTGTAGCAATGGGAAAGTTAGTTTTTGTATAGCAAGATACTGTTGTCCAGAATTGTGTTTTCATGCTTTTAAATATAAAAGTGTTAGATTTTGCATTCATGAATTGCATTACATACCGATCATTGCACAACCATTGATTCCTCATTGTTACTGTTCCTTGACTCCGTTCCATCGACTGCATATGTATGACTCATTGTAATAAAATAATGACAAGCCAGGGTTAAAAGGGAACGACTTAGTAGTGGGCACTATAGGAGACTATACTCGAAGGGGGCCCGTGTTCCCGTACTGATTACTGTTACTGTTACTATTACTGTTACCACTACCGTTACTGTTCTGTTTATGATTTACCGATGGGTTGCGGATTACTGGCTGCTGTATCCCAAACTATCGGTTACTATAACATTACTTATTACTGTTTACCGTTACTGCTACCGAGTACGTGAACCTATAGGATTCACAGTATAGTCGAAATGCTCACTTGATTGTATGCACCCAAACCTATGGTATGGGATGCAGGATTGCATGCGTTAGATGGATTAACAAAATACTGATAGACATAGGAATAATTATGGATTTTGACACTGCATTCATGGTATCAACTATTGTGTTATCGATATTGTTTATCAATTGATTGAACATCGCCATTGAAGCCGCATCTCATTATTCTTATTGGTATTGTGCTTATTACACTGTTCTAGTCCTTGTTACTGCCATATCATATTTATTGTTTCACTGCTTTCACTACTTGCTATCCGGGCTTGCTCTAATGGACATCTTTTTCCCCCAACCCTTGATGATGAGATTGTAGGTATCACTGGAGATTTGACCATTGGATTTGGAGAACAAACTTTCTAGAAGATGACATCGAATAATTAATTTCAATAAATATTTTATCTAAGACATTTTACTTTCAGTGTCATCATTATTATCATATATTGTACTAGGCTTTAGTGACCCAAAGTTATTTTAGTTTCCATATGTTGATTATGTAAGAGACAGTTCATGGATTATTCATGTCTATGTGATTATCTTATTGCATGCGTGGTTGTTATTACATTTCATATGTTTGAGTTAAACTGTTACAGCTTATGGGTGATGTGTATATCATCCGCTGGGCCTTAGTCACGTGGTCGTATTCCCGAATTTTGGGAAGCGGGGCATGACAAAAGCCAAATGAAATATTGTGATAGATGGATCAACACCTTATACACAAATAATAGAGTGTACAAGGATCCCAGAATTCAACAATGAAAATGAATGGATTGAAAGAAGTTAAATAACAAAAATTAATTATTAAAATAATAGATTACAGAAATGAGAAGTAGGAAAGAAATATAAAAGAAAATCCGAAAAATCAGAAACAGAGGTTACAGTTTAAAAAGCCTCATGATGATCCACCAAGCTTCGAGAAGTACACCCCACTTAATGCCAGCATATATGTTATTCTGATGGAAGTCGATAAGGAGGGGCTCCTCCCACGTCCTCCTAAGACGAACGCCTCAAGCAAGAGAAGGGACAGAAATAAGTGGTGTGTCTTTCACAAAGATCATAGGCTACTCCGGCATGGGTACCTCGTCAAGTTTTCTCAAGGAAATGACACTGAACCTCCTCTTGTGAGAGGAGCCAACAAGCAGCTAAAGAAACCTTCCGAGTCCCAAGTCTCGAGACGCATGAAGATATTTCACTCAATCCATGAAGGACTTATGAGGGGGATTGTCTAACTCCTCAAGGAAATAATTTTTTCGTGAAGTGGACTCAGTACACAATATCCCTCCTCCTAAGGACTCGGGGGTTCCGATCACATTTTCAGACCGAGACCTTGAAGGTGTTCGAACACCTTATTACGACGCACTTGTAATCAGCATATGTATGGTAAACCATGAAGTGCATCGTGGCCTAGTGGAAAGCAAAAGCTCGGTAAACATTCTCTTCCTGAATGTATTCGAGGGCCTCAAGCTCAAACGTGATTGCCTCAAACCTACTGGGTACACTCTCCATGGATCCTCGGGAGCCCCTATTCAAATCGAAGGAAATAGTCACCCTTGATGTGACCGTGGGGAAAGCTTCAGCCAGCCGCACAGAAGCACTAGATTTCAGGGTAGTCGACATGAAGTCCGCCTACAATGCCATCTTTTGTCGCCCGGAACTAGCAGCCCTTCATGCACTTGCCTCCACCTACCATATGAAGATGAAATTTCCTACGGATGCATGATTCGGAGAAGCCAAATGAAGCCAAGAAGCTGCTCAAGCATGTTACACAGCCACAATAGGGGGCTCGGTCCTTCCCCTAGATGCTTTGGAACTTCCTCAAGAAAGGGGACAAGCCAGCTCTAAACCCGTAGTGGAACTAGCAGAAATCCCCTTCTCACAAGAGGATCAAGCTTAGTGTTTTAGGGTGAGCAAGGTGCTCCCCCATCAAGTCAAGGACCAGCACTGATCACCGGCACAAGGGAGAACCGGGATTTCTTCACTTGGATAGCCACAGACATGTTGGGCATATCTGAAGACCTAATCATGCACAATTTAAGTGTGGACCCGGAAGTTAAGCTTTTCCAACAGAAGTGCGGCAAGTTCGCCCCAGAGAGGCAGCAACCGATCGAGGAAGAAGTAGAAAAATGTAACATCTATATTTTAAGATTCTTATATATTTGATTTATATTATTGTTATTTATGATTTTGAGTACATTTTCGAATATTAATTGATTTTATTTTATTTTAAAATTATTAAATTGAAATTTGGGTTAAACGGGGAAAATTGGAAACATAAAAGTTTTGAGATGAGTTTTCTTGGAGGATATGAAACCGAATTAACCCGAAATTTTTCCTGAGTACTTGTGCATAATACAGGGTTGAATATTTGCTAATTTTAAGGAATTGCATGGTCCTAGCAAGAAGTTAGAAATTTTGGTGTTCGGGTTTGAAAATAACCCTAAAATGAGCATTTTATTTGATATTGGGCCAAAGCCCGTAACGCTAAATCCTAATTAATTAAAAACCCTTTTAATTACAAATTTGCCATTCCCTCTTCCTCTCCCCTCCCTTCTTCTTTTCTGCCGATCAAAACAGCCGACCGAAACCCAATTTCCCTAAGAATCAAAATCGAAATACAACCCCCGTCTCATTTCAAGCTTTGATTTTTCTTAGGGTTTTAATAGAGTTTTTGGTGTTCATCTTCGTGGATGTGGTAATTTGGAGAGAGAATCCCATTATGGTATATTTAATGGTATCTTTGTTTATTGAATTTTATGCTTTTCGTTTCTTTTGATAAAAACTGTGGTAGGATGATATTTAGAATATGTGTAGCATGTTTATGGTGAATAATTGTAGCTTGAATGGTGTTAATTTTGAAGTTTTATAAAAAAAATTAGGGTTTTAGTTTTGGGAATGAAAAGAGAATTAAACTTCTTTTATGCTATTAATTATTATGGATTGTTTGGGATAATCTGGGATTGTTTAGTGGCAATTTTGATAAATTTTAATAACTATATGACGTGGTAAGAAATTTTCTCGGTATCGGGAAATTTTGAAAGTAAAGTTTATTGGTTTAAAAAATTGGGATTTGGCAATATGAATAGAAAATAGTTGATTCGAAATGGTTAGGTATAATATGGGAGGTATAAGTATGTTTAGTGTGAATTTGGAGGACAGATAATGTGTGTTTTAAATTTAGGACTCACAGGTTCAATAATTTTCTTAACAGGCATTATAAAGTGACGTTTGTGTGGCGACCGACCGAGCGAGGAGTATTTTTCTTGCCGGTTCGTCAAATGAGTATGAGTGTACTAGATATCCATTATGTTGTGACAAAGTTTTATATGGATTCGATGTGATTTATGTGAGTTATAGTTAAATGAAGATTTAATAGAAAATACAGAAATTTTTATAAGTTTAAATTGTGCTATATGATGAATTTGTATGATTTTGAATATTTGGTGTTATGGGTGATATATTAGGTATATATATGATAATATAAAGTAATTGGGGTTGATACACGTATAATATACAGATGATAAATAGAAATGGCATAAATAGATGGTTAATATGATGTGTTGACCGATATGTTGTATGTTAATGATATATGGGTCATAATGAGAAGTGATATAATAAATGATGAAATTAATGAGTTAATATATGTAGGATATAGATGTGTTCAAGTAGAAATTAATGGGTGATAACATGATGTGATACACTACATAACAAGGTATACTCATAATATATTATAATGTGACAAAATAAATCATGTAGTGCATTCATGATATGAAATAATATTGTGTAATAATCTGATAAATTAAATAACCAGGTGTATACAAATATGTAATATAATGAGGTAATAAATAGCATGGTATACTCATAATGTATGATGTTGGGACAAAATAAATAATATGGTGCATTCATGATATGCAATAATATGATGTGATGATTTTATATGTTAAATAACATGGTGTATGCATATATGTAAATAATGAGAAGATAAATAATATGGTGAATACCGAATATGTGTTGATAAGTTCAGATAAAAGATGAAATGATACGTGTTAATAAAATGAGATAATAATTCTCATGGTAAATATCAAATATGTGACAAGTTATTGAAATAAAAGATGAGATGCTATGTGGTGATAAAATGAGACAAAAAGATGAAATAAAAATGATAATAACAAATAAATTTTGTTGACCAGTACCTACAGAAATTCGGGAGGTTTGGGCAAGACCTCCTAACACCCAAGGATCGGCTTCGATGCGTGTTTACTAGGAAACTATGTTTGGGGTACGTATTTTTATCGCCCAAGCTATCGGCTTGAGGCCTGGTTATTACCCAGCTTGTCTGGGGTGCATGATTATTACCCAGGCTATCGTCCTTGGGGTGCGTGTTTCCTTCGCTGGCTTCGGCTGGGAGGAAGTACCCAAGTTCTACTTGGGGTGCGTGTTTCCCTCGTCGGTATACACTGGAAGGAAGACATAGCCTCGGACGCGTAAGACCCTAGGGGGGCAGAGGTCCACATGTTTACTGGGCTGTCGGCTTTCAGTATGTTGGGATATTATAGCTCATTAGTCGACAAATTAATAAAATGACTAAATGTGAAAAGAAATGAGAAAAGAGAAAGTAAAGAAAACATATGATGTGAAATGTGATATGAGAATGAGAAAGAAAAGAAAGTATCTGATGTGAAGTGGAAATGAGAAAGTAAAGCAAGTATATGAGTTCAAATGATAAGAAGAGTAAAAAAAAATGTTTATGAATGAAGATAAGTATGAAAGAATATGAGTCATTAGTATGTAAATGAAAAAGAATGGTAAATGAGGTATGTGGTTAAATATGTATAAAAAGTGAGGAAATTGTATTATGTGATTATGTACGAAAAATAAGGAAGTGGTGATATGAGAATATTTATAAAAAGAGAAACATTCGAGTTATGTGATTAAATATGAAAAGTAAAGGAATTATCTATGTGAATTAATATAGTGTTGCGTATATGAGTATAACAGTGAAGAAATTATGTATGTAAAATTGATATGAATAACTTGAAGAAATTGCGGTATGGAAATGAGTATGAGAAGTAAAGAAAATGTGAATGTATGATATAATATTATATGAATGAAATGTAAAGTAATATGTAATATGAATGTGAAATATGAAGTAAAATGCATTATGTGATGAATAATAAAAGTAAGTGGTATTAGGAGATGAGAATGGTTATCGAAGTAAAAAATGATATGATATGAGTTTGATGTACCTTGGAATTGTGTTAAGAAACTACTCGCCCACTATTTCCATGGAAATGGTAGGAACTACCAGCCTTGGCAAACCTCCTAGGGTGAATTGGTGGGTTATTCATATGATGGTTGTATTGTAAGAGGGAAAATAAAGTAAAGTAAATTGTAAGATGAAAATAAATTATAAGGTAAAGTAATACCCAAGCTATCGGCTTTGAGATGCGGTGTAATATTACCCAAACTTTGTTATGAAAAAAATGATATTAGAATTCAAATATTACAATTTTATGTTAGAATTCCCTACTTACGTTTTCAAAGATTAGAATTATTACCCAAACTATTTTTAAATATTAGAAAGACCATTTTTGCATAATTTGAAAACTAGCATACCCAAACTATGTTAGCGAAAGTCATGAATGTTATAGTTATTGAACTTGCATTCATGAAACTCTCTTCTTATACATTGATGTGATATTGTATGCGAGCATGTTTTCTTTTGTGTCACGAGTTCTAGGGTTTGTTTGAACCTAGCATTTATGATCCCTTGTACGTAGACTAAGTTATCTTATATTTGGTTGCTACTCATGCAATTTAAATTTTATTATTTATACTTTTATTTAATATTTACATTTTTCTATATAATTAATATTATATATTATTTCAATAATATATTATTACTTTTACTATTATTTTATCTTGTTACAACTACAACTACTTAAAATTTTCTTATTATATTATTGTTTGTTTCATCATATAGTTTTTACGCTTATTTACGTATAAAAATTATATGTTAATATTCTTACTATACTTGACAATTTATAAATATTTTAATATATTCTAATCACCATTCTATATATTTAATTTTCAGCCGTATATATAGTCATTATATTAAATGAATTTAATTATATTATTTTTATACACTTCATTATAATTTTTTACCATTATACTTATCTTAGAAAATTTAACACTCATATATTTTTCTGATTTTTATTATTTTTCAAACATCCAACAGTCTTTTCCAAAATTACTACTTTCTTTTATCTTTTAATATATAATCCTAGTTTAGTTTACGATTTTAATCATTATATGCTTCACGTTTTCTTTTAGTTAATTTCTCATTCCTTGAAATTTTTAAATTCTTACTAGTTATTGCTAACTACTTTTCAATTATTATACTCTTCTCAATTATTTATGAGTTTGCTTTATATTTCGATACTTTTTTTCATTTTGTTTTATACTATTACTACTCTTCTTATCATAGTTAATTTTAAAGTTACATAATCTTTATTTACGCTTCTAGCCTATTTTCAAATTTTTCTACTTCATTACAATTTACCTATACTATTTCAATTCTTCTATACTTTGCATTTACACTTCGTTTTTTCATTCTCATTTATTTCTATACTTTTATTTTTATTTTTATGTCCGTCTAATTCTTTTCCATTATATTTCTTACTACGTCCATTATTTTGCTCACTATACTTATTTTTAAAGCATCTATTTTTGCTATGCTTTTCTTATTTTTTTCGAATTTATTTTCCTTTTCAATTTCTTTGAGAATTGATTATAGATTCTTGATTTTGATAACTACAATACGATACACACATGTTCTATTTTGCATATCTCTTGCAGTATGTACTTAACGGTTTCAAAGCTCAAGATCAAGATACAAGACAAGGAAGCTTTTTCAAGACTCAAGATCAAGATACAAGACAAGGGTTATTCAGAGCTTCAAAGATTCTCAAAATGATCAGCTCAAAAGAGTGTCTTGTAAATTTATTGTATTTTTTGATATGTCTTAGAAATCTTATAATAGCCTTGATGCACACACTCACACATCCCCTAGGATTAAAATTGTAACATCCCGATCTATTATATATATATATATATATATATATATATATATATATATATATATATATATATATATTCGTATATATTTCATTCTATGAGAAATTGAGACCGTATGTATTTTTGCATACATAATTTCATATGTTTTTCTAGAGTCTAATATTTTTCTTCATAGCCTAATATACTGATTATTCTCTTTGTTTCCTACAAGAGTTATTTTAAAGCCTAAATAACATCCTAGGCCAAATTCTAGCCCATTATGGTTATTTTAGGTATTTCTCCTTGGGCCCATGATTTTTGGCCCAAATAGTAAACCCATTTAGTTTATTCCTCTTTTAATTATGGTGACTTGTAGTGTAGACTCAATGATAGACAATTAATAAATTAGTGCATGAACAACTTAAGAATGGGGGACACTAGGGTAGCACGTGCATGCAATATGATGTGCATTGCACACTTTTTTAGGCCAGAATGGATCTAAGAGAGAGGGAGAGATGGGAGTAGTGGTGAGGTAGTTTCTCAAGTCATGGGTGGTTATGGCAACTTCCAAACTCATCCTAACCTTTAATCCCTAACTAGTTGATCAAATCCTAGCCATTCAATCCACCCAAAATTAAGTATAAATACCCCATAGTTTCTTCTCATCTTAGTACATTAGAAAATTTATTAAAGAGAGAAAAGAATTAGAGTGAGAAAAGATTGAGAATTTTGGGGAGAAAAAGATTGAGTAGTTTCTAGTGTGAGTGTTCATCCAAAGAAGGTCGGGAATCACACTAGGAGAGGCTCGGTTTTGCTACACCTAGGAGGAGAAGGATCTTTCGTGCATTCTAAAGGATTTTCTAAAAGCTTTCTATTCGTGTTTCTTCAAAAAGGTGGGTGTTTCTCATGACTTCTACTTTAGATACCATGTTAGGTTGTGTGCTAAGTGTGCAAGAATAAATGAATGCCATTATTTTGCTCTTTGATTATACCATGATTAAAGTAAGAATGGAACACAAGTGAAATTGTATGAAATAAATGGGTGAACTTAATGGAATGATATGATTAATGTTATGTTATTTTTTTTTACTTTAATCTAGCATGCTAAATTTGAATAAATGTTTATCTCTGTAGAAAAATGATGATTATGGGAAAAATACCTCTTTTTTAGAAGTCGTGGTTGTGTGGAAAATACTAGCCGTAAGAATCCCTACATTAATTAGTAAACCATGCTTGTGGTGATGATAGTCAAATAAAGTTGCATGTTCGTGTTAATAAATGAACATATTGTAGTTAAACTAAAATGTTGGGTACTGATCGAAAGAAAAGAAGAAACGTTTCCATATTTCAAATTTTAATACTGATCAGTCAACCGAATAGATGTAGTAGTCGACTGACCTGATTATTAAATCCTTAGAGTTTAAAACACTGCTGAACAGCCGACTGGTCTGAGTAACAGTCGACTGTCCTGATCCTTTTCGAGTTTTAAATCTTTTCAGAACAGCCGACTGGTCATGTTTAGCAGTCGACTATCCCGACCATTTTCTTGAATATTTTTCTTTTGCTAAACAGTCGACTGGCTATGTTTTGAGTTAACTGTCCAGATTATTTTGACGTCTCAGATTTTAATTTCTGTCCCGTGACAAAAATAAATATATATATACTGCTTGAAAGAGATTTGATAATGGAAAGAATGAAGATAGGATGTGACGGATTAGAAAAGTGAATTTTATTTACCTTTGCATGAAATCGTATATGAAGTGAAGTGAATTATTCTGCTGAATTTATGAAAAGTTTTACGATTATGAATACTATGAACATGACAAGGAAAATCTGATGTGATCATGAAAAATGAACTTATGAGCTTGAAAGACTCAATTCTTGTGTAATTGTGAATTGAAATTGAGAACTAGAGTGTAGCTAAGCCTCATACCGGCATTGGAAAGAAATGAATTGAAATGAAATTTAAAATAAAGAGACCAAGATTTGGGTCATGTTGAATAAAGAATTAAGACCGGTATAGTGGAAAGGCTAACTCTAGAGAATTGATTTTGTTCATGATTCTAATAAACTAAGGACTAGATACATAGTGAAGATGTAATGAAAGTAAGAGAAAAACACGAGTATGAGGGCCATCGGATTGGCGGTGTGAGAGTGATTCACAGACTGCCTACTTGATGCATCATGGCATGGCGTGAGCACTACTCCAGAATTATCGTCCCGGTGGCGACGCTTGTGGGGTATTTTGGTGGCTACGGGTGGTGCCATTGTTCCATGGCGGAGGTTGAATTGTCCATAATCTGCCTGCTTGATGTGTCATGTCAGTGCGTGGGATTCCCCTCCAGACTGCCTGGACATGGGCTCGTAGATCATAAAACATCTAGGATACTTACCGTAGTTACCGTAATAGTTTAAGTCATGGCGAGGGATTGAACCCTATAAGATGAAGTACTATTAAAGGCTTGTCCTCGGACATATGTAGTATGGGATGCATAAAATCCGAACAAGTGCGCATTAGTGTCATATAACATAACAACTGCATTAAGCACTAAGTGCACAGCTCGACACGACATCAATAGGATAGTCCCTTTAGCTTTGTTTTGTGAACAAGTTTGTGATTTTGTTAAGAAATGAGAATCGTTATACTGTTTTCGGCATAGAGAGGATGGCCGTGTATAATTTTCGTCGGTTGAATAAACTGACGTACCCACAGTTTTGTATGTAGGGTAAATGGCCTGATAAAGATTAAAGAAGAACTGATGCTTAGAGATTATTCAAATATTGTTGTACTTTTATATAAATGTCGTAAATTGCTTCCGCTGTAAAATGTAAAGTGTAAAGATTCCATGTAACTCTGATGTAAAGTGAAAAGTTTTTAATTTCCTTGTAAAATTGTACGAAAGAAGTGTAAAGATCCTGTGGAATCTCGAATTCAGTTGTATTTTGGAATTCGGGGTGTTACAAAAATAAAGATGATTAAAAATCAAAATGTCAAATTCAAGCTTGTATAAGTTCAGCTGTCAAAGTACCAGTCGACTTACTTCGATAAGCAGTTGACTGTTCAAGTACGAAACAATCCGAACTTACTCAAGCTTTGACCAGTCGACTCCTTTGGCAACCCAGTCGACTGTTCGAGCAGTTTTGACAATTTTTTGAAGTTTAAAAAATTGATTTTCAAAACTCAAATTTTTTCTGCTGTTTGTTGGCAGTTGGTGAACCATTTTCCAATGTCCTTGGAGTTCTTACTCTATAAATAGAGTTCAGAATGAACTTGGAAAAGGTCACCCAATGCTTTTATCAAGTCTTTGCTTTATTTGTGAAAAAGAACTTAAAACTTTCAAGTACTCTCATTCTTTAGACTTGGTTCTCTAATTTCAATCTTGTATAACAACGATTAAGTTTAAGACTGTAATTAGAAGTTGACCTATAGCCTCTATACAAAAAACACACTCAAAAATCAAGGCTTTAGGTATTGTAATCTTATATTTCTTTGTTGTTTCACTCTCGGGCTGTGATAGTGGTCCTCTCGGTTGGAGAGAAGGGCTCTTGGTGTAGAGTCAGTGTTCACTCTAGGTAGAATGGGGTCTTGCTCTCTCTAGTGGTGAGAGGGGTCTACGGATTTGGCATATTTGTTGCCAAAGGTCATAGGGTATTCTTGTATTTTTTTCAAGAATAGTGAAAAATCTCAAGTGGGTTGCTTGGGGACTGCACGTAGGTCAGGAGGACCGAACCAGGATATATCGTTGTGTTAGCATTGCTAATTGTCTGTGGTTTGATTCTCTAATTTGCAATTTTAATTTTACTGCACTTTGTTGTAAGTCTGTGTTTGATCAGTCGACTGGTTCCTTTATTAAGTTGACTTAACAGACTCGTTGTTCTTCAGTTGATTAGCTCTCTTTTATCTGGCATTTCAGTCGACTGGTTTTGCTTTCCAGTCGACTTAACAATAGCCACAAGTTTAAATTTTTTTTTATTTTGAACATAACACTATTCACCCCCCCCCCCCCTTTAGTGTTATTTGCCCTGCATATAGGATCCAATACTTGGTTTCAGAGTCTGGTTAATCGCAATGGCATCTACTTCAAATACAAATCAATACCACGAAGGTCAATCTGCACAAATGCCGCCTCTCTTTGATGGAACAAACTACAACTACTGGAAATGTAGAATGAATATTTACTTACAATCCATCAACTATGAGATTTAGAACATGACCGAGACGGAGTATATAGTGCCTACTCTTCCCTATGCTCAATGAAATGACGATATGAAAAGTGATACCATGAACAATGCAAAGGCGATGAATGCTCTCTTTTGCGCACTTTTACCAAAGAAGAATTCAACCGTGTGTCAAACGCAACAACGGCATTCCAAATATGGCATACTCTCGAGGTAACACATGAAGGTACAAATAAGGTCAAGAAATCTAAAATTTCTATTCTTGTTCACAGGTTCGAGATGTTCCGAATGAAGGAGAATGAAAATGTATCAGAGATGATAACAAGATTCACCGACATCACAAATTCCCTTGTGGCTCTTGGCAAAACATATTCGCAAGTAGAGATGGTGAGAAATGTTCTTCGTGCTATTACCCCCAAATGGAAAAAGAAGACTATTGCAATTGAAGAAGCCAATGATTTAACACAACTTTCGCTTGAAAATCTTGTTGAAAATCTAATGGCTTATGAAGTACAATTGGAGGAGTGCAAGAATGACTTAGAATCGCAACAAGCCAAAAAGAAAACTCTTGCTTTCAAGGCTATGTCTGAATCAGAAGATGATGAAGATGATCAAGAAGAAATGGCTATGTTCACAAAAAAATTTAAGAAATTTCTTCGCAAAGGTAAATTTAATTCTAGATTAAAGGATACTAATGAACCTCCTACTTGTTTCAAATGCAATAAGATAGGTCACATGAAGAATGACTGTTCATTGGAGAATGCAATATCTAAAGGCAATGTCTCAAACTTCAAGAAGGATAAATTTACCAAGAACCAGTACATGAAGAACAAGAAGGCCTACCAAGCAACGTGGAATGATAGTGATTCATCTTCGGAGGAAGAAAATGAGGAATCTAACGAAGTTGCAAACGTGTGCTTCATGGCAAATCAAAGCGATGTAAGTAATAATATAGATTCCAGTTATTTATTAGAAGCATTTAATGAAATTTTTCAAGAATTAAAAAAAGAAAAAATAAAAGGTAAGAATTTAGAGAAAGTTAATCAAACTCTTTCTCAAGAAAATCTTGATTTACAAGTTGAAGTCAAATCTTTAACTTCTCGTATTTCCAACTTGGATATAGATCTTATATTTCAAAAAAGGAATTATGAAGAGATATCTAAGAATGTATCTAAGTTCAATAAGGGAAAAGAGAATTTAAATAATGTTCTTCAAAATCAAGTTCAGTCTAATAAAAGATTTGACCATGGTTTTCAAAAAATTCTTGAAAAATATCATTCTTCTAATTACACTAGTAATAATAAGATTTATTCTGCTTCTAGTGTAAAGATTAAGTTATATGATTTCTTTGAAAAGCCAAAAATTCTTGTTAATCATAAAAATAGAAAGTTTTCTGAAAAGACTAGTCAACTGGTCCGTCAAATATGTTGCATGTCCAGAAGGATAAAGTCTTATTCGAAAAGACAACAGCCTCATATAAGTCGACTAGTTTCACCTTCTAGTCGACTGAATACACAAAACAGTCGATTATTGGGTAAAAATAAGTTGACTGGACAGTGCAAAAATATTTGGGTTCTAGTTAATTTGTGTCTAAATGAAATGATTTCTTACATAAATTTCTTTGTAAATAATGTTTGTAATTCTGTTAATTTTAAACCTGCATATGGTGGTAAATCAAACCCACTATGGGTTTGGTTTCTCAAGCACTAATCTTTCTCAGACCGAATAAAAAGGGTACCATATTCACAAATAATATTTTGTAGGTACCTAAAAGAAAACGATGGATACTTGACAGTGGGTGTTCTAAACACATGACTGGCCATGTAAACTTGCTTTCTTCCAATCAAGATATAGATGGAGAAACCGTTACTTTTGGTGACAATAATAATGAAAAAGTCATCGGAATAGGCATGGTTGGTAAGAATACTACTCCTATTATTGAAGATGTATTTTTAGTTAGTGGTTTAAAGCATAACCTGTTAAGTATTAGTCAATTATGTGATAAGGGTTATAAGATAGTGTTTGAAAAATATGCATGCTTGATTTATGATTCGTCTTTGAAAAATATGATTTTTTCAAGGTATTAGAAAAAATAACATTTATAAACTTTGTTTAAAAACAAATGAGTTTTCGGATGATTTTTGTTAGTTGCCTCGAACAACGATTCTTGGCTTTGGCATAAAAGATTTGGACATGTAAACATGAAAAATATCGCTAAACTCCCTAAGAATAACATAGTTAAAGGACTGCCAAAATTATCTTTTAAGAAAGATAAAATGTGTGATGCATGTTAACTAGGGAAATAAGTAAAATCCACTTTTAAAACAAAGGAAATGATTTCTACTACAAGGCCTCTCGAATTGATCCATATGGTTTATTTGGTCCCACTAGAGTCGCTTCCTTAAATAAAAGTAGATATGTATTTGTTTTAGTCGATGATTATTCAAGATTTACATGGGTATTCTTTTTAAGACATAAAAATGAAGTCTTTGATGAATTTGTAAATTTCAACAAATGTGTTCAAAATCAAAAATCTCCAACCATAGTCACTATTATAAGTGATCATGGTGGAGAATTTGAGAATGAAACATTTTCAGAATATTGTAACAAGAATGGTATAACACATACTTTTGCATTTCCTAGAGTTTCACCAAAAAATGGAGTGGTTGAAAGAAAGAATAGGACTTTGCAAGAATGTGCACGAACCATGCTTGTTGAAAGTAATTTGCCTAAATATTTCTTGGCAGAAGCTGTTTCTACAACATGTTATGTTTTAAACAGATTACAAATTAGGCCAAAGCTTAAGAAGACTTGTTTTGAGTTGTTTTTTGAATGTATTCCTAAAGATTCTTATTTTAAAGTATTTGGTTGTAAGTGCTTCATATTAAACACAAAAGATTACCTAGATAAATTTGATGCTAGATCTAATGAAGGTATTTTTATTGGATATTCAAATAGGAGTAAGGCTTATAGAATTTTCAATAAGTCATCTTTGACTATTGAAGAATCTATGCATGTTTCTTTGATGAATTTTTACCTTCATCTAGTGTTATTCAAGATGATGAAATTGTATCTTCAACACTAGATAACATTGTTAAAATACTTAAGCAAATTACTATAGATAAGTCGACTGATGGATTTCATAACTCGATTGATGTGTTGAATCAGTCGGCTAATGGGTTCATTAAGACGACTGATCCTGTTGAGATAACTACAACTTTACCAAAGTCATTTGTTGAAGTTCGATATCATCCTCATGACTTAATTATTGGTGACATCTCACATGACATTCAAATAAGGTCACATTTTAATATGATTTCTCATGCTGCTTTCATATCGAATTTTGAACCGAAAAATATTCAAGAAGCATGTGAGAATGAATTTTGGTTGAATGCTATGCAAGATGAACTTAACCAATTTGTAAGAAATGATATATGGGATTTAGTTCCACAACCCCCTGATCATACTATTATTGGTACCAAATGAGTATTTAAAAATAAGTTTGATGAATCGGGACAAGTTGTTAGGAACAAGGCTAGACAAATTGCTCAAGGATATAACTAAGAAGAAGGAATTGATTTTGATGAAACATATGCTCTTGTTGCTAGACTAGAATCAATTAGAATTTTTTTATCTTTTGCATGTTTTATGAATTTCACACTTTCCAAATGGATGTTAAAAGTGATTTCTTAAACGGTTTCGTTAATGAGGATGTTTACGTTAAGAAACCACCAGGTTTCAAACATGAACAATTTTCTAGCCATGTTTTTAAATTAAAAAAGCCTTTATATGGTCTTAAACAAGCACCTCGTGCTTGGTATGATCGTCTAAAAACTTTTCTTTTAGAAATAGGGTTTGAAATTAGTAAAGTAGACACTACATTGTTTATTAGGAAAATAAAATCAAACATATTAATTATACAGAATTACGTAGATGACATAATTTTTGGATCAACTAACAGTAATCTATGTCAAGAGTTTTCTACTACCATGCAAAATGTGTTTGAGATGAGTCACATGGGTGAACTCAATTACTTCCTTAGACTTCAAATAAAACAGTTCCAAAATGGCATATTTATTAATCAAGGAAAATATGCTAAGGAATTACTCAAACAATTTGGCATGGATGGCACTAGTAGTAAGACCACACCTATGGCTACTACTACTACACTTGACAAAGATGAATTTGGTAAGAGTGTCGATCGAAAGCTCTATCGAGGTATGATTGGCTCACTCTTATATATAACTGCTAGTAGAGCAGATATTATGTTTACCGTATATTTGTATGCTAGATATCAATCTGATCCAAAAGAATCTCACTTAAAAGCAGTGAAACGGATTTTAAGATATATTAAAGGCACATCTTAATATGGTTTATTTTATCCTCGCACTAATAATTTTCAGTTACTATCTTATAGTGATGCTGATTTTGCTGGAAGTAAAACTGACCGTAAAAGTACTAGTGGAACCTATCACTTTTTTGGACATTCCCTAGTATTTTGGTGCAGTTAAAAGCAAAATTCTGTATCTCTATCTACCACAGAGGCTGAATATATTACTGCAAGTTTGGCTTGTGCTCAAATCTTATGGATGAAACAAACTCTTTTTTATTATGGTATTTCTTTTTCAAAACCTTCTATAATGTGTGACAATACCAGTGCCATTAATCTATCTAAAAATCTGATTCAACATTCACATACGAAACATATTGATATTCGACATCATTTTCTACGTGGTCATGTTTTAAAAGGAGATATCTTATTGGAATTTATTTAAATTGATAAACAAATAGCGGATATTTGTACCAAACCATTGAAAGAAGACATTTTATCAAATTTAGATGAGAATTAGGAATTTGCTCATTTCATGATATTTCCTAAAAAATATGTGTCTAAGTCGACTTATTTTGGTTTTCGATCGACTTATACCGAGTTTATGTGTTTGTTTTTCTTTCTTGATTTTTTCTTAATGACCAGTCGACTGTCTTTCTTTCCCAATCGACTAACGATACTTTATAAAACTATTTTTGGATTCATTTCTTTCGACTGTCGCGACTGTGTTCAGACTTTTTATTGTCTGAATCGTCACTTGTTGGGGTTTCTTTTGATCTTCTTAGACCCGACCCGGTCTACTTTTAATGCTCTGTGTGATCTACACCATCAATCCATCTTCTCTTTTAATCTCCACCCTTAATTATTTGTAAAAACCCTAGCCTCCTTTCACTTTCCCTTTTTTACTTTTTACTCTTTTTCAACCTCAAGACCAGATAGCTGCAGCTGTGAAGTTGTTTTTGGGTTTCTTTTGCTTTCGCGCTTGCTGATTGGAGTTGGCAGCTCGATCTTCTTAGCTCAGAGTTCCTTCTACTTTGGTCCTCAACTAGCTTTGTTTTCTCTCTTTGTTGTTGGGTACATTTGTTCTTTGTGTTTTCCTTTTATCTATTTAGGTCATTTAGATTAGTCTATTTTCTTCATGCCGAAAGATCTAGGATCAAATTGGATGTTAAGACATTAGGACAGATTTTGAACATTCTTTTGATGGGTTGGATTTAGGTGAGATTGAACTTAATGATCACTCTATTTTGTCTAATTTTTTGATTCCCAACCGTGGTCCTCCAATGACCAATAAGAACATCACCTCGCTTGCAAAACTTGTTGCACAAATTTTGTCGTATAATATTATCCCTAAAAGGGAAAGTTACGATCAATTTTCGTACGAATTACAAGCAGCTGTGTATGCTATTTTTTGATCATATTCAAATCAATTGGAGTTATGTTTTATTTAGTCATCTCCACAAAGCTTACTCCTCTTTTCTACCATATGGTGCTCTTCTTACTCATGTCTTTAACCACTTTAAGGTAGAATTAGATTCAGAGTCTAGTGTAGTGTCGAGTTTTGAATCTTTTGATCGAGCTAGTCTTACCCGTATGAAATTATTTCATACTCCTCCTACTTCACCTCCTCGTAATGCTCCACCTATACCTTTAGCCACTTCCATTTCCCATCGTTCTTCGGCATCTAGTTTGTCTTCTAGTTCTCATTCTAGGGCTAGTTTTTCTCATCCTGAGAGTCTCTATACGTATGTAAACTATCTTATGGACCATTAGGATCTCATTTTGGGTCGACATGATTCTCTTGAGGCTAGTCTTGCTAACCTCACTTAGATGTTTTTTTCGACAGTTTCCTCAGCCTACTTCTACCTCCAACAGTGACGAAGACAACGATTGAAGTTTTTTTTCTTTCTTTTGCATTATGTTTTCTATGTTTGTAAGATTTTATCTTTTGAATTATGCACAATATTTGGCTCTTTATGTAAACCTTTCTGTTTCTCTCATTGGATTGTCTTTTTTGGTCTATTGTTTATATATGAATTAGGATTCCCTCTTTATTTTTGTTGATGCCAAAGGGGGAGAAGTTTTATCATGCTTGATTGTGTACAATTTACAAGTTTATATACGCATGTTTTATCATGCTTGGTTGTGTACATGCTTTATGATTGTACATGCTTTATGATATTGTGTATCTTATTTTTATTGTTGTGTGCATATCTTATTTTATTTAGGGGGAGAATTCTTCAATTGTTTAGTTATGTTCAAGAGAAGCATTTATTCTATATTGTTTAGTTATTGTGTTGTCATCATCAAAAAGGGGAAGAATGTAGATTCTTGATTTTGATGACTACAACACGATACACATATGTTCTATTTTACCTATCTCTTGCAGTGTGTGTACTTAACGCTTTAAAGGCTCAAGATCAAGCTACAAGACAAGGAAGCTTTTTCAAGACTCAAGATCAAGATACAAGACAAGGGTTATTCAGAGCTTCAAAGATTCTCAAAGTGACCAGCTCAAAAGAGTATCTTGTAAATTTATTGTATTTTCTGATATGTCTTAGAAATCTTGTAATAGCCTTGATGCACACACTCACACATCCCCTAGGATTAAAATAAAGATTATTAAAAATCAATATGTCAAATTCAAGCTTGTATAAGTTCAGCTGTTAAAGTACCAGTCGACTTATTTCGATAAGCAACCAACAGTTCAAGTATGAAACAATCTGAACTTACTCAAGCTCTGACCAGTCGACTCCTTTGGCAACCCAGTCGACTGTTCGGGCAGTTTTGACAATTTTCTGAAGTTTAAAAAATTGATTTTCGAAGCTCAAATTTTTTCTGCCGTTTGTTGGCAGTTGGTGAACTGTTTTCCAACGTCCTTGGAGTTCTTACTCTATAAATAGAGTTCAGAATGAACTTGGAAAAGGTCACCCAATGCTTTTATCAAGTCTTTGCTTTTATTTGTGAAAAATAACTTAAAACTTTCAACTACTCTCATTCTTTAGACTTGGTTCTCTAATTTCAGTCTTGTATAACAACAATTAAGTTCAAGACTGCAATTAGAAGTTGAGCTATAGTCTCTATACAAAAAGCACACTAAAAAATCAACGCTTTAGGTGTTGTAATCTTCTATTTCTTTGTTGTTTCACTCTCGGGCTGTGAGAGTGGTCCTCTCGGTTAGAGATAAGGGCTCTTGGTGTAGAGTCAGTGTTCACTCTAGGTTGTAGAGTGGGGTCTTGCTCTCTCTAGTGGTGAGAGAGGTCTACGGGTTTGGCATAGTTGTTGCCAAAGGTCGTAGGGTATTCTTATATTTTTTCAAGAATAGTGGAAAATCTCAAGTGGGTTGCTTGGGGACTGGACGTAGGTCGGGAGGACCGAATCAGGATATATCGCCGTGTTAGCATTGTTGACTCTCTGTAGTTTGATTTCTCTAACTTGCAATTCTAATTTTGCTGCACTTTATTGTAAGTTTGTGTTTGATCAATCGATTGGTTCCTTTATTAAGTCGACTTAACAGACTCGCTGTTCTTCAGTTAATTAACTCTCTTTTATATGGCGTTTCAGTCAACTGGTTTTGCTTTCCAATCGACTTAACAGTTGCCACAAGTTTAAATTAATTTTTTATTTTGTACATAACACTATTCAACCCCCCCCCCCCCTAGTCTTATTTGCCTTTCATACAGGATCCAACATTGATGACGTAATTTATATTTCTTTTTTATAATTTCAAATAATATAATTACGTAGTTTTGATGATATAAGTAGTATAGTTATTGAACAAATATAAAATATGCTTGGAAAATGAAGTAGTATGAGAATACGAAAATACTAACACATGTAAAGATAAAGTATACATATATATATATATATAAAATGATAATACTAAGATAGCGGAAATAGTTAATTGTAAACCTCAATAATATAGGGTGAAAAATAAAATAAATTAATGCATATAAGACAGATATGAAAATAAGTATAAATAATAAGGTAATTAAATGTGTATATAAGTGTAACTGTATTATAAATAACAAAGTCGAAGTAGCATAGGCTAAGTTTTAAAATCTAATAAAATGGTATGAACAAGTACAAAAGAATAGGATAATGATAAGTAATATATATATATATATATATATATATATGAAACTAAAAGTGGGGTTATTAGAGTAGAAAATTTCTTTGTTGTGAGTTCGCCTCATTGATGTCTAGCTGTGGACTTGCCTCCTTAACATCAAGTTGTAGATTGCCTCCACGACATCAGGTTGCAGGTTTTCGTCTAGACATCTGGTTGCAGTTTCTGCCTCCCGACATCCAGTTGCAAGTTTGCCTCCTATTGACGTCTAGTTGCATATTTGCCTTCTCGACATCGGGTTGCAACAAAATGATGAATGGAATGATGTAATCTTCCATATGCACTGGGATATTGGATATTGGATGTTTTTGAAATTCGTGATATAAAAATAGAAGCAAAAGTAGATAATGGAGTACAAAGTCACACAATGGAATATTAAAATAGATGTATAGATTATAACTATCAAACATAAAATATAGTAGGAATTAGTAGTAGTGAAAAATGATTTATAAAAGTAAGGAGAAAGATGGAATGAAATACATGCATAAGCTTAAATGTAATTGTGAATGAGAGATAACTATGTAGCATAAATAATTATATGTCATAAAACATACCGCAAACAGTAGAAAGTGTATGTAGTAAAAAAATAACAAGGAGGGTAAAAATCATAATATTAAGGCAACAAGCGACTATAGTACATTATAGTAGTAAAAGTATAAAAATAATAAAATAAGGTAATACAATAAGTAGCTATAAACGGTAAAAGTAAATATAACAAAGGTAGTAAACAATAAGTAATAATAAAGGTACTTAATATAAGGTGTAAAAACAAAATTAATAATAAAATAAAAATTTCAATGTGCAGAGCTATATCATATCCATATGAGTAAAAGTATTACAATCAATTTTAAATACACCAAAAAATAAGACAATACAAAATAATGGAAAATATAGCATCGAAAAATCAAAGTATATATAAATGAATGTGAATTAAAATATAATGGGAATAATAATAAAAGAAATTAATAACTCAATAAGTAGAAATTGAAACTAATATAATGCATAACAGTAATAGCAAAATAAATGAGTAACCATATAAGTACATAAAAATATGAAGGACAGAATTTTAAGAAAGAAAAATAAAAATATAAAATATAAAAGAGAAGGGAAAAGGTAGTCTACGTACAAAAACATGATACATTCAAAGCAATAATCGTAAGAAAACAAAACATAAGTAAATGTTGTTAATTATAATGTAATTATTATAGTATCCGTCACTCAAAAGTGACAAACGAAAATCAAACATTACATCATTCAAAACTATAAACTGCCAACACCAATAGAAAAAGAAAAATTTATATTCGCCACATTCTAAACTTCAACAACAAAACTCATTTCCATAAAACACAAAACTTATATAACAAATGGGCTAGAATTAGCAAAACATACATTATAATTATAATTAGATTTGTACAAAAAATAGATAAGTCAAAAACTAATAAAACTATCCCAATTTAACGTCAATAAAAATATAAATAGTTAAAAGGTAATTATAACAGTGAGAGAAAATAAATCATTCATATTCTATTTATGCGAAAACAATCAACCCACTTACGATAAAGAAATTTTTAGTCGAATCTAGACATTCAAATAATTCAAATTTCATTACAAGCATTCATGATCAAAACAACATACTCACATATCTAATGTCCACCTAGGTACCCACACTTCTAATGTCCTCCCTAATTTTGCTTTCCTATACCATGTTTAGTATTACTAACTGAAGTTTGCTCTGATACCAACTCTGTTGTGCCCTGAATTTCTAATAAATAAAATTAGAAATAAGTGGCACAATTCCCAGCAACAACTTCATTTCAATTATAAACATAGTACAAAACACATGGAAAATTAAAACTTTCCATTTCATTTACTCTCTTTACAACAACACAGCGGAATTTAAACACTTTAAATTACAATTCTTTTTACAACACAACGGTATTTAAAAGCACTATAAATACAACTTTCTTTTTATAATCATTTCTCCTACAAAATATGCATAAACATTTAAATGTTCTCATGCTCCCAATTTCATGCTAATAGTACCTACCTGTAAAACATGGGTCTAGAGATATCCCTAAACCCCAAACTACAAGGGTCAGCCATAACGGTGTGAGTGATATTCAAATGAAATACAAACTTAAATGAAAACATAAAGAATAAAATCATAAGTCAACAAGTGAAGCTAGGCTAAGTGTCAAGTGTAAGAAAACAAAGAAAGCATGCATAAAACAAGTCAAGAAATCCACAATGCACAAGATGATTACTAATGCATACTTGTCGGATTCTATGCATCTCATTCTATATAGGTCCAGTGCAAGCTCTTATCATCCTCCACTTTATAGGATTTAATCCCTCGTTATGCAACTAATCCTATTATGGTGATAGAAACAAGATCTAGAATACTCCGTGATTAGGCATACGTCCCGGTATCTACTTACCAGAATAGCACCCTCGACGTGCAAGCATCATGTAAGCATTTCTCTGACCCCGAAGAATCACCTCACTGCCATGTACTCGGCGAATAGGTCTGTCGACCATCGACGCACAAATACACTGTACATTTCACGAATAGGCTTATCAACCCTTGACATGTGAATATATTGTACGTTCCGTGAATACTCTTCATTAGTCACATTCTTATAAACCAACCAATGTTGTCACGAAGGACTCTTACATACATGGTAATATATTCAACTTACGAAATTCCTTAAAATCAACTTTCAAACATCACTCTCCATTTATTTGCAAAGTTCCATAAATTCAACTACAATTTCATTCGGCCAAAACTGAAACAAATCTCTTAAAAGCTGAGAATTTTATCTACAAAATTTTAGATTTATTTACCACAATCTGATGGATTGAGGATCTGTCAGATATTCTGGAAACTAGACACAGAGAGCTACAAATTCTATTTAATAAGTTTTAGGTAGTATCATCAGCAACTATGTCAAATTCCTGTTCCAATTTGGAGCAGACAGCAGTCCAGACCGTATAACGACTTTGAAATCCCATCCAAACTCGATCAAATCTCTTATAATTATTAGTTTAAACACATGTATAAACACTTCTATGAGTATACTAGGCTTCCCCCACCTTAGCACACAAAAAAAGCACCCGAAAACACGAAAAATCCAACGAAAACAAAAAAAACAACCTGCCTGGTTACTATTCTAGAACAGCCCCCCCCCCCTCCCCACACACAAACACACCCCCAAACCCTGTTTTTGTCCTCCAACCCTAACCCTTTTATGTATATATGCATTATTTGTATATACCTTTCCATATTCACACATTCATGTCTAAAAATTTGGGGTTCAAGAATTTTGTTTGCATTAAAACATCGAATAGTTTATCAAAACTTCATCTTAAAATAGGAATCAACAATGCATGTTATTCATTCAATAGATCCACATCCAAAACCTAGCACATCAATCTATTCTACCATGGAAACATAACAAGGAAATTTGAATAACTACTCACCTCAGTGAAGATCAACTTGACCCCTTCTTGCGAAAATCCAAGATCCGAACTCCAATAATAATAGAAAATAATATATATATATATATATATATATATATTGAACAAGAAAAGAGGTGGTAACTGCCGTACATATAAGCTGGGATTAGGTTCTAGGGTTTCGCAAAGTTTTCAAAAATACTCCTAAAGAAAATTATTAATTTATATATATGGATTCTTCCAATTATTAGTTAAATCAAATCAGTTTAAAATAAAATCCCCTAACTCTCCTGATTTTGGCCGACCAACATGTGCAGCCTAGAAAATTTGAAATATGCTGTTTTTACTCCAAGTGGCAATTTTACACAAGTCATTCTCTTTGTAGTATTTACAAACAAGCCATAAAATATTCGTAAAAATTCAGAAAAATTAGAATTATTATATACTAATAAATACTAGATTTTCCAAATAACTTTTTCTGACTTTTATTCTCCAGGAAGAATATTTTCAATAAGGTCCCCAACAATCTCAAAATTGCGTAATTGTATATTATTCAATTAAATCAATAAAAATCAACCAAATATGGAAATAATCTAATTCCTTAGAGCCTTCTACTGAATAGCCATCCCTAAATGCAACCAAACAATTTTTAAGTTCAGTTTTCACCCCTAAACGACTTTTTACAAAAAACCCCCTTTCTTTCAAAAATTTACAAATGTAGTTTTCTTTATTCAGAAAAATTCCAAAAATTCAAATATAACCAATAACAAATAATAGAATTTGTTCATCAACTAATAATTCTAAATCCACACATCGAAAATATTTGCACGTGTTTTGCACGCCTGAAAACGTCAATTTTACGAAAATTATAAAATAATTAAATAAATATTTAAAAAATATTTATTAATTCAAAATATTGTATTAAAAATTACGGAGCATTACAAAGGTGGAGATTGAAAATTTTGATGTGGTTTGTGAATTTCCTTATGTATTCAAAGAGATCCTTGGTTTTTTCTCATCAACGAGAACTGGAGTTCAGGATCGATTTGATATCTGGTAAGACTCCCATTTCTAAATTAGCTTATAATATGGCACCTTAGGAATTGGAAGAGGTGAAAAGTAATTCGAGGAGATGCTTATGAAAGAGGTTTATTCGTCCAAGTAATTCGCCGTGGGGCGCACCGGTAGCCTTTGTAGCAAAGAAAATGGTTTACTGAGAATGTGTACTGAATAAGGTGACCATTAAGAATAATTATCTTGAATTATTTGAAGAGTTTTCCCTACCTTCGTAGCTCGAGGACGAGCTTCCTTTGAGGTGTGTAGAATGTAACATCTGTCTTTTAAAATTTATTTGTCATATTACTTTTATATATAATTTTGATAATATTCTATTATATTAATTGGTTTTATTTTTTTATAATGATTAAATTGGATGATCGGGGTTAAACATGAAAATTTGACATATAAGAGTTTTGAGGTGAGTTTTCTCAGAGGGGATGACTCCGATTTAACCCGATATTTTTCCTGTGCTCCCGTACGTAATAGAGGGTTGAATAATTGACAATTTGAAGGAGTTGCTTGGTTATATCAATAAGTTAGAAATTTTTGGAGTTTGGGATTGAAAATAAACCTTGAATTGATATATTTTATTTGATTTTGGGCTTTAATCCCATAACCTAACTCTTAATTATTAAAAACCCCTTATATTTACCAAATTGCCATTTCCCCATTCTTCTCCCCTCCCTTTTTTCTTTCTGCCGACCGAAACCCATCCACCCCAAAAAAACCCAAGCTCGAAATACACCCTCCTTTCCACTTCAAGTATCAATTTTTATTTGGGTTTAGTAGTATTTTGGGTGCTCATTTATGTGATGGTGTCGATTTGTGAAGAAAACCTCATGAAGGTATACCTAACTGTATATTTGTATATGGAATTGTATGCTTTCCATTTATTTTCATGAAAATCGTAGTAGGATGATATTTAGAGTATGTGTAACATGCTTAGGGTGAAAGATTTCAATTTTTATGGTAATAATATGAAAATTTCATTAAACCTAGGGTTTGAGTTTAGAAAGGGTAAAAAGAATTGTATCTATTGTATTCTAGTAATTATTTTGGACGGTGTAGGATATTATGGGATAATTTAGAAGTATTTATGATCAATATTAATAATTATTTGACAATTATAAGGAATTTTCTCGGAATCGAAAAATTGTAAAAAATAGAGTTTATTGGTATAAAAACAAGATAATTGTAGAAAAATATGTACAAATTATAGACTTTATTCCCGAGATGTATATGTAAGTTAATTTCAGAATATAGAATTTTATTTGGGATATTTTACCCTTAAAATATAAAATATCAATTAGAACTCCTCCGATTGAGAGGTAAAATTTAGATTCAATTCTAGAATTAGAGAATGGTTGCCTTGACATGTTTACGTAGGTTATTTATGTCATATGATTAGCTCCGATGTGAATTCGGGGGTAAATATTGTGTGTTTTGAGTTAATGGCTTATGAGTTCGATAATTTTCATAATAGGTGTGAAAAAGTGAAGTTTGATTAGCGACTGGGGAAGCGAGGAGCGTATTCCTGTCGGTTCGTCAAGTGAGTATGATCATACTAGATATACTTTATGTTTTGGTAAAATTTTAGATTTATCTAATGTGAATTCTGATAGTTATGGCCGGATAAAGAATTAATGGAAAATACAGAATTTTGATTGTTGAAATTGTGCTAGGTGGTGTAGTTGCATGATTTTGAGTTTTTGGTGCTATTAGTGATAAATTGGGTTTATATATGATAATATGAAGTAGTTAGAGTATGGTTACGTGTGTTATGTAGGTGATAAATAGAAATTATATATATACGATGTCATGATTTGTTAAATGGCATGGTGCACGTATTACATGTGGGTGATACATGAGAATTTGATATAATAAAATATGAGATAAGTGGCTTGGTATATATATGATATGCAGGTAATTAAAGTGGAATAATAGGTGGTAAAATGATAAGATAGATATTCCTTGATAATAAGATAAGACAAATAAGATGGTATATGCATAATATGTGATAAAATGAGAAGATAAATAATATGGTGTATGCCGAATATGTGATAATATGATGAGATAATAAATGAGACGATATGTGATAACAAAACAAGATAAAAAGATGTGAAGTAAATGATTATAAAAGATAAATTTTGTTGACCAGTGCCTACAGAAATCCTGAGGGTTTGGGCTAGACCTTCTAATACCCAAAAATCGACTTAGGGTTTGGTGTTTATTACCCAAACGATGTTTGGGGTGCGGTATTTTTATTGCCCAAGCTATCGGCTTGAGGTCCAATTATTACCCAGTTTACCTGGGGTACGGTGATTATTACCCAAGCTATCGGCTTTGGGGTGCAGTGTTGTATTACCCAAGTTCTACTTGGGGTGAGATGATTATTGCCCAAACAATGTTTGGGGTGCAGTGTATATTACTCAAGTTCTACTTGTGGTGCGGTGTATTCCCTCGCTGGCATAGGCTGGGCAGAAGACTTAGCCTCGGACGCGTAAGCCCCTTGGTGGGCAGTGGTCCGCGTGTTTACTGGGCTAGCGGCTTCAGTACTTGGGATGTTGTAGGGCATTGGTCGACAAATTAATAAAATGGGTAAATATGAAAAGAAAATAAAAAAGTAAAGAAAGTATGTATGTGAATGAAAGTGAAAAGTAAAGAAATTGTGTAATGAGAATGAATATGAAAAGTAAATAAAATGAATGATATGAAATGAGAAGAAAAAAGTGAAGAAAGGGCATTATATGAAATGAGAATGATAAACTAAAGAAAATGAGTTTTGTGGATGAGCATGAAAAGTAAAGCAAATGTGTTATGAAATGAGAATGAAAAGTAAAAAAATTGTGTTGTGGAAATGAATATGATAAGTAAAGAAAATGTGTTATAAGTATGGGAAGGAATATGAGAAGTAAAGAAATTGTGTTACGAAAATGAATATGAAAAGTGAAGAAATTGTGTTATAAGAATAAAAAGATAAAGTAAGATGTATAATGAGAATGAAAAGTAAAGTAAGGTGTATTATGTGATGAAAAGTTTAAGTGATATTATGTGATGAGAATGGATATTATAGTAAAAGCATGATATAACATGAGTTTGGTACACCTTGAAATTGTGTCGAGGAACTACTTGCCCGCTATTTCGGTGGGAACTACCTGCATAGGCACAACTTCAAGGGGTGGATCGGTGGGGTGTTGATCTGATAGTTGTATTTTGGGATGAGAATAAAAATTAAAGTAAACTGTAAGATGAAGATGAGAAAAATAAAGTAAAGTATTACCCAAACTATCGACTTTGGGGTGCGGTATTGTATTACCCAAGTTTCACTTCGGTTGCGGTGATTATTACTATCACATCCCGCTTCCCAAAAATACGGAATACGAGCACGTGATGAAGCCCAGCGAATGATTTTAACATCATCCATAAGCTGTAGGATCGACTCAACAACACAACAAGAATATAACAAGATATATTTACAACCAAGCATGCATAAATAATTTATTAAGCAACCAAAAACAATTGAAATAAATAATAATATCCAAATAGTTTTCAAATCTGGATCAAATGTAAAACTCGGGAACATAAGCCCGTTACAAGATTTAAGTAGCAATAAATAAATAACACAAAGAAAACAAATAATTTAAGCATGTCCTTTCTCCAATTGAAGCCTAGAATCTCTGCTCACCAATTCCAGCAGGCAACACATCTCCAAAGTCTGTTTAATATAAATAAAAGGAGAAAATGGAGAAAACAAGAGAAATGCCCTTAGTGCAAGTTAGGGCCACAAATAGTAAAAACGAGTACAAAAAATATGGAATAAATTTTGAAATCAAGAATATAATAGGGATACAACAAGTAGTGGGGATTCAAGAAAACTAGCTATCAAAAAGGACAACCCAAGTGATCAGGTTGGGTAACAAATACTAATAGTGGAGTAAGTGGCAAGTGAACATGTAAGGGTATCCAACATCAAGTGACGAGTATCAAGTACAAGAGTCAAGTAACAAGTCTCAAGCCTAGTGTCAAGTTGTCAAGTACAAGTATCAAGTTTCAAGTGTCAAGTATTATATTCAAGTATCAAGTCTCATGTATCATGTCATCAAGTATCAAGTAAACATGTATCAAGTTCAAGTTTTATGTTCAAGTCTTGTGGTTATTACTATCTAGGTAGCACTTCATGTATCCATACTTTTACTACATGGTTGCTACAGTCAATATAATTTCGTTTAGACCTAGTAATGAATTTTATAGGGCAGCGTACTTAGGTATCAAGTATCAAGCAGACACGGTTCATGAATACGAAAATAAATAACAAGTTCACGAAGTGAGTCCGTGAATACTAACAAGTTCAAGAACCACACATTGGGTTCATGAATACAACAAGTTCATGAGCCGAGTAATGGCTCCATGAATACAGCAAGGTGCAACAAGTTCATGAACCGGCGACTGGAAAACACGGGCCCCCTTCCGAGTACACTTACCTATATTGTCCACTACTATGGTCTTTTCCTTAAACCCCGGCTTATTACTTTCATTAATTTTTATCAAGCAAGCAGGAAAGTGTGCGAAACAAGTCAATTAAACATAATCATGAACATGGAACAAGTCTAGGCTAGATATGCTACAAGTTCGAGGGTCTAAACAAATTAAAATATCAAGAACAACAAAAATCTCAAATCTGAACAATATGAGGTTGCTGCACCAAAACTGCGATTTCCGTTCTTACAAGATAGAAAAAATGGATCCGTCAGAAGATCTAGAAACCAGACTCCTGCCCGGTTCCAACGCATATAATTAAGGTACATAAAAGTTGGGATAACATGTGTCAAAACAGCAAACTATACAGCTTTTGTATTCAGCCAGAATTTATGAATCTGAGTTTATACATATGAAATAGGGTTGGAACATTATAAATTAATTCTGAGAAAATTAGAGAATATTCTCTAGGGTTTCCAACAACAGCATGCAAAATTTCAAGGCAACTACTTACTGGTAGCATAGTTAAAATAATTTATAAACTAAAGAGGTGCAGCAGTTTTGTGAATCTGCAACTACCAACACCGCAGCAGTAAAACTGCGATAACTCCTAGACCGTAACTCAGAATTCAAAAACTCTGGATGCTATCGACGATACACATTTATAGCTATATTTCATATTCAGGGCTCAAGTTTAGATTTTAATTTTAAAGCAGTCGAAACAGCAAGTAAAGTTCAGGACAGCAGCAAGTGCGAATATCTTTCATATATAAGTTACATGATAATTGGTTATTATGAGTCTAGATTAATGTGTGATACAAATACGGATGTAGTGGTTATCAAATCAGCAAGTCACATGTATTTCTCAATTCTAAAGAATGTAAAATCGACACAACACATCACACCTCACATGTCCACAACTCAAGGGGTTCATATTCAAGTAATTAGGAGATAAAGGGTCCAACTAGTTTTGTAAATATGTCAACGAAAGGGTTGTGACTCTTAAGATTAGGAAATCGATGAGGATTAATATTTGACCAACAACAGTGAGACAAGGAGGAGTCACAGCTACTATCTATTTGCAGTATTTTCAAATTAAACGCTTGTACTAGAACAAAAATTTGTACAAGATGAATACTTGCCTTAACGACGGTGAATTCGAACACGAACAAATACGGGATGAGAATCCCGAGAATGAAGCACGGACACGAACACATGCAAGCACGTGCGGTACACGTGCAAAGCAGCACACAGGATTGGATCTCCTACTCCCCTCCAAATAGCAGACTTCAACCAAGTGGCGATCTGATCTAGAGGAGATCGTGTGACCCAGATTAAATTGATCAATCCCTCCTATTCCCTCCTTCTCAGCGATAGCCAGGGAGAGAGAGGGAGAGCAGCGACGGCGGCAGTGGCTGGTTGGCGGCGCAGGCGGCAGCGACGTCGAGAGGGATGACGGCGCAGGGGAGACGGCAGTGACGGAGTGGCGCGGTGGAGCCTGGTGGCGGCGGCTCTGTTTTTGGGTTCGAAACAGGGGAGGAGAGTAGGGAAGGACTTCGGGGGAGTTGGCGGTGGCTGGCGGAGGTCGTGGGTGATGGCGAGGATGAGGGTGATGCGGTGGCGGCGAGGCGAGGTAGGCGATGGGGTTGACGATGGCTGAAGGCGATGGGTTGTGGAGGTTCGGCAATGGCGGTTGGGGTTAGGGTTAAAACAGTAGATAGGGTTTTTGGGGTAGGTTAGGTTTATTAGATTATTTATATAGTGGGTTATTGGGTTTGGGTATTTGGGTAGATAATCCAATAGGTGAATGGGTAATGGGTTTGGGTTATTACAATCTATAGGGTTTAAAATCCAATAAAATAAATAATCGGATTTGGGGTTTAATTAAAAAGTTCAATAGGAGAACAAAAATAATTAGCATTATAGGGTTTTTAAAATGTACATATAAACAAGCATCAAATCACACAATAAAATACCATTAAATAAGCATATTCGGGCTTTACAAAAAATAATACTAATAATAATAATAATAATAGGATTTATATAACAAAATGTATATTTATCAAAATAACTCAAACAACAACAACACATTTAAATTTAAATTGAGTAAAAATATAAATAACCGATCGATTAGAAATAGAAATTAAAATATGCCAATATTCGAACAAAATATAGTTTTCGATTAGAAAACGCTTTAATATAAAATCCGAGACAAATTTCAAAACAAAGTGAATTTATAATTAGTCAAAATACAGGAAATATTCAGAAAATATGTATTTGGGAAAATAGGGCTTACAAATCCTACCCACCTTACACAAAAATTTTGTCCTCGAAATTTTCTTAGGCGGTACATAGGATAGGGCAAAAGCAAACTGGAGGAAAAGGGTAACAAAGCAGAGGACAATACCAGAAAAAGAAGAAGGTGGATAACAACGATGTCAAATGGGATGCAAGAAAAGAAGCAAACGGTATCAAAAGGAGATAAACAACACAAGATAACAAAGCAAGATAAGGAGTAGGCAGAACTGGAATCAAAGAGAGAAAAGACAGGGAAGAATTGAATCAAATAATGAATGGGTGCATGATGGCAAAATACAATGCAAGAAAGAAGTAATCGATATCAAATTGAAGAAGAAACAACAGAAGGTTTGCAAGATAACAAAGCAAAAAGATAAAGAAATAGATAGAGCTGTAATCGAAGAAAGGATGGACAAGGAAGAGATGAATCAAGCAATGAGTCAACGGATGAGAACAAATGTAAGAGATCGGGGATAGCAAACAATGCAAGGAAGGAGCAGCAACATAAGGATCCTGGGACCTGTGGGTTATGGGCCCACCACGCTTTCGCTGCGCCACCCTGATGGTGACGTTCCAAGCTCCAGACATGTCGTTGTAGACCACGTGACACCAAGCAACGATCCGAGTAGAAAGAAAAGAATGAGGCACCAAAATCAAAGAGAATATAGGTAGGGGAATTTGGGTTTGGCTCGAGTGAGATACTAATAAATATTTCAATCAAAGGAAAATAAATTTTGGTTTTAGATGAAGGCTTTAATTTAAATAATTAGGTAAAAACTAATGGGCGTGAACAAAAATAATATTAATAATACAAAAATCAACACATATTATTAATAAAATAATAATAACAAAAATAAATAAAAATAATAATAACAGTAATAATCATCGTAATCATACTGGTAAAAATATTAATAATAATAATAATAATATTAACCATACCGGTAAGGATAATAATGCAAGACAGAATATAATTTGGGATTCATCAATTTTTTTGAAAGTAATTCAATATTAACAACAATAATAAAATTGTAATATATATATATATATATATATATATATATATATATATATATATATATATATATATATATATATATAATACAATAATAATAATAGTAATAGTAATAGTAATAACAATAATAATAATAATAATACTAATAATAATAATAAGGATAAAAATAATAATAATAATAATAATAATAGAAATTCTTTGATGTGGGTTCGCCTCATTTATATTCATCTGTAGACTTGCCTTCTCGACATCAAGTTGCAGGTTTGCCTCCACGACCTCAGATTGCAGGTTGCCATCTGGATATTCGGTTGCACATTTTGCCTCCCCGATATCCAGTTGCAATTTGCCTCCATTGACGTCTAGTTGCATGTTTGCCATCTCGACATCCAATTGAAACACAACGATGAACAAGATGATGTCATCTCCCACACGTACTTAGATATTGATTGCTCAATTTAAGTACGAAGTTACGTTTTGAAATTAAAATACACAGTTATTCGAAATAACAAAATTTTTGTTTTAGAAAACAATTTTATAGAAGATCCAAAATATAACAAATAATAATCGAAATACACAAAACATTTGAAAATATATATATATAAAGAAAATATAGGCAGAAGAAGAATGAATTTTATACTCAATAAAGAGTCAACCAAGGAGGACGACTACAAGGGACGAAAGAAAATAAGAAATAAAAAAAAAATTTGAATATGAAGGAAGAGGAATGACGGGGCACAAGCAGAATTTGAAGAGAATGTGGCAGGAAGGAATAACTAGCATGATACTCAAAATGAGTCAACAAATGAAGATGAATGCAAGGCACGGAAAACAATAAATGACACCCGAGCTGAAATAAGAAGGGATCCATGAGGCAAGCAGAAAATCAGAGATTGCGTGCACCGGAATCAAAAGAATATGGGTACGAAAAGAATAAATTTGTACCCAATAAAGAATCAACAAATCAGAATGACTGTAAGAGATGGAAGGAAGCAATGAATCAAAGAATTGAATATAAAGGGATCAAAATGGATGGGATAGGACTTGTGTCCAAATCGAGTTGATTATCAAATTATTCATGTGGGTGCAAGGCATGTTTAATGTTGAGTTAATCCTGACTGATTCAAGCCTGTCTAATGTATTAGTCAAACTAACATATTAGCCAAACCTGAGCTCTGATACCACTAAAAACCTTGTCACGCCCCGCTTCCCAAAAATACGAAATACGAGCGCATGATGAAGCCCAGCGAATAATTTTAACATCATTCATAAGTTGTAGGATAGACTTAGCATCACAAAAAAAATATAACAAGATATATTTACAACCATGCTATAAATAACACAAAGAAAACAAATAATTTAAGCATGTCCTTTCTCCAATTGAAGCCTAGAATCTCTGCTCACCAATTCCAGCAGGGAACACGTCTCCAAAGTCTGTTTAATATAAATAAAAGGAGAAAATAGAGAAAATAAGAGAAATACCCTTAGTGTAAGTTAGGGCCACAAATAGTAAAAACGAGTACAAGAAATATGGAACAAATTTTGGAATCAAAAATATAATAGGGATACAACAAATAATGGGAATTCAAGAAAACTAGCTATCAAAAAGGACAACCCAAGTGATCAGGTTGGGTAACAAATACTAATAGTGGAGTAAGTGGCAAGTGAACATGTAAGGATATATAACATCAAGTGACGAGTATCAAGTACAAGAGTCAAGTAACAAGTCTCAAGCCTAGTGTCAAGTTGTCAAGTACAAGTATCAAGTTGCAAGTGTTAAGTATTATATTCAAGTATCAAGTCTCATGTATCGTGTCATCAAGTATCAAGTAAACATGTATCAAGTTCAAGTTTCATGTTCAAGTCTTGTGGTTATTACTATCTAGGTAGCACTTCCTGCATCCATACTTTTACTACATGGTTGCTACAGTCAATGCAATTTCGTGGGCGGCATACTCAGGTATCAAGTATCAAGTAGACACGGTTCATAAATATGAAAATAAATAACAAGTTCACGAAGCGAGTCCGTGGATACTAACAAGTTCAAGAACACTCATTTTTTAGTAAGAGTTATATTAACCATCAATTTACTAATTTACTCAACTGTTTACCATATTACCTTTAGAGTTCAAATTTATTTACGACATAATAAATTAAAAATGTTACTTATATAAAATAAAAATTAGTGTCATTAAGGGCAATATGTAAAGAGTATGGTAAGGATTTGAGATGGGTAAAGGAAGGTCTTAGATTCGAGGCACGACTACGTCATAGTCTTTATTTAATTTATTTTGTAAAAAGTAGAACGTCCATTGCACGAACAGATTATTAGTTCATATTGATCAAGCTTTTAGCTATTTTGATGATTTTAGAAATTTATCATAAAGAGATTATTCGACAGGTTCTAGATGCGTATTTCTAATATTCTAATCAAGGAATGAATGTTTGAAGCCTACACACTTCGAACGTGTGTGGGTTCGCTTGATCTATGATTAGTGCCATTTTTTTTCTTTTCTTGAAGTATCTTCATTATTGATGAGGATAAATTTTGCTGAAATCATTTTTTTGGGGGTTCATGAATACAACAAGTTCATGAGCTAAGTAATGGCTCCTTGGATACATCAAGGTGCAATAAGTTCATGAACCGAGTACTGGAAAACACGGGCCCCCTTCCGAGTACACATACCTATATTGTTCACTACTATGGTCTTTTCCTTAAACCCCGGCTTGTTACTTTTATTAATTTTTATCACGCAAGCATGAAAGTGTGCGAGACAAGTCAAGTAAACATAATTATGAACATGGAACAAGTCTAGGCTAGATAGGCTATAAGTTCGAGGATCTAAACAAATTAAAATATCCAGAACAACGAAAATCTCAAATCGGACAGCATGAGGTTGCCGCACCAAAATTGCGATTCCCATTGTTACAAGATAGCAAAAGTGGATCAGTCAGAAGATCTAAAAAATAAACTCCTGCTCGGTTTCAAAGCACATAATTAAGGTACATAAAAGTTGTGGTAACATGTGTCAAAACATGAAACTATATAGCTTTTGTGTTCAGCCAGAATTTGTGAATCTGAGTTTATACATATGAAATAGGGTTGAAACATTATAAATTAATTCTGAGAAAATTAGAGAATGTTCTCTAGGGTGTCCAGCAGTAGCTTGCAAAATTTCATGGCAACTACTTACTGGTAGCATAGTTAAAATAATTTATAAACTAAAGAGCTGTAGCAGTTTTGTGAATCTGCAACTATAGACACCGCAGCAGTAAAACTGCGATAACTCCTAGACCGTAACTCGAAATTCGAAAATTCTGGATGCTATCGATAACTAGAAATTTAAAGCTACATTTCATATTCTGGGCTCAAGTTCACCTTTTAATTTTAAAGGGGTCGAAACAGCAATTAAAGTTTAGGACAGCAGCAAGTGTGAATGTCTTTCATATATAAGTTGCATGATAGTTGGTTATTATGAGTCTAGATTAATGTGTGATACAAATATGGATGTAGTGGTTATCAAATCAGCAAGTCACATGTATTTCTCAACTCTAAAGAATGTAAAATCGACACAACACATCACACCTCACTTGTCCACGAGTCAAGGGGTTCATATTCAATTAATTAGGAGATAAAGGGTCCAACTAGTTTTGTAAATATGTCAACGAAAGGGTTGTGACTCTCAAGATTAGGGAATCGATGAGGATTAATATCTGATCAACAACGGTGAGACAAGGAGGAGTCACAACGACTATCTATTTGCGGTATTTTCAAATTAAACGCTTGTACTAGAACAAAAATTTGTACAAGATGAATACTTGCCTTAACGACGATGAATTCGAACACGAACAAATACGAGATGAGAATCCCGAGAAATGAAGCACGGACATGAACACACGCAAGCACGTGCGGTACACGTGCAAAACAGCACACAGGATCGGATCTCCTACTCCCCTCTAAACAGCAGACACCAACCAAGTGGCAATCTGATCTGAGGAGATCATGTGGCCCAGATTGAATTGATCAATCCCTCATATTCCCTCCTTCTCAGCAATAGCCAGGGAGAGAGAGGGAGAGCAGCAGCGGTGGCAATGGCTGGTTGGCGGCGCAGGCGGAGACGACGTCGAGAGGGATGACGGCGCAGGGGCGACGGCAGTGACGGGGCGGTGCGGTGGAGCCTGGTGGCGATGGCTCTGTTTTTGGGTTCAAAACAGGGGAGGAGAGCAAGGAAGGACTTCGGGGGATTTGGCGGTGGCTGGCAGAGGTCGTGGGTGATGGCGAGGATAAGGGTGATGCGGTGGCGGCGAGGCGAGGTAGGCGATGGGGTTGACAAAGGCTGAAGGCGATGGGTTGTGGAGGTTCGGCAATGGCGGTTGGGGCTAGGGTTAAAATAGTAGATAGGGTTTTTGGGGTAGGTTAGGTTTATTAGAGTATTTATATAGTGGGTTATTAGGTTTGGGTATTTGGGTAGATAATCCAATAGGTGAATGGGTAATGGGTTTGGGTTATTACAATCTATAGGGTTTAAAATACAATAAAATAAATTATAAGATTTGGGGTTTAATTAAAAGGTCTAATAGGAGAACAAAAATAATTAACATTATAGGATTTTTAAAATGTACATATAAACAAGCATCAAATCACACAATAAAATACCATTAAATAAGCATATTCGGGCTTTACAAAAAATAATACTAATAATAATAATAATAATAAGATTTATATAACAAAATTTACATTTATCAAAATAACTCAAACAACAACAACACATTTAAATTTAAATTGAGTAAAAATATAAATAACCGATCGATTAGAAATAGAAATTAAAATATGCCAATATTCGAACAAAATATAGTTTTCGATTAGAAAACGCTTTAATATAAGACCCGAGACAAATTTCAAAACAAAGTGAATTTATAATTAGTCAAAATACAGGAAATATTCAGAAAATATGTATTTGGGAAAACAGGACTTACAATTACCCAATCTGTGTTTGGGGTGCGGTGCTATATTACCCTAGTTATCGGCTTGGGGTGCAGTGTATTACCCGATGAGAATGAAAAATAAAGTAAGTTATAATATGAGATGTGAATGAATATTTAAGTAAATTATATGATAACATAAGAATGAGAAGTAAAGTAAGTTGTATGACTGGATGATAATGAAAATCTAAAATGAGAATGAGAATTAAAGTAAGTAGTATGATGTAATAAGAATAAAAAAGGAAGTAAATTTTATTAAGAGAAGAGAATGAATTTTAATATGTTGTGATATGTTACGAGATGAGAATGAATGTTAATGTATTACGAGATTTGGTGAGATGTGAATGAATGTGATGTTATGAGGCTTGAATATATGTGAATATAGTATAAGATGGGAAGGGGTATTGAAGTAGAAATATGATATGATATGGTAGATTGGTTGAAGACTAATAAATTTCTTTTGTACCAGATCCAGTTTTCATTTACTATGTTTTCATGTTTAATCCCAGGTTATCTTTAATTATCATCATGTTAGTAAGTTCTTTTAATTCCTTTCATATTATTTATTTCAGTAACTAACCTAGTAGATTATAGTCACACCAGTTATGGCTGACCCCTATTATTTTAGGAGTAGCAGAGTCCCTCCCTGAAGGAGGACGCCACTGACCCTCTTTACAGGTTTTGAGTAGTAGCGAGGTGAGATATCTTAATAGTACTTAGTTTTTGTAATTATACTTTCTCGTAGTAGAGTTGGTGGTGTATGTATCTATTATATACTTTTATTAACCTAAGTCATGTAGTATGGGGATATGTGATAGTATTTGTGTAATATTTTGTATTTTGAGAGACTATGTATGTTACTGTATGAGATGATGATATATAGTGATGTGATGAGGTGTGCAAAACCCGTAATCGCCTCGTTGTAGAGTATTGGGTTCTTTGGGTTTGTTTTTGAAAGGTTTTCTAAGGTTTTTCTCAAAATCCTTTATGTTTTTAAACGATTTTTAGTTTTTCAATTGTATTTTGCATATTATGATGATATATGCCACCAGAGCCCTATATAGATATTACCTGTGTGTTATTGCTTGGATTGGCCTTGGGAGGATTGATATATATTGTCTGTATTGTACTATATGTAATTATTTGCAAAATTCAGGGATAATTTTGTCTGTGTTGTGTGATATGTAATTATTTGCAGAATTCCGTAAGGAATTTATATAAAATGGCTAATTTTTAGGGGAGACTCTGCCGAAATTTTAATTGAAATTTATAAAAATTATTCTGAGCAAGAAATAGTCTAAGTATGAAGTAGATTAAGTAAGAAATTGTTTAAGTAAGAAATGGTTTTAAAAAATGGGTGAAAATTTGGGTCGTTACATTGTTGGAGGAATGTTGTGTACACAAGAGAAGACCCTCGGGATGTCGAGAATGTCCATCATCATCGTGCTTTTGCTTGTGGCCATGACTGAGAGGGACCAGTTGTTGAAGCTATTACTTGGGGAACGTTGCCACGAAGTACTTCTTGTTCTCGTGAGGAGGCTAACAATGGGAAGCTGCTCTATGATTTGGTTTTTTGATCCAGAGTGGCATCGAGTCACCCTCGTGATCCCCTGTCATCGGAAATTCAGACTTAGGCTGCTAAGTTGGTGCCTCCTTCGAATACCTTGGGTGGTCGAGTTGGGATTCGTGTAGCGAGGGGGCATCACAAATGAACTGTTTTTTTAAACCGAAGTGTTGCTCTTCCCCACAGTCATAAGTGATCGGAGTTGAGAGGAGTTGTAGGGCAAGCCACTACACATTGGCTCTTAGACTCTTTTTATGTCATGACTTCCAGTCTAGAGTTGATGAGCCGCGGATGTAGCTCTAGGGGGAGCTAGATTCCGAGCTCAACATGTCTTGTGTTAGCAAGTTGTGGAGGCAACTCTGGGAAAGTACTTGCTTGTTCAAGAGTTTACAAGTTCTGTGTCACACCCCTTTATTTTATAATTTCAAAATAGTCGTTTGTATTTCCCTTATTGCTATTAGATATTATTGTTATTGTTATTATTATGCATAAATATGCAATTTAGTTATATATATATTCTTTAATTTATTTGTTTATCTCGTGGAACGGGTTTTATTAGACTTTATTATAAAAAGTAGAACTATAAGGGCAAATAAAATAATTGGAGAGTCTAGGAGGGGTTTATAATAATTTTTTCCTTTCATTTACAACACTTACCCTTCCCCCTTCTTCCCTTCACTCCCGTCCCGAACGAAACCCACGCCCGATGCCCCTTTCTTCTCTTTCTTCATTTTAGGGTTTTTCTAATCCATTAAATCCATACCCATTTGAGAAATTTTTAGGGGGTTTCAGCTAATTGGAGGGTGCTCTTCAATATCCCGACATTGGTTTTTCGGATTGGCTTTTGGATTGGCTCTTCAAAATTTGAGAACATCCACATATATATATATATATACAATCTAGCATTCCACTACCAAGAATAAATTAAAAAGTTAAAGGAACGCCCACCTTAAATGATTCTCTTGAAATTAACAACTTATAGCACATCTCCTTCCTAAACAAGAGTTCCAAGTCAATTGATTTGATTCACAACAAAACAAAACAAAAAAAATGAAAACTAATCTCCTAATAGTGGTTGACCAGATTGGTATAATTGAGAGATGGAGAGGAAGTGGTTTTATTTTTAAAATAAACTACCCATGATTTTTGCATAACCACCCCACGATCTCCATCACTTTGAAACATTTAAACTTATTCAATTTATTTCCCTTCCATTTATTTACAAATGGCCTGTCAATCATGTAGGGAAAAGGCACGGGTTTAAGTGATGGTTTATGTACACATAAGATGTACGTTAAATGTTATGAATTGCTAACTAATATAGCCACATACACCACTAAATTTAATATGGATTAAGCTAAGTTAGTTTAGTAAAAAATTACACTATGAATTTGTACTTGACAAGTAAAATAATTATACATAACCCCATTAATTTATTGACAAAGATATCATCAACACGTACACTGCAAACGCATGCATTGCACGTACCAATAAACATTCAAATACAAAATGAATTCGAGAGAACAAAAAAATGTATATAAACAATCAAAATACAAAATACGTAAAAAAAATTATGTTAAGAGTGTTTCGAATATTACATGTAATTGTACAAAATACATGTGTGTAATACACTTGAGGCAAAATTGTAATAACTCAATTTTGCGGGGTATTACAGGAGTTAGTGTTATGGTTGCGGCTGCAGCTGGGGGCGATGGTGGAGAAGCAAAGTGATGAGAGCAATGATTCAATTTCGACCTATTAAGGTTAGATTAGAAGGGTGCTTCCATTTTTTGGAATAGAAACCTTTACGGTTTAGACCTGACCAATGCTTCCATACTTTTGGAATGGAAAGCTTTGGGGGAAATGATAGCAGTGGAGATGGATTATTGAGGTGAGTTTTTCTTGTGAGTTTCAATTTTATACGTAAATCGGCAATGAAGCATTTCAAGCTGCAAATGGGACATTCACTGGGGGCGATTTTTAGTAGGTTGATGTTAGTACAACCAAATGAAATATATAACTAAATCGTCTAAAACTGATCGATATTGGTGCAACTAAGGAGGGGTGTATGGAGTAAGCTAAGTTGGGATTATATGATCGATATTGATGCAAGCAACAAGGCTAGGACACCAAGTTGAGTTCATGTCGGCGTAGCTGAGGAAGCTATGATATTACATTGGGTCAACGTTAGTGTGGCCAATGAAGGGTTAGGTAATAAAAAGGCAAACTGATCGATTTTAGTTCAACCAAGGTAAGCTAGGGCATTATTTCGGGCTAAATTGATAGACTGTGGAGAAGAATTGTGAAGCTTGGGCGGCTCATTGGGTGATCTGTGTACATAATTCTTTTTATATCATCAAAAGAGATGCATGCTTTTGAGGAGTCAGACTTTTGAGATTGTATCAAACTTGTTTGTTTTTCTTTCTTGGATTTGTTTCGTTAAGTACTTATTAATGGAATGCTGGAGGTTTTTTAGCCTCACAATTTTATCTCAAAGAAAACAAAGTAAAGTCATAATATATTTTATTCTTGTGGTTTTTCATTGCTCATCTCATCTGGAATCGTTCTTTTACACATATTATTACTAATGTTTGATAGTAGGTTATTCATACTAGAACTATACCATTCTAGTACATTGCAGTTTGGTTATTTATTACTACGAATTTAGCTTAGGATGTAGTTCTCTCACAGACAGCAAGGTTCTACTGGTAATTACCAGTTTTGATTCAACTCAATAATATTTGCAGAATTTCTAAGGAGCCACTAATGACCATATCTTTCATCTATCAAATGTTACAATATAATAGTTAGTCATTCATGAACTAGTTACACTTATCATTTCTCTTCGGGATCAATATTTAACTATGTAGTTTATCCAACAACAAACCCTAACCTCATTCATGAAAATGGAAAAGAAGAAAACCATATAAACCCTAACCATTGTACTTCTAGTGGCATGTAAATTCATCGACCCTCATGTACACTTGTTTTCTACTTCGTGGAGTCTTGTTACAACCTCTGGGTGATGCTCAGGGCATACATTACGTGTGACCATTTCGTCTGTGGGGTGGAATATACGGGTGAGCATTGGCTGCATCAAGTAGATCGACTAATGACTGAAAGTTATCAGTTTGGTGAAGTTTGGATATAGTTTTGATTGTTCTATATGATATGTTAATGGGTCATGATAGATGAGATAAATGTTAACATGAGAATCCATTTTTATAACTCATAGATTAAGGATATTTAAACAAAACCATTCAATCTTCTTACAACGGAGATTAGGAATTTAGGATACTGTTTAGACTCAAGTGGTGATATCTTCTTGTGGAAAAATATGAAGTCAGGATCATTTAAAGTAAAATATTTAATTCACAACAGGAGTCTGCTTCATAACTGAACATCAAGACTTACTTTGGCTATAAATTGGATTCATGAACAATTAGGATTTGTGAACTCAAACACACAAAGCACAAGATTTGCAGTTAGAAGTAGTAGGCATGAGAATACCGCAACAACAATAAGAGAAGCAGAAGCAACAGTCGACTGTCATGCTTGTCAGTTGTCCAACACCATTTTGCAGTCGACCATCAGAAGGGCAATAGACCACTAGAAGAGCAGTGACTGCCCCTACTCTCTGGATTGGCGAGACTTCATTGTAGTCGACCGCTATCTATTGCAGTCACCTGCATTGGGTGGCTGAATAGAATTTGCATTGTGGGTTTAGATCCAATGGGCTATATTTATATTTATCTTTTATGGTTTACTTGGGGGGTATAAATATATATATAAATCCTAGAGTTTAAGGGCACATAACTGAAATAACTTCAAGAAGGATCTTGTGCCAAGTGCTACCAAAGGTGAGAGAGAGAGAGATTAGAGAGGCATCTCTTTGTATCTTTGTATATTTCTTGAGTAAAAAAATATTGGTTATCTCTGTATATTGTTGTATTCTTGTGTTTGTGAGCTCTTGCATTTGTGGTGCAATCTTGTTATTGGTGCATTTAGGTCTTGTGGGCATTCTTGGGCACTACAAGTGGTATCAGAGCTTATGATTTCGTGATGGCTGATTGCAAGTCGAATTCAAGAGATTCAATGAAAGTGATTTTGCAATGTGGAGATTCAATGAAAGTGAACACATCAGAAAGATCTAGATGCTCCGTTGTTTAATGAGAAGTCGAAAGGTGCATACAAGGATGCGAAGGTCGTGGTAGCATGGAATCATTTCAGAAGGTGCTTAGGAAAATTTAGTTAGCAATGAGCAGGAAAGCATTATTTCATATCTCAAAAGCAAAGACCATGAAGGAGGATATGATGATTCCCACAAATATGTATGAGAAACCGTCGGCGTCGAATCAAATTCTTCACTTGAAGAAATTGGTTAACATTAAGTTGGGAAAGAAGTTCAGTAGCGGAACATGTGAATAATTATTGTATGGTATACAACCAGATTTAAGCTACAGTATTGAAGTTTTCAGAAAGAGGACATGCATACTCAACAGTTATGGTACGGTAGAACAGACTATCACAGAGACTATGACATATTTAACGACTCTACAGGATATTGTGAGCAACATCATGAACGAGGAGGTGAGAAGGAAGAGAAACATAGACTTTTCATCATCTTCTAGCCATCCCACACTTTCAGTTGAGAGAAGTGGGAGATCGAAGGAAATTCGAAGAAGAAAGGTTCAGAGAAGTGAGTCAAGTCTGAAGATAGCGATGATGGTGGTGGACCTGAGTGTTGGTATTGCGACAAGCGAGTGTCACATAATGTGTAGTTGTAAGGCACTTATGAAGAAGAAGCAAAAACAAACGAAGCAAGCCAATGTGGTGGACAAGGAAACAAAGCTTGAAGAGTTATGTTTATCAGCAAGGGTGGAGTTGGACATACGAGATTTGCGCATATTCAAGTGCTTATTTTCATTGCACTTAGAGGAAGGAGGTGTTACTACAGAGAGGGTTCTTTTGGAGATGTGATCGTGGGTAACGTTCATCGGTGTCTTGTGATTGGAAATAAAACTATTCGCGTGAAAGGCTGTGATAGAAATGTCTCGCAGAAGACGATGCATGTCCCTAGCTTGAGAGAAAAACTTACCTCGACAGGAAGGTTAGACAAAGAGGGTTTGTCAACTATATTTGGTAGTGGATAATGGTGTATAACTGCAGGTTCAGAAGTGTTAGCAAGAGAGAAGCGTGGGGGATCGCTGTGTTTTCTATGGGACAAGGTGTGTCCTTCTACTGTAGTTGAATCTCAGTCGTAATTGAGACGTAGGCTGTGTAGGGTACGACCAAGATCTAAAAGTTATGGGGTGGATGCAGAGGTTGCACATTTAGTAGGAATTGATGGCTAGTGAGGAGGATCCTATAAGAGAGTAATACATTATTGCGGTGAGAGTTCTTTCAAATATGGAAGAAATTATGAGTCCCTCTTGTGATATTTGAGAGAATTGGTATCGATATGCGAGCTAATGTCAAAGAGTATGACTGCGTTGGTCATCGAGAGGCTATGAGTGGTGTTTTGCAGTTTTCGGAAATTGTGGAGGTGTCGTCCACAGAGGATTCGAGTGCCGAGGGTGCTTTAGCCTTGAGAGGTTTTGAACCATGTTCGATGTTAGCGGAGAGTGTGCGAATTAGGGAGTCTTGTTACATGGAATCTGACACGGTGGAAAGGGAGAAATGTTTCTCCATTATTCGTGCCTTATAGATGGTTGAGGTACATCCTTCATGAGTCTATAAGGAGTGTTGGTGCCTTCCACATGGTGGATGGGTGGGGGCTGCTATCATAAGTGACGGGTACTCAGTCTTTCAGAAGGAGTAGGGTAAAGATATTGCAAGAAAAAGATACAAGTTTTTTAGAGACTGTGTATTTGGTCAAAGTGAGAGATTGTTAGGATTTGTGGACTCAAACACACAAAGCACAAGATTGAAGTTAGATGAAGAAGGAACGAAAAGACAGCAATAGCATCAATAGCCAACTATCATGCTTGATAGTGATCGACACCATTTGGCAGTCGAACTCCAGGAAGGCAGTCGATTGCCCCTGCTCTCTAGATTGGTGAGACTTCATTTCAGTTGACCTCCATCTATTTCAGTCGACCACTTCAGGCGGCTGAATACAATTTGGATTGCGGGTTTGGATCCAATTGAGCTATATTTGTGTTTATCTTTAGCATTTACTTGGGGGCTATAAATATAGATGTAAATCCTATGGTTAGCGGTGTAATGCCCCGATTTTCATTTATGAAAATTATTTCATTTTGCACGTAGTGTGCACATGCAATATTTTTATGTTTGGTAGTATTAAATTTTATGATTTATTTTCTTCATGATGAGTATATGTATTTAAATATGTGCTTTTAATTATTTTTTATGAAGCCCTTTATCCAAAGAGACAAAAAGGCTTTCTTCTTAAAGCCCAAATATTAATTCAATTTATTATTTTTCTATAAGTATTATTTTGGCCCATAAACTAAAGCCCATGAGCTATTTTATTTTTAAATACAACTTGTAATGAAGAATACATTTTAAAGATTATTTTTATGAAAAATATAATGTACAAATTTTTAAATGGAGACCAAAATGCATGCACGTGCATTGCACGTACACGTGCAAAGTGCACATTTCAAGCATGGCCGGTTTTGGAGTCTTGGAGGGAAATCAAAATTTTGAGTGGAGTCATGGTGGTGGTGGTTACTTGATCATGGGTGGTTAGTGTAACTCCTCCTTAAATCTTAGCCATTTGTTCCTAACTCCTACTTCAATCTTGGCCATCCATTCTCCTATTTTTTTAGTATAAATACCCCCCCTCCCCCCCCCCCCATTTGGCTAGTATTCTTGTGCTAATTAATTCCTCCAAATCTATAGTTTAAAATACAATTATCTAGTAGTTTAGCAAGTGAGTAAAAGATTGAGTTTTGTGTGTGGAGAATTGTGTTTGCAACAAGAAGGGGAGGCCGGCATCATCAAGGGAAGGAGCTCACGGATTGGTGTGCTTGAGGCTCGTGTGCGCCCTTCTAGGAGGAGGATCGTTCGTTTGCAAGGGACGTTTGTTTAGGAGGTGTTGCTAGTTGTATTTTCTCTCCAAATAAGGTGGGTAAATTTTCCGTATTTCTAATTAGGAAGCATGCTAGATGTGAATTTCAATGATTAATGCATGAAAAAGATTAAATAAGAGTACTCTTTTAATCGGGAAAAATGACCTATTGATTGATTGAAATGTGGATGTGCAATTGTATGTGGTTCTATTAGTAAAGGCTAAAATTTGTGTGAATTGAATATAGCCATGGATTGCTTGAAGAAAATTTCATTTATCTATGTAACGCCCCGAATCCCAATTTACTGAATTCGAGATGTTCTTCAGGATCTTTTCGCTCTCTTCACATACAATTTTACAAGGAATTTAAAATAACTTTACTTTTCCATCAGAGTTACAACATGTTACATTTGAATTTACACAGCGGAAGCAAAATATACAATATTTACATAAATGGACAACAACATGATCAACTCTTTAAGCATCCATTCCTCTTACATGAAATTTTATCCTGCATAAAACACTGTGGGTACGTCAGTTTATTCAACCGACGATAATTATACATGGCCATCCTCTCTATGCCAGAAACAGTATAATGAATCTCATTTCTTACAAATCACAAGCTGGTTCAACATAAGCATGCAAAAATAGGGGAACTTTTAATGATGTCGTGTCGTGATTGTGCACTTAAATCCTTAATGCAATTTACTTAATTAATTATGACACTAATGCACACTTGTTCGAATTCTATGCATCCCATACTACATAGGTTCGAGTGCAAGCCTCTTAAACGATCTTCATTTTAGTAGGGTTCAATCCCCCGCCATGACTTATTCTACTACTGTAATTCCAATGAGTATCCTAGATGAATCTATGAGTACAAGCATGTATCCTGGCCCCTGGAGTAGAATTTCGCGCCATGTCTTGACTCGTCAAGCATGCATTCTACGACAATTCAGCCTCCTCCCTGAACACACTCCTCTTGCAGTCACCAAAACATCCCACAAGCGTGACTAGAGTCCGATCATTACTGAGTTGTGCCCGCGCCATGTCTTGACTCATCAAGCATGCATTCTGCGGCTCACACACCCGCACCGTACCCTAGCTCTCATACTCATGTTTTTCTCTCACCTTCATCACCTCCACACTATGTATTTAAGTTACATTAGAATCATGAATAAAATCAAGCTCTAGAGTTAGCCTCTCCATCAACCGGACTTATCATTTCATTTCACTTGACCAACCTGGTCTCAATATCATTTTATTCACTGCCGGGGAGACTTAGCTACTCTTTGTTCAATTTCAAATTCACAGTACCCAATGGAGCATCATCAGCTCATAATTCATTTTAGAGTCTCTCAGACTTTCTCATCATGATTTCACATTTCATAATTTCATTTAAATCTCAATTCTCATCCATGATTCATTTACACAATTCATGCATCCATAACAGAGTTCATTGACTTAAATCACAAGGTTCACCATTACTAACAGCAAAATAACATGAATTCCAGTATACCAAAGTTCACTCTGTACAGTCGACTTGGAAGAATACCAGTCGACTTATACAGTCATACAGGGTTATCATAATGTTCGGGTTAGTCGACTGTGTACACCACCAGTCGCCTGTCCCGCAACTTCCATGTTCACAATATTAATCACATGACAGTTGACTGTTCACACATCAGTCGTCTGTCCTGGAGATTTCAACAGCAATATTTCTAAATCTAGATCAGTCGACTTGCCACATGCATCGGTCGACTGGACAGATCCATTTTAATTTGGGAATTTACTTACAGTTTCTTACATATACTTGCATCATGATATCAATTAACAGTATATACCAATTCATGTTTCATAAACATAGTACCCCTTGCTCAGTAGCATTCACAACACAATTTTCCCAGTTATTAACATGCTCTTTAGAGAAACTACTACTCTAAACCTGTATTCACATTGCTCATACTTACATACGACAATGGGGATATAAATTTCAAGTCATCATCATGAGTCTACACAAATAGAATATCTTTATTCGGGGAACTATCAAACAGTCACTTTCAGAACGAGCATCAGTCGACTTAACCCCAAGTCAGTCGACTGAGCCGACAACTTCAGATGTTTATCTCCTCTAGTTCTTTTTGTTTGTTTACCTTCCCTCCATCATATGTGTCATAGGGAAAGACATACATTTTATGATCACACCATCATGGCTATTCACACACATTTTATCAGCACATTATGAAAGTAAATATCTCGTATCAGTCGACTGGCTCATATGGCAGTCGACTGTACCGCCAGTCTTGTCTCGAATTTAATAGCATGTTCAAGCAATTTCTACCGCATTCAATTCACTTTTGCCACATGGTAACACTTCATGACAAATATAGCATTATTCCTACTTTAGAAGTCCTGAGAAACACCCACCTTTTGTGAAGAAAATAACGAAATCCCGCAAGTCCTTCAATATAGCGCAGTACTTCTTGTTCCTTGGTTCCACTCCGACTCCTCAGCAATGCTGCTTGCCTCCACAGAAAAGCTCCCACACACTCTCAGATACTCTTACAATCTCAGGGAATTTTAGTGTAAAAAGATAGGGATTAGAAGGGGGTATTTATATTAGAAGATAAATAGAATGAAGGGTTGAGATCTATTTGGGAGTTGAAGAAACAATGGCTGAGATTAAATCGGAAGTTTAGAAACTACCCACACCTCAAAATGTAACCACCCATGATCTCACCCATCACTCCACAATCCGGTCAAGAAGTGTGCTTATTGCACGTGTACATAAAGTGCACGTGTAGGCACAAGCCACACTACAATATGTACCTTAAATACCCGGGAATAAAAAGGGTAAGAAATGCTACAATACAAGTTGTAGAAAATAGTAGGATGGTTCAAATTCATGGGCTTAAAATCAATTTGGGCCAAACTAGTTATTTTGTACAAATAAGTAAATTAATGCTTTATAAAACGATGTTGAAAAATACTAGTCAATAATATTGCACAAGTATACCATATAAAATAAATAATCTTCCATATAAAAAGTCAGGGTATTACAATCTACATTAAGAATTATATGCAAAGTTAGTAGAATGACATTGCTACTTTATGTGTTTAAATGAATCTTTGTGTTATATTGAAATGATTAAGTTAAAATATAGATTTGTATGTTTGGAAAATGATTAAAAATATAGAATTAACATAAAGATTGCTAATAAAGAGATCAGTGATGTTAATTGTTAAGAAATGTCAAAAAGAAGAAATGTGGTAGTGATAGTTTATAATTCGTATTAATTGTATGAAGAATATGTTTTAATTGTGAAAAAAATATTTTCTATATACTGGAGTATAATTTATGGTGGTATTAGTTAATCTGGAAATTTACAGCAAATTTCATAAAAGCAAAATGAAATAAGAACTTGTTGAATATCGAAATGCTTTAATAAACAGAGAAAATCGATTTAAATAAACTTCGAGTTGTATCTATGACAACTTGAGCGCATAGCTCAATTAGTTGGGATGCTTCTATTCGCTACAGTAGGTTCGGGTCTCATGAGATGCTGGTTCGAATCCCCTTAGCAACATACTTTGTTTTGTATTTTTAAAAAAATTAAAGTACAGCAGCCCAGAGCATTTAACGCTCTCAGCGCCCTTCATAACGCATAGTGCGTTCGGCCCAGTGGTTGTGCCTTCAGTTGGTTTCCCTGTGGTTCTGGGTTCGAACACTGGTCTCGGCAGTGTTTAAAATTTGGGAAAAAAATTATTTTTGGTGATTTTGATGAGTGGAAAAAAATTAGAAAAAAATATGATTATTTTTCTAAAAATATGTGGAATTTATAAAAAATAATTTGGAAATTATTTACATGAAATAAAATATGATTTGAAAATAAATGTATAAATAGAGCTATGGTTCTACATTTACATTTTTGTGGAAGTTATATTTTGCAAAAAGAACTTGAAATGAAGGGTTAGAAAATTAATATAGCAAAGAAAGAAACTATATTATGTGATGGATGTGAATTACTCTCATTGGAGAGTAGTGTGAAAAATATGAAATGTGAATATTCATTTAGTGATGTCATTTCAATGTGAAATTGATATTTGATTAAGTATATAATTCCATGTATGATTATTGACTCATGAATAAATTTAGAGATCATGCTATTGAAAAAAAAATCTATTATGATTATGAAAATGAATTTATGAGTTGGAAACGCTCAATTTTGGAAATTGTGAATTGGGATTGAAACAAAAGAGTAGCTAAGTCTCCCCCGGCAATTGGAAAGAAATGAAATGAAATTTGAAATGAAAGACCAAGGTTGGTCATGTTTGAATAAATGAATAAGTCCGGTTTAGTGGAGAGGCTAACTCTAGTGCTTTGATTTTGTTCATGATTCTATTTCATTAGAATTAAGGATTAGTTACATAGTGAAGATGTGATGAAAGTAAGAGAAAAACACTGAGTATGAGGGCCATTGGATCAGCGGCGAGAGCGTATCCCAGGATGTCCCATGATGAGTCATGATAGGGCGTGGATACTGCTCCAGAGTACCGTCCTGGTGGCGACGCTCGTGGGATGTTGGACAACTGCGGGTGGTGTCATGTCTATGGTAGGAGCTGAATTACCACAGGATGCCTGCATGATGAGTCATGTGTCAGTGCGTTGGGATTCCCTCCAGGGCGCCTAGACATGAGTTCGTATGTCAGAAAACATCTAGGATACTTACCGTAGTTACAGTAGTAGATTAAGTCATGACGAGGGATTGAACCCTACCAAGATGAAGAACGATTAAGGGCTTGCCCTCGGACCTATGTAGTATGGGATGCATAGAATCCGAACAAGTGCGCATTAGTGTCATATAATATAAACAACTGCATTAAGGACTAAGTGCACAATCACAACACGACATCATTAGGGTATTCCCTTTAGTTTGATATGTGACAAGATTGTGTTTGTTAAATATGGAAAAGTAGTTATACTATTTTTGGCATAGAGAGGATGGCCGTGTATAATGTTCGTCGGTTGAATAAACTGACGTGCCCACAGTTTTATATGCAGGGTAATGACATGATAAAGGTTAAAGAGGAACAGATGCTTAAAGATTATTCAATGTTGTTGTATATTTATTTAAGTGTTGTAAATTTACTTCCGCTGTGCAATGTAAAGAGTAAAGTTTTATGTAAACTCTGATGTAAAGTAAAAAGTTCAAATTTCCATGTAAAATTGTACTAAATGAAGTGTAATGATCTTGTAGAACTCTCGAATTCAGTGTATTTTGGGATTCGGGGCGTTACAAGCGGTATATAACTGGAACAACCTTAAGAGGGATCTTCTGCCGAGTACTACCAAAGGTGAGAGAGATATTAGAGAGAAATATCTTTGTACCTTTGTATATTTCTTGATTAAGAAGAATTTGTTATCTCTAAATATCGTTGTGTTCTTGTATTTGTGAAATCTTGTGTTTGTGGTGGAATATTGTTATTGATGCATCTAGGTCTTGTGGGTGTTCTTGGGCACTACATAAACAACATTGGTAGTTTATTTGGAAGCTGGTTAATGGAAATCGTCCAACCCATGAAATTTTTGTTGTCCCACCACCTCCAAATTTGGTGAGTTGGTGTCCTTTTTGCTGGATCAGAAAGAAGATTTGAATGCACATCTCTTCATTCACTGTTCTCAGAGGAATGCTTTTATGATCGTGTGGCTAGAAAAAAGGAGATATGCTGGTTATTGTGTTCAAAGAAGAAGTTATTAGTGTGGTTTGAAACTCAAAGGATGGTTGTAGGGTATGCAATGGTAGTTTGGTGGATATGGAGGAATAAGACTATTTTTTATAGTCATGGCTTGGATCATCGTACTGGACTTTGGGAGTCGATGAGGATTTTCTACCAAGCACAAATATTTCAATGCAAGACTAGTTTGGTGAAGAGTTGGATGGAGAAGAACTAGGAAGATCTTCAAGTCACCTAAGGAGGTTTAGTCACCTAAGTCTTACTTGGTGGTGTTAGTGTGCAGGGATTCCAAAAACACATGTTTAAAATCAATGTGTTTTTAGATTTATGTATTAGTGGGAGAGGATTTGCAAGTGTGATTTGAAAATTTGGTGTTAGTCAAATGTGATATTAAAATCCTGGTGATTTTGATGAATCATACTTTTTGTGTTTTCAAAGTCACATTATATAATAAGTGAATAAGGATCCTAGAGTGACGCTACTTTTGGCACCCATTTCTCATTTGAATGCATGATCAACAATGTTCAATGTAATCTAAATGTCATAAAAACCATGTATACGTAAAATCATGAGGTTTAAACATGTTTTGTTGATGTATCGGGCCATCTTATTTCTTTTACACTGAAAAACCGTTAATTTTGCAACTGCATGATGAATGTGCAAAATATATTCAAATCTCGTCATTTTACATATACATAGATTATATGATATAGATCACATTGAACGGTGTGGATTATGCATTCAGATGAGGAGTGTGTGTCAAATGGGTGACACTCTAGGAAGATTTCCTAGAGTGCCACTCTAGGTTTCTTGTTCTCATATAATAAATAAGGTCCAAATCCTTACTCCAAAAACACACTTCTCATCCTATAATTCTCAAATCCCATGAATCCTTTCATCTCCTTCCTCCTATCTTTCTTGAGCATCTTTCCCTTCTTTTCTTCTTCTTCTTTTCTTCTTCTTCTTTTTACAAAACCCAAACATTATAAATGAATAAATAGATTTAAAAAAAAAAATCTTCAAAAAACTTAGTTTTGATCATAAGGGTCGATTTTATTGTTTTTTTAGGGTTATGGTTAGAAAAATCTTAAAAGAAAGATCTAATCTTTCACAAGCTTATACACCAACAATCTTTCCAAAGATGTTCAATTGATGTAAATCATGTAGTCCAGTAATGATATCTAAAAAATGACCAAAATAATTTCTCATTTATATTTTTGTCAACATAGTATTTCTTTTATACAAATTTTTAAGTTATATGAAATTTTGTAAAGTGCAATCGAAGGTATTCAACTTTTTTTTCTTTTTCTTTTTCTTTTCCATTTTCTTTTTCTTTTCTTGTTGTTGTTTGATGAACATATCATACACCAATTTTGCCAATTTCCTAGGCTTCAACATATTAATTATAGAAAATAGTAAATTGCATATGTTGTTTAGTAAAACAAATATTTTGATTGAACAATAATAAATAATACGATTTAGTTTTCATTATTATTAATTTATTAACTCTCATAATTATATATAACAATAATAATAAGTATGTGAAATCCAAGTTGAATGGCTCCTAAATCACAATAGGTCTGTATTTGAAAATCACAATAAGAGTCACATGGATTTTTAAATCATCGTGACTTTCCACTGAAAACATAGTGAATCCAAAATCACATTGTGTTTTTGGAAATTCCTCCCCACTAACACCTCATTGGAGGATTATATTACTTGTTTGTTGTTGTTTCAATTGTGTTTCAATTTCAGTCTATGCGTATGTATTACTATTTCAGCCTTTTCTTATGTACCGCACCAGTCAATCACTTCAGTGATGACATATAATGTATTAAGCAGGTACCACGAGATAAATTGCATAAAAAGTTACAATAAAAAGGCATAACAGGAAACAAAAGTGAAAGTAATATTGTGTATATACTTAGTAATTGTACTGAACTAATATCTTGTAAAGGATATTGTAATACAGTTAATGTAAAATTTTAAAGTTTCTCATATTTTTAAATTTATGGTTTTTTGCTCATAATTATTGCACATATTGCTTGGCATCGAGATCCAAGAGGCATTAAAGCAGTGATTAGTTCGATAGCTATGTAGGGCAAATTATCTTCAACACAAGTTAGGGTTAGAGACAACATAATGGCTAAATTTCTAGTGTTGTTGAGGTTCATTAGTGATGCTGCGTTTTTCTTGTGTGGGAGCTATCAGATGATGTGCTCTTGATATGAGGATAAAGATTAGATCTCACTCGTTGATCAAATCTAATGATAGGCAAATATTTGTGGTTGGATTTGGAATGGATGGCTGAGAAACCAAAACCTGTAAAAATGCCTGAAACACTAGTAGTTTTCCCGATGACAGGCCTTTCGACGATCAAGTCATCAACTCGGATGGGTTTTAGTTGACAAAGACTCATTACCTGGTCATGATGGGGGTGAAGCTCTATTTATAGGCCTGAGATGGAGCAGTTTTAGGAAGATTTCCTAACTGATTTGGGAGATTCCTCAAATCAATGAATCAAATCAGTTATTATCTTCCTATTTTAGGGGATTTGATTACCAGCCATGATTGGCTATCTAATCCTCCATGTATGGGCCGCGAACCAGCCTTATTTATGGGCAGAGCTGAGATGGTGGGCCTGACGGTAGTACATGTTCTCGCTGTGGGCTTGCCGCTGTTGTGAAGTTACTATTTTCCCTTAGGAACTTTGAGATTCGCACTGGAATGTACGACCATGATCAGCTGTAATTTTTATCCACATCATAAGCCCCCCACTCCTAGAGGTTGGGTGTAGTAGCCTTCGAGGTGTAGCTCTCTTTCGGGGACGTTTGGGATTACTTCTGGAGTTCAGGAGGGCAGCGATCATCTTTCGGAGTTCACGAATGACCCCCTCTTATTTTCGATGGGTCCGTGGATTAGGTATTCCAAAATTGTAGCTATCTTTTCGAGGTTTATAGTTTTTCTAACTAATTTTCCCAAATTTGTAATCTCATTCTAGAATCTTAACCCACTTATCTGGGTGGACGCGGATTCTCAATCGAACAAGAGGGGACTCACGTTCGTTCATCCAGATCGGGCTCGGTGAGTCATGTGGTTTGGGAGTTCAGCGAGCCAAGGCTGGAAGCTTGGGTGACTCATAGAGGGAAGAGACCCAAAGGGATTCGGCGAGTCGAGGCATGAAGGCTTGGGGAGCCAAGTGAAATTGAAGTTTTTCGTGATAGGCTCGGACGAAGTGCCGAGGGACGAGACAAGAAAAATTGAAGTTTCTTGCAAGTGGCTCAAATGACGCGGTTAGGGATGAGGTAAGCAAAATTGGAAGTTTTTTGCAAGTGGCTTGGATGATGAATCGAGGGACCAGCCAAGCGAAATTGAAGTTTTATGCGAGTGGCTCGGATGATGCACTGAGGAACATGCCAAGCGAAATTGAAGTTTTTCGTAAGTGGGATGACACGTAAAGGGTGTAACATCCCAGAGAAAAATTAATTTTTATTTTTCTTTTGCACGTGCATTGCATGTAAAATTTATGCACATTGTTGTTATTAAATTTTTTCTTAAGCCATGGGAATTTTTCTTCTCATTTTTTAGTCAAAATTTTGTGATTTGTTTTTAATTAAATCCATTAGGTCTAAATCCACTTTTGTAGCCCACTACAAATTAATTACAAATTTAAAGTGCATGATTATTTTTTGCACTTAAATGTACATTTGAAGTCTAGTACACTTGCCATGTGTAACATACACATATATCTAACTTAATAAAAATTAATAATAGAAGTTGTATGAAAAAGTGTGCACATAGGGTGCACGTGCACGTGTTTGAGCACACTAAGAGATTGGTCGGCCAAGTTGGGAGTGGCGAGAGAGTGGGGTGAGTTGTGTGAGAGTGGAGAGTTATTTTGGGTAGTGGGAAGCAATTTTTACCACACAATTTTCCTATAAATAGTCCCTACTTTTGTCATGAACAACACAACTCATTACAAAAAAATAAATTGAGAGAAGAAGGCTTGCGGATTAAGGCTTAGGAGGAGCTTGGCTGGGATTCTGTGCTTGGAGCTTTGGAGCATTTTCTTTTAGGAGTTCTACTATTAGGAATTCTACTATTGAGGTGAGTGTTTCTTCAACTTTCTAATATAGTTTTTATTAGTAGAATGCTTGATATGTGTGAATTATTAGATGCATGGTAACTTATATAGATTGAGTATTCATGTTTAGATTATTTGTTGTTGATTGAATGTGTGAGATTATGATATGATTGATTTGGGGATATTTTTAAGTTGATGTTTTAAGTTCTAGTTGCATTTCAAATAATTATAACTATTAAACTAGATGGAACATAGAGCTAAAAATTTTATAGGAGCATCTCGTATATGTCAAAAATATCTCCTTAAAATTTCATAATATTTGGATGTCATTTTACTATTTTAATAAAATCCAAACTCAGGACTGGTTGGTAGTTGGCTAGCTGCTGAAAATTTGATCACATTTTGGATTTTGATCATTTTGGCATCTTAGATGTAGTATTTTGAGAAAAGTCAAAACTAAGAACTTGAAGTAGACTTGTTAACCTTTCTGTAAAGTTGAAGAAATCAATTTTCCATGAAGAATTGAATTTATAATCAATTTTACAAGATTGAACAAGTGACAATACTTTAACATTTCGACCCTACTGTAGATTTCGAAGAATTCAGTGTTATAGACACAATATTAGTTATAGTAGACTTGTATACCTTTACATTGATCTAAAGAACATAAATTTTCATGAAATACAGAATTTTCTACGATTTTTATAAGTAGCAAGAGCTGCAGTTTTAGGATTGTGAACCTACTGTTTTGCAAATGAATTTAGATAAAGTAATTGAGGATGGTTTTAGATGAACTTAACTACAAAGTTGTAGTAGACTCATTTACGATTCCTACGAAACTGATAAATCTATTTTTGGAGTAGTGTTGGAATTTATACGATTTTTAATATCATTGGTTTGATGTCTTTTATCAAGTTATCCTAAAACTTTTACAACATATAAAATTTAATTAGTAAGATGTACCTTAAAAAGAATTAAGAGATAATTAAAGGATGAAGTTGAAATATTAAACATGTGATGTTTATTAGAGTTTTTACTCATCAAGTGTTATTGAATGGTGCTATAAGAAGTTGGTTACCTCATGATTGACAATAAACATAAAGAGAATGGATAAAAGAAGTTAAAAGATGTTTAATGACTAGAAATTTTTATAGGAGGTTAGATGTAACCTTTGTGATCTCTCTTGAGATTGTTGCTTGTTCTATAGTGAGCGGGACCCAGAATACCGGTAATTGAGACAATTGGAATTTGGGAAGTAACCAGTGTAGGTTAACTTTCTCTTTGAGAAGTAACCAGTGTAGGCTAACATTCCCAGTGTGTTGGTTTAAGCCCGGGGGGTTAGCTAGCTCTAGGTCTTAATAACTATAACTTAAACTTAAGGTCATGCACTAGTTGGAGATATGGTGAAATAAGAGCAAACGTGAGTTATGGACTCCAGGATGACTCGTGGAGTGAGACAATCCCCAGTATTCCGGAACGATGGATGAAATAGGCCACATGATGATCCGCGAAGTGGGATTGATCTCCAGTATTCCGGGGCGAGAGCGACGCTCACGGGGTATTTGTGCAATGAGGGTTCCAGGATGACTCACGGAGTGAGACAATCCCCAGTATTCCGGGATGATGAATAAAATAGGACACAGAATGATACGTGGAGTGGGATTGATCTCCAATATTCCAGGGCGAGAACCAATACTTGCAAAGTATCTAAATCTTGTAGTAGTCATAGTTGTAGGTTGCATGGCAAGGGACTGAAGCCTATAATGAGGAGTACGATAAGGGCCTGCCCTCGGACCTATGTAGGTTGCGTTTAGCCTAGCTTTTTTGGGCTTTGAAGCTACTTCAGAAGGAGAAGCCGGAAAGTGGAGCTATGAAATTAAAAGCTGAAGCTGTTTGGAAAGTCTTTTTTTTAAACTTCAAAGCTACTTTTAAGCTATAAATTGTTTGGCATAAGATATCAAATGTAAACTACATTTATACCCAATTTAAGTTTTTGATTTTATTTAAGAGTAAAATATAAGTTATCAAATTACAAAAATATCTTTATATTAATAATAAAGATATTTAAAGACCAAAAAAGGCTATCAACGGCGAAGAAAGGAGAGGAGGGGGTGTGATGGCATTTTACGGCGAAGAAAGGAGAGGGCGGCAACGGGGCGGCGAGAGGAGGTGGTAGCACGACAGCATTCGACGGCGAAGAAAAGAGATGGAGGCAGCGGGGCAGCAAGGGGAGGCGGCGGCTGGAAAATGGAGGGCGGCGAAGAAAGGAGAGGGAGACGGCAGCGCGGCAAGGGGAGGCGGTGACGTGGCGTTCAGCGGCGGCTGTTCGGTGAGGAAGGGGAAGGGGAAAAAAATTGTTATGAGGTTTTGAAGGAGAATCCTGAAGGAGAAGCCAGAAGTTGCTCTGGAGGGCTTCTATCAAAGCTCATTATCTTCACTAAAATTAAACTACTTCTCCTTCTGTAGAGCTTTTCAAAGGTTGTATTTGGCCCAACTTCTCCTTCTAAAGGAGAAGAGAAGCTCATTTTAAGCTGGGCCAAACGCAACCGTAGTATGGGATGCATAGAATACGAACAAGTATGCATTAGTGTCATCGTAGTATAATATCTGCATTAGGCATTAGGTCATATCATACACTGACATGTTTAGGATAGTCACTTTTCATATTTTGTTTCTGCATTCAAGTTTGTGAATTGCTAAAGTGGAAGAATCGCTGTATTATAGCATTATGTCAGTTGTATTCAACTAACGTGCCCACAGTTTCCTAGTTGCAGGATTAGGCTTGGCATGGAGTTGAAGTCACTATGATGAGTTGTCACAAGATTGAAGGATTTTTATTATTGTAGATTTTATTGTATTCATTTAATTCTGCTGTATTGTTGTAAAGAACATTGTTGTAAATAAAAGGTTTTAAATTCCTTGTAAATTTGTACAAATTTGAAGTAAAAAATCCTGTTTGTGCTACGAATTACATGTGTTTGGAATTCGGGGCATTACTGGTTGGTATCAGAGCCGACTTTAATAAGTAGTACAAAATTATAAGGATGACACATTAGGGTGGACATTAGAAGTGCGAGTTCAGTTTATAGAGATTTAAATGTAAGTTTATTTACATTTGTGTTGCTCTATACACTGATATCTTCTCCTCCCTTTCCTTATACGATGGCTGATAACCAAACCCCAGTGGAAGAAGTGGAAGAGGAATTATTCTTTGAGGCCCCTGAAGAAGAAGAAGAAGAAGAAGAAGAAGACCCAAAAGAGGAAGAGGGAGAACTGCCCGAATCTCAGGAGATCACTCCACCTCCACCTGATTCCCAAGATGAATCCTCAGATGAAGAGCCAGTTCGAGACAAGAAGGACCATATTATCGCTTCCCTCCGTAAGCAGATAATTATCCACCAGTGGAGATTAACCCACATGGAGGCTCATCATGTGGAGGATAAGCAGAACATCGCAGCTCTCAGTAAGCGAGTATGGGAACTCGAGAAGTGTCGACACAAGAATGCTCGGCATTTCACCCAGTTAAACAACAAAACTTGTTAGGGAAAGTAATAATGTTGTCAAAGATGTGAGAAAATGGAGAAGGAAATAAATGACCTACGGGAAGAGCTAGAGAAGCCAAGATGAATCATAGAATCTAAACTGCTTTATGTTTGTAGGAAAAATTTGGAGTTTCTGGTGTTTTTATATGGACCAATTTTATTTCTGAATGTATAAAGTTTATTTTTGGAAACAAATAAATTGTGTTGGAAGAAAAGTCTATGTTGTTGCTGCTTTTGGTGATTAATGAAGTTTTATGGCCAAGAAATGATCGGACGAAGAACTCGAAATGTTGAAGGATCCAATGGTGAAGGCAACCGGCTAGATCTGGAGACGGAGCTGGCTCGTGTGTACCAGACACTAACACATTTGTAGCAGCAAGTGTGAACAGGAACCCAAGGGCGAGGTAGGCAATGCAAGTCCCGGATGCTATCAAATTGGTCGAATCCTTCAAGAGGATGAAACCCCCCTATTTTTAGGGTAATGCGAATCTTGATGCAGCCGATGATTAGATCCGGCAGATTGAAACTGTGTTTGAGGTCTTGGCGACTCCTGAGGCTAGTAAGGTGAAGCTGGCCACTATATAGGTAGAGAATGACGCTGAAGTCTGGTGGTAGTCCATGAAATGAGCCTTGGGCGAGGAACCTATTACCTGGGAGACTTTTTGGAGGTGTTCCGTAGCCATTACTTTCCGATGGACGTGCAGGAGAAAAAGGATATGGAATTTCTGAGCCTGCAGCAAGGAAGCCTGTCAGTCCGAGAGTATGAGATGAAGTTCACTCAGCTCTCCAGGTATGCGCCAGAATTGGTGACCGATGAGGCCAAGAAGGTGAGGAAGTTTGAGTAGGGGCTGAGGCCAGGTCTGAGGTCTCGTAAGATACCCCTCGGTATCCGAAAATTTGATAAGCTGGTTCGGAGAACCGCTGCCATAGAAGCGGATATGGAACCGTATCAGTTGGCGCAAAACAAGAAGAATAACTTGAATGCTAGCAAGAGGCCCACGGCATCAAGCAATTTCAGGAGGTAGCCCCCATCACAGAAGTTCAAGTCGGCTGAGGCAAATGCCATTGCGGTGACTAGGAAGCCAAGCAGCGGAGGAACAAGGCCCTCAGGGGTGAACTGCTACAATTGTGGAGAATCGGATCACTTCAAGTTCGAATGTACCAAGCGGCGAATTCCATTGACTTGTTTCCATTGTGGAAGAGAAGGCCACACTAAGCCCTATTGCCCACAGCTTTAGCGGGGAGGGCAGAGTCAGAAGCAGGCAAATCTAGAGAAGAAACCATACCGACTGGGGCGAGTATTCGCTCAGACTGAGGAGGATGCTGAGGATGCCGACAATATCATCACCGGTATGAGAGCATCTGAATAGAGTTTATTGCTGTTATTTCAAGTCGTGTACTAGAAGAATGTTATGTACTAAAAGATAAAATTCATTATGTAACAGGGGAACTTCTAGTAAATGGAATAAAAGCTACTATTTTGTTTGATAATGGATAATCCCACACTTTCGTGTCTCCTAAACTTGCAAAACTGTTGGGGGTTGAGCCAAAGATTTTCCTTGGCAGGGTATTAGCAGTAGCTACTCCTTCAGGGGAGACATTGACTACTGACCGGTACTATGCTAGTTGTGTCCTCGAGATCGGAGGAAGAGTTTTTGGAAACGACCTCATAGAGTTGGGAGTCTTGGGAGTCGATATAATCATTAGCATAGACTGGATGTCAATCTACGGTGCTGGTATCGAATGCAAGAGCAAGGAAGTTATGGTGAAGGCACCAGGAGGACCAGCAGTAACATTTCAGGGGAAGAGAAAGTGTAAGGAGCTAGTGGAAGCTTTGACCAAGAAGAAGATCCCTGAGGAAGTCAAGAAGATTCCTATAGTCCGGAACTTTCCGACAGCATTCATGGAGGATCTACCTAGACTATCACCTCATCGGAATGTGGAATTCAGCATTTCCATTCAGCTAGAAGGTGCACCGATATCCAATGCACCTTACAAAATGGCACCAGTGGAACAGGATGATTGAAGAGCTTTTGCACAATGGTTTCATCAGACCGAGTGCATCGCCTTGAGGAGTGCCAGTTTTTTTGGTGAAGAAGAAGGATGGATCGATGAGGATGTGCATCGATTATAGGGAACTAAACAAGGTGACTGTCTAGAATAAGTATCCTATTCTGCGAATCAATGATTTGTTTGACCAACTTTAAGGAGCAGCAATTTTCTCGAATATAGATTTTCGATCAGGTTATCACCAAGTTCAGGTTAAGGAAGAGGATACTGCGTTCCAAACTCGACATGGGCATTACAAATTCTTAGTTATGCCATTTGGAGTGACGAATGCACCGGCCATATTCATGGACATGATGAACAGGGTCCTGCGACCATTCATCGACTCTTTTGTCGTGGTGTTTATCGAAGATATTCTGGTATATTCCAAGTCAGAAGAAGAGCTTGTTGGGCACTTAGAAGAGGTATTGAAGAAGCTGCAGGAGCAGAAACTGTAGCCAAGTTATCTAAGTGTGACTTCTAGAAGTCCGAAGTCGAGTTCCTGGGTTATATCCTTTCTAAGGAGGGAGTGGCCACTGATCCGCAGAAGATAGAAGCAGTGAAGGATTAGTCAAGACCCACATTAGTGAAGGAGATCAGGAGTTTCTTGGGCTTGACTAGTTACTACCGGCGGTTTATTCAGGGCTATGCTCAAATAGCCGTGCCACTCACAGGACTTACGAGGAAGAATGTAAGTTTCAAGTAGATGGAGCAGTGCGAAGCAAGTTTCCAAGAGTTGAAGGGGAGGTTGACTACCGCTCCAATACTGGCTTTGCCGTGAGCAGGGATTGATTATGTTGTCTAAAATGCTTCACATCGATGCCTGGGCTGCGTACTGATGCAAGAGAGAAAGGTAATAGCTTATGGTCTAGGCAATTGAGAACGCATGAGAAAAATTACCTAACCCATGATTTGGAGTTGGCAGCAATCATATTCGCCTTGAAGCAGTGGAGGCACTATGTGTATGGAAAGAAGGTCAACATGTACACAGATCACAAGAGCCTGAAGTACATCTATGAGCAAAGAGATCTGAACTAGAGGCAGAAAAAGTTTCTAGAAGTACTAGAAGATATTCGTCCACAGATAAAGTACCACCCGGTAAAAGTAAATATGGTGCCAAGTTTGCTCAGTTGGAAGAGCAACTTATCCTATTTGATCACGACTTAGGAGAAACTAACAGAGGAGCTCGATCGAGCTGGAATTGAAGTAGTGTTGCAAGGACTGGGAGCGTCTTTGGCACAGTTGAAGCTTCAGCCCATGTTGAGGGATCAGATTGTTGACGGTCAGATGTCTGATCTAGAAATTTAGAAGATGAAGGAGCAAGTCGGCATAGGCAAATTGTCATAATTTCAAGTGAAAGACGAAGTTTTGTGGTTCGGAGAAAGGTTGTTTGTACCTGATCAAGCAGAATTGAAGGAGAGCATCCTACAGGAGGCACACACTACTCTATTATTAGTGCATCCAGGGAGTACCAAGATGTATAAAGATATTAAACAGCATTTCTGGTGGTCGGGAATGAAGAAGGATGTGGTGGACTTCATAGCAAGGTGTGTAACTTGTCAACAAATCAAGGCAGAAAATCAATGACCCGGAGAATTGTTGTAGTCGTTACCTATTCCGGAATGAAAATAGGAGAACTTCAGCATAGATTTCACCACAAGGCTACCAGAAGTCCCAAAGGGAATGATGCAATTTGGGTAATAGTGGATTGACTAACCAAATCTACTCACTTTTTGGCAATGAAAATCACCTGGTCGATGGAAAAGTTGGTGGAATTGTACATCGGGGAGATAGTAAGACTGCATGGAATTTCCGTAATGATTGTGTCAGATCGAGATGCACGGTTCACATAGCATTCTTGGAGAAGTCTTCAGGCAGCTTTGGGAACCAGCACTGACTTCAGTACTGCCTTTCATCCTCAAACTGATGGGCAGACTGAGAGGGTCAATCATGTGTTGGAGGATATGTTGAGATGCTGTGTGTAGATTTCGGCGGTAGCTGGGAGAGGCACTTTGCTCTAGTGGAGTTTGCCTACAATAACAGTTTTCAGACTAGCATTGGTATGGCACCATATGAGGCTTTGTATGGGAGGAAGTGCAGAACACCGATGTGTTGGTATGAAGTAGGAGAAAGGCAGATGTACGGGCCGAGATAGTACAGCAAACCTCAGAGAAAATTGAGTTGATCAGGAAGACGCTGGTTGAAGCACAGAGCAGACAGAAGAGCTATGCTGACAATCAGAGAAGATATTTGGAATTCGAAGAGGGTGACTACGTTTTCTTGGAGGTATTTCTGACTAAGGGTGTGATCCGGTTTGGAAAAGAAGGAAAGTTATCCCCAAGGTACATAGGACCATATAAGATATTGAAGAGGATTAAGAAGACAACTTATCGGTTGGAATCATCGGAAAAGCTAGCCCAAGTTCACAATGTCTTTCCCAAGTCCATGCTGCGAGGCTACATTTCTTATCTGAGCCAGCACTTACCGGAAGTGCCAGAAGGTCTACAAATAAATCTGAGCTACAAGGAGCGTCGGGAGGAGATTGTGGATCGACGGGAAAAGTTTTGAGAAACAAAACTATACCCAGGGTCAAGGTTATGTGAAGGAATCAGCTGAAGGAGGAAGCCACCAGGAAATCAGAGGAGGGGATGTTGAGGGACCATCCCGAACTTTTTGCTTAAACCCTGTAATTTTTGTTTTGTTTTTCTCACTCTTTAAGTGTAGTTCTGATGATAGAACTATTCTAAGGAGTGAGTGTTGTAACATCCTAGAGAAAAATTAAATTTTCTTTTTCTTTTGCAGGTGCATTGCACGTAAAATTTTATGCACATTTTAGTTACTAAAATTTTTCTCGAGTCATGGGATTTTTTCTTCTCATTTTTTAAGTCAAATTTTGTGATTTGTTTTAATTAAATCCATTAGGCCTAAATCCACTTTTGTAGCCCACTAAAAATTAATTACAAATTTAAAGCCCATGATCATTTTTGTACTTAAATGTACATTTGAAGTGTAGTACACTTGCCATGTGTAACACACACATACATCTACCTTAATAAAAATTAATAATAGAAGTTGTATGAAAGAGTGTGCACATAGGGTGCATGTGCACGTGCTTGAGCACACAAAGAGATTGGCCAGCCAAGTTGGGAGTGAGGAGAGAGTAGGGTGAGTTGTGTGAGAGTGGAAAGTTATTTTGGGTAGTGAGAAGCTATTTTGACTACACAATTTTTCTAAAAATAGTCCCTACTTTTGTCATGAACAACACACCTCATTACACAAAACAAAAAAACAAAACAAAAAAAAAACCACCCTTGCGGATTGAGGCTTATGAGGAGTTTGGCAGGGATTCTTTGCTTGAAGCTTTGGAGCATTTTCTTTTAGGAGTTCTACTATTATGAATTCTACTACTGAGGTGGGTGTTTCTTCAACTTTCCAATATAGTTTTATTAGTAGAATGCTTGATATGAGTGAATTATTAGATACATGGAAATTTATATAGATTGAGTATTCATGTTTAGATTATTTGTTGTTGATTGAATGTGTGAGATTATGATATGATTGATTTGGGGACATTTTTAAGTTGTTGTTTTAAGTTCTAGTTGCACTTGAAAAAGTTATAACTATTAAACTAGATGAAACCTAGAGCTAAAATTTTTATAGGTATGTCAAGAACATCTCCTTAAAATTTCATAATATTTGGATATCGTTTTACTATTTTAATAAAATCCAAATTTAGAATTGGTTGGCAGTTGGCTAGTTGCTGGAAATTTAAACACGTTTCAGATTTTGATCATTTTGGCATCTTAGATGCAATATTTAGAAAATTCAAAACTAAGAACTTGAAGTAGACTCGTTAACCTTTTGTAAAGTCTAAGAAATCAATTTTCCATGAAGAACTGAATTTATAATGAATTTTACAAGATTGAACAAGTAGCAGTACTTTAACATTTCGACCATACTATAGATTTCGAAGAATTCAGGGATATAGACATAATATTTTGGGGCAAGTTATAACTACAAAGTTATAGCAGACTTGTATATCTTTAATTTGATCTAAGGAACATAAATTTTCATTAAGTATAGAATTTTGTATAATTTTTACAAGTAGCATGAGCTGCAGTTTTCGGATTGTGAACATACTGTTTTGCAAATGAATTTAGACGAAGTAATTAGGGATGGTTTTAGATGAACTTAACTAAAAATTTGTATTAGACTCATTTATGATTTTTGTGAAACTAATAAATCTTTTTTTGGAGTAGTATTGGAATTTATATAATTTTTACAATATCATTGAGTTGATGTCTTTTATCTAGTTGTCCTAAAACTTTTACAACGTATAAAATTG